>SJYX01013062.1:35667-50828 GCA_006410675.1 Oreotragus oreotragus | reverse complement strand
AAAAAAAAAAAAAAAATCAATATATCACTGAGTCCTGTCAACCTTAGCTAAGAAATACCTCTCAAATCATCTCACTGTTGTTGGGCTTCCCTGGTGACAAAGACAGTAAAGAATCTGCCTGCAGTGCAGGAGATCCAGGTTTGATCCCTGGATCGGGAAGATGCCCTGGAGAAGGGAATGAGTAACCACTCCAGTATTCTTGCCTGGAGAATCCCACGGACAGGTTACAGTCCATGGGGTCTCAAAGAGTTGGAGATGACTGAGTGACTAAGCACTTCCCACCTGTTATTAGCTAAGCACTCACGAGAACCTTCCTGACAGCCTTCAAACTGGACCCCTCACCTCTTTCCTCATCAAGTTATCCTCCCCTTTGCCTCCACGGTAAAATCCTCTCGCTTAAATCCTTCAGCTTCCATGGTAAAGTACATAGGCCTCACTTTGGGGCATGACCTGCTCTTATCTACTGCCCTCTGTGGCCTTGAACTCCATGAACTCCCATCACACAAACCCCAGAACAACCATTTTTCCCCCTGTGCTTCTGCGCTTTCACCCATATTCTCCATGTTTGAGTGCCCTTCTCTCAACCTGTCTGCTTGCTCACTCATGAAGGTGTGGCATAAACATTGCTCTGAGGCTTTGACTAATCTCCCCACCCACAGACAGACAGCTCCTTCCTCTGACCCCACAGTATCCTGTTTCTACTGATAGCTCATTTCCCAAACTTACTCAAGACTCTGACATAAGACTCTGAGAGGGTATTTGTTAAAAGCACAGGGTATTTAAAGAACAAATCCCAGGACCCTCTCCCGGAGATTCTGATTCGTTTCGTCTGGGTTAGGACCCAGGAACCTGTAGTTTGTTTTTAAAGTGCCTCGGGTGATTTTAATGCTCAGGCATATCTAGGAAACACTAGTGATATTAGAGAAATCATGTTAATTGTGGTCATAGCAGTTTCCCCTTTTCTGCAGGGAATACATTCCAAGACCCCCAGCGGATGCCTGAAACAGCACATAATACTGAACCCTGTCTAGACTGTGCTTTTCCCTCTTAACAGGCAGGTAGCTTATATACAGTGTGGGTGTAGGATGGAGGAATGATTCAAGTCCCATACGGGATGGAACAGGACAATGTGAGATTTCACTAGGCTCCTCTACAATACTGTAGTCGCTCAGTTGCATCTGACTCTTTGTGACCCCATGCACTGTAGCCCACCAGGCTCCTCTGTCCACAGAATTTTCCAGGCAAGAATACTGAAGTGGGTTGCCATGTTCTTTTTCAGGGGATTTTCCCGACCTAGGGATTGAACCAGAGTCTCCTACATTGCAGGCAGATTCTTTATTGTCTGAGCCACCAGGGAAGGCTGTACTCAGAACAGCACATAATTTAAAACTTATAACTTGTTTATTTCTGGGATTTTTTCATTTACTATTTTCACACTATGCTTCACTTTGGGAAACTAATACAGCAGATAAGGGGGGTGGCAAATAAGCAAACTCTTTGCTGCCGTGTCCATCTACTTCGCTGATTGGGAACTCGACCGTCTGCTCTACCAGGATTTATCATGGAGGAGTTTAGAATTTACTGAAGGAATGTTTAGTATTTTTAGTAATGTTTAGTAATTTAGTAATGTTTAGTAATTTTTCACTCCCATCATATTTGATAAAATTTGATTCATTATTCAGATTCTATTATGGGCAAAGGTAGAAGGCCAGGGGCTATGATAGTCTTGGAAGAACAGGCATGCCCAGGTGGTAGGATTGGGTGATAAAGATGTCACACATCTTTTCAAAATCTTGGCTGAGTTACAGATTTGGAGGCAGCCAAACCTGCTAGTACTGTCTGACGAAATTAACAACATGAATTAAAACTCACCATGCAGAAAGAGGGATGCTCTTGCCCCCACCCCACCTGCCTCCACTGCATTGCCTTAAAGAAACAGATGGTGCAAAGGTTAAGAGCATGGCTCCACGGCAGAGTGACTGGTACCGCATCCTGGTTCTTCTGCCAGCTGTGTGCCCTTGAGCAAATTCCTTAAACTCTCCATTCCTTTTTTGGTAGAATAGTTTTTATAACAGTTGTTGCCATTGGGAAGTCATATGAGGATGTAATAAGAAAATGTACATAAAACAGCATGGGGGCCTGGCCAGTAGTCAAGGCCTCACTAAATGTTAGCTAAAATGAGACAAACAGTTGTTACTCGTGGTAATGAATAATTACAATGATAATAATTAAGTGGATGATGATAGTTAAAATTATGAAGACTGCGTCCCTCTGTTCAGTCTTCCCTGAAACATGTAGTGTAGAAAGAAATCTGATTTCTCGCAAAACTCCTTTATTGTTTAAAGGAGTTAAGCAATATTGTTAAAGTCATTCTCCTTTATTGTCCAGCTGTGAAAGCTCCTACCCTGCTATTTCTAACTCAGCACTGAGCAAAAAAGTGTGTGGCCATCCCATTTAGATGCACAATGAGCAGCTGTGTGTACTAACTAAAGCAGAGACAAAAATAGTACCAGTGTTCACGCCCTCACCTGTCCTAGCAACTTCAGAATTTCTAAAGCTGCATGTGAGCTTCACAAAACACAGCAGAGTGTGGTTTGTTTCATGTCTATTTCACAGACAGAAAAACTGAAGTTCAAAGACGTTAAGTGTCTTACTCAAGGTCATACAGCTGGTCGTTTAGGGTCTCAAATCTGTCTTCTTACTCCAAATTGAGCGGTCTTTGGGGATTGTAAAAGCTCAGTTTAGAAATAAGACCGTAGCAGGCAAATAAGCTGTCAGAAGTTACCATAGCTTCTTGATAAAGGTGTGTTTGGGGCTAACCAACAAAACACTAAAACACACAAATGCTGCCTAACAGAAGCCTTCCCTGCCTCTATACACACACACACACACACCCACTAGAGTGTATAGTCTGGACTCTAGACAATGTGTATCTTGCTTATCTCATGACATACTTTCCCGACCCTGACTCCTTTCTACATAGATTTGGCCTCTAGAGATCACCTGGGCCCTTTCCCAAATCCATTTCTGGGCTCTTTCCTCTGAAGGGAGTCTATTTGTTCTAAAACTTCTCAGAAATCATCTTTACTTGCCTGGTTTGACTCCTTCCTTCCTGCCAGCTCTGACCTAGTTCAGCGTCAGGCCAGCTCCTGGGTTTCCTCTCATTTCTCACACTCTTTACTTTCATGTTCTACACACCTGTCAGTCTGAATCCCTGAAGTTCCCCTCAGAGTTTAAGTGGTATTCTTCTTCTGGGCTGATACACAAGTCATTCTCTTTTCTTTATTATTTAGCTGTTGAATAAGTAATATCTATATGACTAACAAACCTTAAATATTAATATATAGGTATATACAAAAGATACATGGAAGTGTCTTGCTTTCACCCTCATCACTCATGTGCCCCATCTCCACTTTCCCTACCTCTGCAAACAGGTATCCACTTTTATTAGTTTCTTCTATATCCTGTCAGTTTCGTGAATCTTTTTTTTTTTTTTACTGCATCACACCACATGCAGGATCTTATTTCCATGACCAGGGATCAAACTCGCACCTCTTGCAGTGAAAGCTCAAAATCTCAACCCTGGACCACCAAGGAAGTCCTCCTGTCAGTTTCTGTATGCAAGTAGAAGTAAATTTTAAAATGTGTATATACTATTTGTTTAATCCACTTTTCCACACTATGACCCAACCTGCATATGTGTGTCTATGTTGGCAAATCTTTCCACATCAATACAGAGAGATTTCTTATTCATTTTATTCCTGGAAATTGTTTTACTGTGTGGATATACCATAATTTATTTAATTAGTTCCCTTTTGACAGACATTTCAAAGGCTTCCAAACTTTTACTACTGCAAAAAATGCAACAATTAATA
This sequence comes from Oreotragus oreotragus, assembly GCA_006410675.1. Classification (NCBI taxonomy): domain Eukaryota; kingdom Metazoa; phylum Chordata; class Mammalia; order Artiodactyla; family Bovidae; genus Oreotragus; species Oreotragus oreotragus. Next base: position 46,953 of record SJYX01013062.1, on the reverse strand, counting down.
ACCTTGATTTCTCACATGTGAACATATGTCTATGAGAGATTAATTCTTAGAAGTGAGATTACGAGGTCAATCAATATGGGCATTTTTTATATTGATCCACATAATCAAACTGCTATCCACAGAAGATTTACCAGTACTTTCACCAGCAATACATGAGAGTTTCAGGTTCCCCAGGGCATTGCCACAGAGTGCATTATCAAAACTTTTGGATTTCTTCCAACTTGATAGACAAAAATGGTATTTCAATATGATTTTAGTTTGAATTTCTGTTATTACGAGTGATTGTAGACCTTTTTTATGTTTAGGACTTTTTGTATTTTCTTTATTTATTCTTCAAATTTATACCCTTCCTCCATTTTTCTATTGCATTGTTGGTCTTTCTCTCATTGATTTATAGAAACTCTTTATATATTAGGTAATCTTCCCATTGGCTTTTTGTACTTTGACTTTATAAATCATGTTACTTATAACTTTGTTTATGGTGTTGCTTGCCATCCTTTTTTTTTTTTTTTTTTGTGTAGTTAAATTTCTTAGTCTTTCAATTGGAACTTCAATTTTTCTCCCATTTTACTGAATTTCTTAGTCTTTCAACTGGAACTTCAATTTTTCTCCCACTTTACTGCTTGGATGCAACTGGTNCTTATAACTTTGTTTATGGTGTTGCTTGCCATCCTTATTTTTTTTTTTTTTTAGTGTAGTTAAATTTCTTAGTCTTTCAATTGGAACTTCAATTTTTCTCCCATTTTACTGAATTTCTTAGTCTTTCAACTGGAACTTCAATTTTTCTCCCACTTTACTGCTTGGATGCAACTGGTGCGATTGAATGTAAATATAACTTCAAGCAAGGGAGAAAAACAAAGAGTTGTTTCAGTAATATGCCAGTAGAGTGGCTTTATGGAGAAGGAAATGGCAACCCACTCCAGTGTTCTTGCCTGGAGAATCCCAGGGGTGGGGGAGCCAGGTGGGCTGCCGTCTATGGGGTCGCACAGAGTCAGACACGACTGAAATGACTTAGCAACAGCAGAGTGGCTTTAAATCAGATAATTAAGATTGCATCAATTTCAGATAAGACTATTGTTCAATATCCTGTTCAGTTATCACTTCTTTTTGAAGTAGGATTAAACCTTTATATATTCAGAATCTGGATGGAGCCTGGGGTGCTGCAGTTCATGGGGTCGCAAGGAGTTGGACAAGTCTGAGTGACTGACCCACAACAACAAAGTCATATTATCTTGTTTTATGTGTGAGCTTGTATTCCTACCTAGGTTATATGTGTCATAAATGCATCATAGTCTAGAGTTTACGTTATTCTTTTGATTAATTTTCTTTAAAATGTTCATTGAGCACCAGCTATATGCCAAAAGCTGTGCTAGGAGCTGTGGGTACAGTGGTCAAAGACACACACAAGAGCTGCCTAAGGCTGCCTCTGAGCTTAACCATCATGCAGAAAGCGCTCAGAAAATACTGATTGAAATTGTGCTGAAATCATATTGAAAACCTTTTTGACAAATAAAAATACAGTATGCAACAGTTTGGCTATGGCTGTACTAAAAATTATGTGTGGTTTATCTAAAGTTCAAATTTAACTGGACATCTTGTATTTTATCTACCACACTACTAGCAGTTTACATCTCAGAAAAAAAGTTCTAGCCTTGCCTTTATTATATACGCAAGCCATTTGAACACTGAAGACATTTTTCTTGGTGCCTCATTCTTTTTCCAATACTCCATTTGAAAATTCTCTCTTTATAAAGTATTTCCAAAGGCATGCCCTTCTTCTTTGGTGTCAACCAGGGAGAAAGGATGGCTTAAAAGTCTGGGTTCTAAACTGTTAGCTGCTAAAGATAACTACATTATAGGAGAACAGTTTGTTTTGTCTTAAGAGACTAGAGTTTTACAACCAGTTCTGAAATGTCAGACATAATATTTTTCAAAGTTTAGATAATTTTTTCCAGCAAGACCTAATACCCTATATTAAGAAATAACAGCTTTCCACATTGCCTTAAATTAGTTGTGAGTAGGTTCATTGGCTAAGAAGGTGGTTGAGATGGAATACAGAATCCTGGTGTGGCAAGGGAGTGTGTGGTAGGTCAAGAGGATGGCTACATGAAGACACTGGGGAGAAAAGAATGCAGTTTCACAAATGGAGAAAGACTCAGTTCAGACATACTTAAAGAGCTTTCCCCTCCCTCTCTATCCACCAATGAGTTAAATTACCCTTTTCAAAAAAAAAAAAAAAAAACCCCAAAACAAAAACCTGCTGCTCACAGATTCCACAGTGGAAAGAAGGGTCTGGAAGAAAATGATGAAATTCTACAAAGGACAGACTGCACATTTAACTTTTATTAAATGCCTTTAAAAGTTTTTCTAAAACCTATTTATACATACTTGCACAATTAACTTTGTTATTTAAAGACAAAACTTCCATCAAGATTTGAAGGCTGTCAAAATTACCCCTTCCATTCCAGAGCAGAAAACAAAATGAAGGGGCTGCCTTTCTGGGTGGGATTATCTGTCCCCTGTGAGGAGATGCAGGCTTCCTCTGACTCTACCCTGTCATCACAGCAAAGATAGAGCAAACTTCTGCATTGTTCTAAGATGGTAGGGAAGAGATGCATGATGGAATTTGGGAGTGAGGAGTCCTGCCTATGCCTCTCATTTCCACCCTATAAACATACTGGATTCCTGACCCCCACGGCTAGAAAATTGGTCTTTCTTTCCAGTGTTAATCTGTAGCCTTCCCTTGAATATCTCCCAGGAAGCAACAGGAAGAAAAATGCATTTGTGAAATGTTTCTTAAAAAAATAAAATATGAACTGACATTTCTTTCCCTACAAATATCTAGGGAAGGCTCAATACAGTGGGGGGGAAATCCTCAATATAGAAAAATACAAATAAAAACCCCCAAATGGTCCTCAAGCTTCTTCATAAATCATAAAACCAAAACAGTTAAAGCCAGCGATATACAAACAAAATAGATGTGCTAAACTCTCCTCTCCAGAGTTGATTCAGCTTTAAAATATATTTTTGAAGTGGGGAGCCCAGCTTGAGTCCACAGACGGGATTTATAGGGATTTGGACACATCACGTGAACTACTGAAATCACCTGGGAGAGTCTTTACTCCAAGCTCAGTAAAGGTGACCCAGGAACAAAGCTTTATTTAGTCTTGGGGGAAGAGATGAGTCCATATGTAGCTTGGTGACAGAGATTTGTCTCCTGCTCCAGTTCTACAGGCACGTCCCCCGTGACATTAGAGGTAAAAAATCTGTGTGCTAATGCCGGAGATGAAGGTTTGATCCCTGGGTCTGGAAGATCCTTTGGAATACATCATGGCAACATATTCCAGTATTCTTGCCTGGGAAATCCCATGGAGAGAGGAGCCTGGAGGGCTACAGTCCATGGGGCTGCAAAAAAGACATGATTTAGCAGCTAAACAACAACCATTCCTACAGATTCACAATCGAATCAGTTTAAAGGACAGAAGAAAGCCAAAAAGCAGGTCAAAGAAGTGCTTCACTAAGGAAACAGAATACGAGTGGAGATAACAGGCCAAGCGACCTGGCCTCAAGGTCTGGCTCGACCACAGAGGCCTAATTAACTGGAGATAAATGAATTCCCAAGCTGCTCACAGCCTTAGTTTCCCTCTCCCCCAAATGGACAGAAGAATAGCACCTACCTCACAAGTTGTTATAAATATTGAAAGACACCCAATTGCCATTCAACAGCAGATTGGTAAGTAAATTGTGGCGTTTCACTAAAATGGAACATGATACAACAGTGAGAATGAACAATGTACAACGACACACAACAATGAGGAAGGGGCTTGCAAACACAATGCTGAAAGAAGTCAGACACCAAAGAAGGGCACACGGAATGACTTCATTTATCTAGAGCTCAAAAACAGGCAAAACAAATAATCTCTAGTGTTCAAAGACAAAGCCAACCTCCTGAGACAGCTGACAGTGCAACTGACATGTCATGCCATGAATCAGACCTGTGATGAGCACAGCTGAACTGCTCCTTGAGGACTCACACAGCATGGCTTACCTTTGCAACTACAACTTGAATGGCAAACGATCCACATGCAACTATATTCCCCATGGCTGCTTTCACACAAGTAGACAGAAAAAAGACTTGCAACAATGATCCAGCTAAGTCAAGGCAAAAATCTAGGTCTGGAGGGGAAAGACTAAGATTTTTTATTTATTTTTTAAACACAGGATTAACTTGATGGGTGGGCTTCGGTCTTCATTGATCCTGCATTAAGACCACCCCACAACTCTATTTTGCTGCATTTTTTTGACTATATGGATACAGTGTAGCTATAAATGGATTCAAATTGGCTAGGCAGGCCCCATATCAACTGTTAATTTTTGCTAGGATGTAGTACAAGCAAGATGTTTCTGAATAAGTAGAAATGAAAAGTGGCTCTTACTGCAGCTGGGTTGCCTAACCCAGTCTTTTTTTTTTTTTTTCCATTATAGTTTATCACGTGATCTTGAATATAGTTCCCTGTGCTATACAGTAGGACCTTGCTGTTTATCCACCCTATCTATACTAGTTCACTGCTAATCCCAAACTCCCAATCCTTCTCCCACCCTTCTCCCCACTCAGCAACCACAAGTGTATTCTCTATGCCTGACCATGTCTTTAAACCTTCATGAATCCACAGCAAGACAAAATATTTCCAACCACAGTTCTGCAGGATCCACACAGGAACTTTGCACACTAACACAAATTCACACCACAGAGATCTGTTTGGTTCCTGTCAGGTGATGGAAACAGCAGATGTAAGGCTGAAGGCATTATTCCCTTAGACAGACACAAGCCCCATACTGTTGAACTACCATGCTTCTGGGCCTGGTTTGCATGTAGGAACAACACAATTAGGGATAACCTGCACTACCCTCGGAATCTGTGGAAGAAGCACAAACTGCATCTCAGGGCTCAAAAACCTCCTAACCCTCTAACCCCATTCCTTGGCTGGATGAGTGAGGCGTCCAGGTACTTTGTCCTCACACTGGGCTTGGTCTGTTGGCTCAGCTCAACCTCTCAGCCTGGCTGTGTTTTTCCTCTATGCTTCTCCTCCTTCTGACTCACTCAGTTCCCTGCATTTGCCTATGTTGCCCAGGCTAAAAGGGAGCCCTGTAGCCACCCCCACTTACACACCCTGCACATCTCCCATAGCAACACTGTCCACAGTAGCTTCATCTAGGCCAGATGGCTTGATGTTGATGGTGGGGCTTTTTTTTTTTTTTTTTNGGCCATCGCCTTCTTTGATCGAGGTAGTTAAGTGACACCAGATCTGGGCCTCGTAACGTGACCAATGACCAACGAGTTCACACTCCACACAATTTATCTGAGAGGCTCAAATGATCAAGAGTTAGTCTTCAAACCTCATATACGGGAACTTCCCCGGTGGTCCAGGGGTTAAGACTTAATGGCACGGGTTCCATTCCTGGTTAAGGAACTCAGATTCTGCATGCTGCACCGAGTGGCCAAATGAATGTGTGTATATATACATTTATAAAATATATAAAATATCCAACCCCCCCAAAAAAGCCCATAAATGTATATGAATGCACAATATTACAAATAAATAAGAGATTCAAATAATTCTCCATTGTTCTCTTGTGTCTCTGCCCATCTTTTGCTGTGCAGAGTGCTTTTTATTTCAGATTATCTTTTCAAGGATGTTTGTATAGTGAATAGTCTTGATTGAGAGAGATAACATCCCCTCCAGAACAAAGGGTGAGTGTTGTGTGTGTGTGTGCTCCATCATGTCCAACTCTTTGCGGCCCATGGTCTGTAGCCAGGCAGGCTCCCCTGTCCATGATCTCATGGCAAGAATACTGGAGTGGGTTGCCACTTCCTACTTCAGGGGATCTTCCCGACCCAGGGATTGAATCGAGTCTCTTGTGTCTCCTGCATCAGCAGGCATATTCTTTACCAGTGAGCCACCTGGGAAGCCCAGCCTCCCTACTGCCCATCATAAAAAAGATTCAGGTTCCCTTCACTTACAGTTTCTTTCCTGTAATACCGCTCACTGCTCATGCAGGTATCCATCTAGATGCATGCCCCTTTTGGGAGATGGGGGCAAGAGAAACCAGCACGAAAGCTGATGCTCATGATTGCTGTGCTGTAAGTAATAAAGCCCTTTGTCTCTGACTCAGGAGCTATTTTCTGCCACTATCCATGAAATTATAGCAAGGTAATTAGACTGCAAGTGGGATAAAATCATAGACCCTTCACAGTTCCTGACTATATATATCTAGAAAGATAGATAAATACAGCTTTCTCATTTTGAAAAGTAAATTTCCTACCCAGCCACTCAGTTCTCTTTGCTCCAGGCAGTAATATTATTAATTTACTATGTATCCTTCCAGGGATATTCTATGTGCTTATAACTATATACACTTTTTTCCTTTTTCTCCCAAATGTAACCAGACACTCTTTTGTATCAGGCCCTTTTGACTTAATAAAATGCTTGGAAATATTTCCAGATTGGTATAATTCAGGGATACCTCATTCTTTTTAAACAGTGGCAAATTAATTTGTACTATGTATATATTACAGTAATAACAGAAGAGTACATAGTATGTACTAAAACAGTCCTCCTATTGATTGATATTTAGGCTGTTTCCAACCCTTTGTTCGGGGAAGGCAATGGCACCCCACCCCAGTACTCCTGCCTGGAAAATCCAATGGACGGAGTAGCCTGGTGGGCTGCAGTCCATGGGGTCGCTAACAGTCGGACAGACTGAGCGACTTCACTTTCACTTTTCTCTTTCATGCACTGGAGAAGGAAATGTCAACCCACTCCAGTATTCTTGCCTGGAGAATCCCAGAGATGGGGGAGCCTGGTGGGCTGCCGTCTATGGGGTCACACAGAGTTGGACACGACTGAAGTGACTTAGCAGCAGCAGCAGCAGCAACCCTTTGTTTGGAGAAGGCAATGGCTCCCCACTCCAGCACTCTTGCCTGGAAAATCCCATGGATGGAGCCTGGTGGGCTGCAGTCCATGGGGTCGCTAAGAGTCAGACATGACTGAGCGACTTCCCTTTCACTTTTCACTTTCATGCATTGGAGAAGGAAATGGCAACCCACTCCAGTGTTCTTGTCTGGATAATCCCAGGGACCAGGGAGCCTGGTGGGCTGCTGTCTATGGGGTCGCACAGAGTCGGACACGACTGAAGCGACTTAGTAGCAGCAGCAGCAACCTTTTGTTACAAAACACTACCAAGAATATCTTTATATATAAGTCATCTCACTCATTTGCAAGATCTCTCTAGAAAAAAGTTCTAGAATTTGAATTACTAGCTCAAAGAATATGCTCAAAGTTTTAATTTTAATAGACATTTCTAAACATCTTTATGGAGATTTTACTAATATATATATATATCATGAGCAATGTACAAGAATGTTTTTTCTCTCACACATTTGCCAATATAACATGTTAAGTTTTCACCTGTGCCAGTCTGATAGGTGAAAAATTCAATCTCATACATTTAATTTGTATTTCTTACAATAAATGAGACTCAGCATCTTATCATATATTTAAGAATCATTTGCATTTCCTCTTCTGTGAACTTCATATTCTTTTCCCACAATTTTTTCCCTATTGGATTGTTGATAATTTAAAATATTGAATTGTAAGAATGCTGTATATTTTGAAAAGCAGAACTATGTCTTCTCTGAGTTATAAAATTTCCCACAGGTTGTTGTTTGTCTTTTGATTTTATTTTAATTAAAAAAAATTTTGTACATGTATTTGTGTGTGTGTGGCATCTGAATTTGTCATACTTAGGTCTCCCCAGCTATGAGATCATAAGAGTCATATTTTTTTCTTGTAGCTTTTTGGTTTTATTTTTTTTATGCTTAAACATTTCTTCCATCAAGTCTTATCAAAATTAATTCATTAAAATGCTTATCCATATTCATAAGGCTAAGCACAGCTTTTAAAAAAAGACTGTTTTCTCATCTCTGTGATCACATCTCCCTCTCTCTCTCTCTCCCCCCGCTTTCTTCCTCTCCCCTCTCCCTCTCTCTCCCTCTCCCTCTCCCTCTCCCTCTCTCTCTCTCTCTCTCTCTCTCTCTTCTGTCTGAACACTAGTTATTAAATCTGCCACAGAAACAAGGGTCTTCTTGGTTCCACTGGGGAAAGTCAGCCTCAAAGCTGTTCCAACTGGATTCTGTGTACTTACCTTACAAGTTGTCCCTTTGTTGATTTGTGCCAGCAAGACTGGGGGTGGGGTGCTAGGCATTAAGCTTTGCTCTTCTGCAAGACCCACAGGAACAAACTAACTCAGCAAAACTTAAGCAAACACAGAGCTTTTATGGACATAACTATCAAGATGGAAACCTGGGTCAGGTAAGCAAAAGTTACAGTTTTGCGTTTCCTTTCCTTCCCCACCCCTTGCCGCTGCTCCTTCCCTCCCTCCCTTTCTTTCTTCTTTCTGCCCCTGTCCCCCTCTCTCTTTCCTTTCTTTCTTGTTTAAGATGTTTGTTGAACCTGGAGAGAAATGTACACTTGAATTTCTTTGAGTTGATATGATAAAAACATGATTTAAAAAGCATGAATGTCATTTACAATTTCTAATATTAGACTTTAATTTTGTTTTCTCTGTTATTTACAAAGGTTGTATGCTTTCTGGCAGCCAGAGTATACCCATACTAAGCCTGAATGTAAACATACTAAAGACAACAAATATTCATTCAGCTTAGATTGGGTGATCGGAACATTGAGGATAAGATTTCATGACAAATAGTTAATTTGGGTGCCGCAATGCAGTTGACTGATGACCGGTGCTGGATATCATATTATTTATGGTCAGTAACAGGAGAGCCAATCCACCTCATTGGAGGCACTAGAAAAATCTGGTAGTTTGTTGAATGGGAATGAAGGACTATTCAATTTCTCATCTAAACTAACTACATTCATTTGTGAGTTCAATCTGTAAGGTAAATAAGGCACTAGCCGTAAATGATGAAGTCTGGCCATATTAACATTTCACAAACTGCATTCTTCAGCTTGTCTCTTGGGATACTTTGTCTTCTGTGGGAATAAAAAAGTGGGCATTGGCCAAATAAACTTGGAAAACACTAACAGGTTCACCAAAAATATGAGCTTGAATTTATGATATAGCTTAACTACCTTTCTACTAAAATGAGGGGGAAAACTTATAAGCTTTGTTTTATCTTAGTTTTTTAAACAGGTCAACTTCATTTTGCCTTTTGGAATATATAATGGTGTATATGTAAACTGTATAAACAAATCCTTGAAAAGGATGTCTTTTTGTAATGTGAAAAGTCTCTTATCTTGTTTATTCTATTGCAAAAAAGAGATCGAGTTGCTATGTTAAGAATTTTGTATATTTCTTTTTAAAAGTTATCCTCTGGAAGGAATGAGGGAGGAGAAGGGGAGGAAAGGAAAGGGAACCCATCAGCAAGTGTTCTGACCTTCTTCATTCTCACCTGACACCTCACAAGCACAGCTACTGGGTAATTATGCAGGTCTAATAAAATGAACACCTTTCATTCCATGAAGCCACATGAGCCCATGTGCCTGGAGAATAGGCTCCTACTGTTTGAACACCTGCAGCGAAGGCGATGGGGCTGGGCTGCAGGTTCATTACTTTGGGAGCTCTCCATTCCATTGGTGTTTGGGAGGCACTTCTACCTCTAGGGAATCCCTTTGATTCTCAATGACCAATTTCCCTATGTTTGGCCTCAGGAGTCTTACTGTGTTTAGTAAGAGAGTGAAGTTCACTCAGTCGTGTCCAACTCTTTGCGACCCCGTGGACTATACAGTCCATGGAATTCTCCAGGCGAGAATACTGGAGTGGGTAGCCTTTCCCTTCTCCAGGGNTACTGTGTTTAGTAAGAGAGTGAAGTTCACTCAGTCGTGTCCAACTCTTTGCGACCCCGTGGACTATACAGTCCATGGAATTCTCCAGGCGAGAATACTGGAGTGGGTAGCCTTTCCCTTCTCCAGGGGATCTTCCCAGCTTAGGGATCGAACCCAGGTCTCCCGCACCGCAGGTGGATTCTTTAGTAAGGGTAAGCCTTAACAGGACCTCCCTGGTGGCTATGACGATCAAGAATCTGTCTACAGTGCAGGAAACCCATGTTTGATCCCTTGATGGGGAAGATCTGCTGGAGAAGGAAACGGCTACCCACTTCAGTATTCTTGCCTGGGAAATCCGATGGACAGAGGATCCTGGCAGACGACAGTCCATGAGGTCTCAAAGAGTCAGACCCGACTGAGCAACTAACACACAAGCCTTAATGTCTGCTAAAGATAGCCTTGTGATTTAAAGACTACTTTCTTGCTGCTTTTGTCTGTGATCTTCACAGTCCTATGAAGTATAAGCCTGACTTCACCTGAGTGCCCTTTGCTCTACATCATTCTTTATTAATGGATACAGTGGTCCCTTGTATACCCATTCTGGTAGTGGTCTATCCTCTGAAGCTATGATTTATTTTATCACAGGATACTAAAATGAGGCATGTTTAATGACTTCTCTGAGTACAACCAATTATTCTTATCCTTCTCTTTAAGGCAGAGCTTTGCTGCCCTGTAGTTTAGCCTATTTGTTTATAAAATTCCTGCAAAAATGCTAGAGTCTTTATGGTTAAATGTCAGATATTTCCTTTTCCTTTACGTCTAATACTCCTTATGCCATTCTCCTGTCTTTTGTCCTTCCTATTTTCTTTTAATTAGTCAACTTATCCTTGAAAATGATACAGATCATCTGACCCAGAATCATGTCCTTCCTTCAAAAGCCTACTTGTGTTTGCCAATTACCTAGCTATACTTCAAAATTCTTCATGTTAAAAGGAACCTTCCTACATTGTCGGTGAGAATGTAACTTGGTGCAGCCACTGTGGAAAGCAATATGGAGGTTCCTGAGAAAACTGAAATTAGAATTACTGTATGATCCAGCAATCCCACTCTTGGGCTCATATCAGAACAAAACTATAATTCAAAAAGATATGTGTATTCCTATGTTTATAGCAGCACTAGTCACAACAGCCAAGACATGCAAACAATCTAAATATCCATCAGCAGATGAATGGATAAAGATGTGGTACATTTATACGATAGGGTACTAATCACCCATAAAAAAAGAACAAAATAATACCATTTGAAGCAACATGGATGCACCTAGAAATTATCATACTAAGTGAAGTAAGTCAAAAAGAGAACGACAAATACCAACCAGTCCATTCTGAAGGAGATCAGCCCTGGGGTTTCTTTGGAGGCAATGATGCTGAAGCTGAAA
>SJYX01013062.1:0-26408 GCA_006410675.1 Oreotragus oreotragus | reverse complement strand
CTCTCTCCCTCTCCCCCTCTCTCTCTCCCTCTCTCCCTCTCTCTCTCTCCCTCTCTCTCTCTCCCTCTCTTTCTCTCCCTCTCTTTCTCTCTCTCCCTCTCTCCCCCACCTCTCTATACATAAAACTGAATCACTTTGCTGCACGCTTGAAACTAACACAACATTGTCAACCAACTATACTGCAATAAAAAATAAATTAGAAAAAAGGAATTGCACTAGCCTGAGTCATATAATCTTTTTAAGCCTATTATCTATATTAAATCTGTTTTTTTCCCTCTCATTTACTGCATTAAGAATGAATAATCTCTGTGAAGAGGTGTTATATAAGGCAAAGCATTATTAATTTTTAAGCTCAATGAGATATATAAAGTTGATCAAAATCCTTGATCAGATAAAATAAGGCAAAAACTTTATCAGTGTGGGTGAAAAAGTCAGAATGGTTATAAATTGATTTGATTCATTTTAGTAAGTTGATTCATTTAGTAACTTCCCTGGTGGCTCAGACGCATCTGCTTACAATGCGGGAGACCCAGGTTCAATCCTTGGGTTGGGAAGATCTCCTGGAGAAGGAAAAAGCAACCCGCTCTAGTACCTTGCCTGGAAAATCCCATGGATGGAGGAGCCTGGTAAGCTATAGTCCATGGGGCCACAAAGAGCTGGACACGACTGAGCAACTTCACTTTCTTTTTTTAGTAAGTTCAGATGATAGGCATGAAATATATAAATGAACAGCATTTCTGCTGATGAGTTAATTATATGTATATCCCAGAAATGTTGGATTTATGCTGGCAAATCACATGGAAAGACAGGCTTATTTTTGGAGAGTTATTCCAACATGGATCTTTAATATTCAAAGCCATCAAATATGACAAAGGACTTTTTTTAGATTTATTCCCACTGGGACACATTAGATTCAACAGAAAGGTCTAGAGACTTGTACTATTAAGAATTATAAGCTACTTACAAAAATAAGCCACTCTCTTCATTGTGATTCAGGAATGGGGCAAATGTCCAGGGATAAATTGTTACCACAGCCAGGAACAACTGACTAAGAAAGAACGATCTCCAGGTTTTTCCAGAAAGCTGTCTATTCATTAGGTAATGTTAAAATAGGACAAGGATGGCAAGTTTTTAAATATTGCAGCTGTACTATTTAATTTTAAATATTCCATGAGGATTGTGGCCATCACAAAAGTCTGAGTTAGCTGGTAAATGGCCTAGCATTTTTTGGGGAAAAAAAAAAATCTTTAAAGAGCAAATAGCATTCTGAAGTAGGGAAAACCCATCTGTTACTAGCTAGCTGGAGGACCTCAGGCATGTCGCCATGCTCCACATTTGTATGGGGTAGGAAGTAAGCTAGGTGATGGTGCTCTAGCCAGGCCAGACCAAGGAACCTCTTACCCAAGTTTTGAAGAACCCCACACAGACCAGGTCAATCCAGTTGTCTGGGAGTGGTGTCTAGGCATCAGCATTTTGTAAAGTTTAGCAGAGTTGAGAAACAGCAGACTAGATAATCTCTAAGGTCCCCCTCAGATCTCAATAAACTAAGGAGAGAATTCAGAATTCCAGTGCAATAAAAGGACAGAAGGACACGTAAAAGTCATGCGAGCGTAAGGCAACTCCCAACCAGGGATGCACAGCACAGACATCAGCAGAGAATGATACTCTCAAATGAGCCGGGGCTTCATGAACAGAAACACATGCCTGATCAGTGCAGGCACCACCAACAAAACCATGCAGAACAGAACGATGGGAAACGTATCATGTACTTAACATCTGGCGGCATATGTACTTTTTATCCAATTCCAAACTTATGAAATATGTACATATCCACCTCTGACCATGCAAAGACTCAAAGCTCTTTCCAATGCAAACTAGAAATCAAAGCGTGTGAAGTGGTAGATTTTTTTTAAAAATATGTATTTATCTATTTATTTGGCTGCATCGAGTCTTAGTTGTGACATGTGGGATCTTTTCATACGGCATGCAGGCTTAGCTGCCCCTTGGCACGTGGGATCTTAATTTCCCAACCAGGGATCAAACTTCAGTCCTCTGCATTGGAAGCCGAATTCTTAACCACTAGACAGCCAAGGAAGCCCCCGAAGTAGCAAGTTTGTAATTCCTCACTGAAAAATGTCGAGTTGATATGGCAAAAGCCAAGAGATTCTTTTTATGAAGATTTGTACAGTCCTTGCTTAATGGATGAAAGAGATAATTCTAAATTATAACAGCCAGAATCAATACTATGTCTAAGATTATGACTAAGCACTGTGGGCTGATTCCTAGAAGTGAGCCTCAAAAAAGTAAAAAATAAAATAACCACCCCCCCCATGTGGATCTTCTATCACGGATTTTAGCTAACAGGGCCTGAGTTTCTAAACTGCTTATTAGATATGAACCTTGTCTGGACTTCTGTGAACCCTCTGGAACTGCTCGTAAAAACTGTGTGTGTGGGCCTATGTGGGTGTACCCATGTGCAGAACTTTCTTATCCTTTTAGAAGAATTCCTTTGGTGGTCTATTGACCCTTCTCAGAAAAATGTTTTTAAATGCATAAAATAAAACACAAAGGATTGCAAAGGAAAACATGAATTACAGTTATCAATTTTTAAAAAAATTACAGGGCAGTAATAAATATACTTCTTTATCAGGATATTAAATAAAAAGATACTGATGTTTAGATGGGTAGCTATAATAATTATCTTATTTTCAGAGAAATAAAGAACACAGAAATTTTCATGACATCAGAAACAAGCAACAAACTATGGGATCTAAAAATATCTGTGGCTTCTATTGTTGACATAATCACAAGCACTATTAATAATGTGATGATTTGTTGTCTGTGATCATCATTGAAGGAAGTGATAAATTTCTATTATAGGTTATAAAAATAATTTCTCCATCCAAGTTCACAACCCTCCTAAGTCCTCTAGACTCTAGATGAAGAACATCTGATCTTTATCTTTATCCAACTTCAGGGGGTTTGCTGATAAGCCTTCAGCAAGGAGAAATCATTAGACCACAAAGCACTTAATAAGCATTTTCAGGATTGGTTTCCATAAGGTCCTACAGACACAGAGCCCTGGAAAGTCATAGAACAGTAGGAAAAAGGTGAAGCGTTCTCTGAGATGAGACCATAAGGAATGCTCTGTGAGTTTTTGGAGCTAAAGTTTCAATACATCTTATTTTTAATTTAATATACATATATTTTTAAAAGATTTTTTAACAGTGTATTTATTGAATTTATGACAATATTGCTTCTGCTTTATGTTTTGGATTTTTTTGTCCATGAGGCATATATGATCTTAGTTCCCTGATCAGAGATCGAACCCATACCCACTATATTGGACCCATACCCACTATATTGGACCCATACCCACTATATTGAACCCATACCCACTATATTGGAAGGCGAAGTCTTAACCACTAGACTGTTAGGTAAGTCCCTTTAATACATGTTTTAATGTTCTTAATATATGTGTCATGTTTAACATATGTTCATGACTTACTAGATCCATAAAGCATAGCAAAGCCTCACTTCTGAGTAGATGTGAAAAAGAAAAGAGAAAACAACACAGGGGCATAAACTGAGTGATACCAAGCACGAAACTGGCACAAAAGTAGAAAATGAGCCACAAACCTACTTCCGAGCTTTCTGGCAGGCATCTTGAAGTGGACTGACCTGGACAGTCATGGAATGTACGGTCCCAAAGGATTATACACACACACACACACAAAAATCCTCAGGAAAAAAGACAACCTTTCTGCTATTGATACTAAGACTGAATAGAAATTTCTTCCACAGATTTTTATAAAGAGTATATCATGTGTTGTGATTAATGAACAATATTTTCAATGATATCATTAAAGGAGACAGAACAATGAGTTCCCCAAAACTTTTTAAAAATCGTTCTTAGCTCACAGGTTATACCAAAATTGTCTGGGCTGGATTTGGCCACAGGACTAAATTTCTTAACTCCTGGTCTACAGGATCAAGTTAGATATCTCCTTGACTCTTGTATCCTTCACTTTCCTCAAGCCCCTGTCTGTATCAGCTTCTTAAGATAATAACTCTTTCTGTACTTTCTAGCAGCTACACACAGATCCAAGCAGGGTGCTGTCATGTAGACATACTTCAACATTTTTATGTCTCATGGAAATAAGAAGGTAATTCAGCATTAATTAGCGGCAAAGAAATGGTTTAGTTTCCAGTCTCATTAAAATAAACATATACATCACATCAAAATAAAGGTAGAAAAATTTTAACGTATAACCTTCTCTATTTCAGGGATCACATGCTAGTTTTGTAGGTGAATATTTTTAAAAAAGGGTATAATTAGCTGAATCACTTAATTCATCTATTACAGTGTTTACAGCACCATCTATCAAAATGAAAATGAGGGCATGTCGTGTTTCACAGCACACAATTATCTTGGTCCCTATAAGAAAGGCTTCATTCCAAATATCATTCAGGTGTCCCTGGGCTTCTGTCTGTTCTGAGACAAAATGAAGTACTAGGCCAACTAAACTCAGCAAACTTGGGTTATCTCTATTATTATATGGGCTCATAAGAAGGCCTTAGGGAATTTTTAACATCGCTTTCTTTTAGTAAAGATTTATAATACTTATACCCACCTATTCCAGAGAGTTGCTAGGATAATTAAGAAGAATTTATGAAAAAGCCTTGATGAGCATGATGAAAGAAAGGTATCATGAATACCCAGAGGAACCTCGCAGTAATTCTGGGAGGTGGCAATTACCCTCATGGAAACACAACACATATAAAATGGAGTCCCCTAGAAATGTGTAACTGCCTTCAGAAGATGCTCTGAACCACACAAATATAGCGTTCAGCACAGGTCTAGGCTGCCCTTCTAAACACCAGCCCTGTAAGTGTTCCACTGAAGGCTGTGTTTCATTACCTCAGTGTATTTTCTTCATATTCTTTTGCAATTTGTTCTGGTAATGAGGCTGTGTATATGACACAGGCCCCTTGAACCATGAAAGATTAAAATTCTGTGCTGAGCTGGGGAAATGTCAGTGAAACCTCTAGTACATCCAGAGAACAGGCCCGTAGCTTGTGGGGCTTTGGGAACTTGTAACTCATGAATGCTCAACTGTGCAGCTCCCACATAATGAACAAGGCCAGGTCTAGAGTTACATGTAAGTCACTGTGATTATTTCTAAGGACACTTATTCCTGAGTGTATGCATTCACCCACTAGAACACTGAAGCTTTGTATTATTGAGGTGAAACGCTGGGTTCAGTTCCAAACACTACCATTCTAAAAATGGCTGCAGAGCCTCCTCCAGACTAACATTTATTGCCTCTTAACAGCATTTGCTCAAATCCACATCTTTTAAAGATTACACACAACATTCCAAAAAGCCCCTGAGGAAAGTCACTTTCAAAGCGACCGTCTCATCCTCTCGGTTTCTTCCCTGCCTTTATCTGCATCCACAAAGACAATTTACGTGTATGTTTCAATCATCAGAATAATCTTCATTTTGACAATTGTAGCGTACATGACATCTGTTACATTAACAGATGAAAGAGAAAAGAAAGATTGAAAACAGGGCATTAGAATTAGGAGGGAGTCAGCCTTGACACTTGCACCGGTACATCCTAAGGCAAGTTACTTCATATCAGTAAGCTTTACTGCTCTCAACTATAAAATGTGGATAAGAACATCAACTACTCCATAGGTTACTATGAGGAGGACATGAGGGACTGCATCGAAAGTCCCTGAATAAATGCTTATTCCTTCCTCCTATTTAGAAACCTAGCTGGACCAACAGGTTTCCTTCCTCAACCTTGAGGGATCTAGCTACCATATGACCCTGCAATCCCACTCTCGGGCTTATACCCAGAGGAAACATGATCTGAAAGGATACGTGCAGCCCAATGTTCATTGCAGCACTGTTTACAATAGCCAAGACATAGAAGCAACACAAATGTCCATTGGCAGAGGACTGGATAAAGAAGATGTGCTACACATATACAATGAAATATTATTCAGCCACTAAAAAGGGTGAAATAATGCCATTTGCAGCAACATGGACGGACCTAGAGAGTGTCAAGCTGAGTGAAATAAGTCAGAGAATAAGAAATATCGTTATGACATCCCCTATATACAGAATCTAAAAAGAAATGATACAAATGAATTTCTCTACAAAACAGACTCACAGACTTAGAGAATGAATTTATCGTTGCTGGGGGAAAGGGTGGGAGGAGGGGATAGTTAGGGAATTTGGGATGGACATGTACATACTGCTATATTTTAAATGGATAACCAATAAGGTCCTACTGTAGAGCACAGGGAACTCTTCTCAATGTTATGTTGAAGCCTGGATGGGAGGAGAGTTTGGAGGAGAATGGATACATGTATATGTATGGCTGAGTCTCTTTGCTGTTTACCTGAAACTATCACGATATTATTAATTGGCTATATTTCAATATAAGATACTTTAAAAATTTTAACTTTGAAGAAAATAATTTCAAAAATGAAAAGAAAGGGGGAGATAACACATATTCTCTATTCTTTCTTCAAAGAGACTTTAAATGTTTGATGTATTTGAGAGCTAAGAAAAATTCTTGTATAAAAGGAAATCTCTGAAGTTTTATCCTTTTAGGATGTTCATGTTGTTGTCAATAAAATGGAGATTTGAGTGAAAAAAAAAAAAGGAATACATATCATAGCGTGAAGTGTAAAGGACTCATCAAACCAGAGCCTCAACACCGAGAAGAAAATAAAAGAAAGCAGATCTCCCCACTAGGCTCCTCTGTCAATAGAATTCTCCAGGCAAGAACACTGGAGTGGGTTGCCATTTACCTCTCCTTTAAATGAGGAAACCTCTCTCTGTTAAAGGACTTCCATCTCAGCCCCTACAACCACGTGCAGCCAATGCCGCTCTCTTCCCTGTGAGCATGAGCTCTGGCCTCTTAACACAATGGTCTTCTGACAATCAGAATCTAGGCCCTCCTAGAAGCGGTCCCAGAGGCTATGGCTCAGGATTGCTGAAATCTTAAACTTTTCCAACCGATGATGACAGAATGAGACAAGCTCCCCAAAACACTTCTTCCAAACATCTTGGAAACTGTCACTCACGATCTCACAATTTCCAGGCACTCCTCATTGGTCCCCAGTGAAAAGGGAAGCATTATCTGGTTTGCCAACATCCTTAAGGCTTGACTTCCAGCTAGGTCAAATTTTTATTTTGTGAAAAACACACGGGTGGCCTGGTTTCCTTTTATCATCGACAAATCACAGATACAACTTGGCTCAGGTATTAGGTAGGAGCTTTAGTGGAAACAAATCATTCCGTTCACACTTGTTGAATACTGTCCCAGTGGTAAAACCAGGCAATAAAAACTATTACCCCTACTTGTTGAGTCTGAGCACAAAGAAAATTTACTTTCCAATTATTCGCTTTATGTCACCATAAGGAAAGAAATGTGTGTGACGGCAAGGGTAACATGCGTTTGCGCACATGTGCCATTTCCTCTTTTTACAAAAGTGCTGGGGAATGTCTCTTAATAGAATTCATTACTATCTTGAGATATTAGCAGTACCCAGCTGCCAAAATATTTTACAAATGAAACAGTAGTATATTACTAGTTGCCTAATCCTACTGTGTTTGCTTCTTGGCGTTTGTCTCATTCCCTCTATGAAATAAACAACGTATTAACTACAGAGCAGCCAATAAGATTTTAGCTTCTCCTGTGGGGAACTCTAAAGCCTTATTTCGGTTAAATGAGTTCCCTCCTGACTATTTGCTCACCAACTTCCTTCAGGAGACAGTGAGGACTACATAAGTTAATGCAGAGGTAAAGCTGTGAAACAGTGCCTGCCATGGCATAAGGGCTCAATGCAGATGATAAACAAGTCACAACGGAGTAGGAATTTTCTAACAAAACATGTCCTAAAAATGACACTCCTGGTAAATATGCAAACCCACAGAGAGAATTTTAATATCTATGTTCTATTAGTTTTCAGTCACATGGTGATTTAAACACAATAGAGGAATGCAAGTTTTTATTTTTTTTATTTTTTTAGTAACTACTTAAAGCATTGCTGTATTAGCGACACAATGGCCCAACAGCTGTAGTTATTCATGCTATTTAAGAAAAGAATATTGGAACTCAGCAATTTAGTTAGATTTAGTTGGCTGGACCACACAGTTATGTGTAACTAACTTCATGAACTTAGGAAACAATGGAAATGAATGGATTAAGAGATAAAACTGGAAATTCTACAACCAGAACTGAGGATTCAATGTACAACTGAATTTGCCTCAAATCTTGCCTAATATAAATTTATCTGTATTGCACACTATGCAGTCATTACTATCTTTTCTCTCTCTCTCTCTCTCTCTCTCTCTCTTTTTTTTTTTTTTTTTTGATAAAATGGTTAAACTGTTTGAGAAGGCTTAAGAAAGGGTGAGTGAGGTTGAGGAGCTTAAGAGGATATAAGTTTGAATTTTCTAAAGAGAAACAGACTGGACCATCAAACATATTCCAAAATGGTCAATTACATTTTTTTCTCTCTTTTTAAAAAATTTGTTTATTCATTCATTTTGGCCATGCCCCCCAGCATGTGGGATCTTAGGCTCCCTGACTAGGGATTAAACCTGTGTCCCATGCAGTGGAAGCATGGAATCTTAACCCCTGGACCAACAGGGTAGTCCTTCATTTTTCAAACACTTCTCTCTGGTCCATGCTTTCTATCTTCAGAATATCAGAACAACAACAAAAAGAATATCAGAACAAGATGCTAAAGCTAAAGTGTAACTGTTCTTGCCTGGAGAATCCCAGGGATGGAGGAGCCTGGTGGGTTCTTGCCTGGAGAATCCCAGGGATGGAGGAGCCTGGTGGGCTACCATCTATGGGGGCGCACAGAGTGGGACACGACTGAAGTGACTTAGCAGTGATTCACTGATAACCAACTTGGTACTTTTTTTTTTTTTTTTTAATTTATGGAAAATATTTCCCAGTATGTAAAAGAAAAGACAGAGCTACAGAAAATGGGTAGGGCCTCTTTTCAAGAGTATGCAAAAAAGAGAAAAGTGCTAGGCCTGTAGCTATGTGAGCACAGTTCCAGCTCATTGGTGGTATCACCACCAGCTGGCCAGGAAGACAGTCATGTGCCTCAGCAAAGCTCTGAGTATCAACCTGTATGGCTTGAAGATGAGCTCTTCATTTTCATCCCAGAAGGAAAATGCTAGGGATCTTGGGGAAAAAATACATTTTTACAGCAGGAACAACTTGAATAAAAAGTAAATAATTTAAAATTTTAATTTGGGGGAGAAAAATATATTTTTTTAATGTATGAAAAATCAGTTGAGAATTTTATTGCTTTTGGCCAAGGCCACTGTAATACTGACTGGGCAGAAGGTTGAGAGAATATAAAGTTTGTGGGTGGGGTGTTGCAATTAGAAAAAAGTAAATGCTATGCTTAGAGTAGTTTAAAGACAGTATTTGAACGATCTAAAAAACTATAATTAACGAATATAAGGCTTTGGTAGCTCTAGTAAATTATGGCAATCACAGGTCCTAGTTGGGTCATTTAAAAAATATCTGTTGAGTAAATTAAGTGAACAAATTCATAAGTGAGGATCAGACAGGAAATAAAAAGAAAGGTTTTCAGAGCCCTTGAAGGCAAACAAAGTGGGATCATAGTAGAGGACCAAAAAGTTAATTCAGGTTTTTAACAGTAGGAAATATATAAAAATAAAAATCATCACCGACATCTTAGTTGCTTATTTTGCTAAAAGTTGAGAAAGCATGAATTACCCACAAATAAATGTTTGGGGACGGTATAGATGAATGAAGTAATGGAGACAAAATCTTCACTGTAGGAGGTTTAAGTCTCCAGACAAAGTCTGCAAATAATTTTTCAAGCCCACACTTGGCACACATTAAAAAGAAAAGAAAAAGTAATTGTACTATTAGACTGCACATAGATGCTTAGTAGATAAAAATCCATATTTTTATAACAAAACATACAAAGATGTTAGCTATATATTTAAAACAAATACTAACTTGGCATAGAAATGATCACTTTTCATGATTAGCATTTGATATATTTTAGGGAAGTTTTATAACAGGTAACTTTTTTTTTTTTTTGGCCAAAATTTATTTGGTGCTAGACAGATTGAGCCATGTTTATGCTGCGGTCATGTTTTCACAATACCAGCAATAGCAAAATCCACTTCAGGAGTAAAAGTAAAGTGCAGAAAGAGCTTCTGATTAGATTTTAAAGGAAGTCACATCAGCCAACTGATGAAAGTCAGTTTACACATCATGTATTATCAGAGGCAACTTAGAGGTCAGGTTTTAATACAATGGTTCTTTTGCAGATAGAAAAAGATATTTCCATCTTGTGTGCCAATTTATTCTAAATTGAAAAGAAATATTTAATGATGAAAAGGCACGAAAGAGGAACAAGAAGACCACATTTGTAAGGAACCCAATGTTAATGTTAAATAACCTTTCTGGAAAAGCTCTATTTAATATTTATTAGAAGCAGAAGGAGCGCAGATGCCAGTGGGAGTCTGAAAAGGGGAGTGGTGTTCTGGGCCTGGTGCTGGGCTTGGGGTGAGAGGAATCAACGAGCTTTGGGGACTCTGAAAGGAGGGGGCCCTGGGTGTGCTTCTGATCTTTGACAGACCCCGAGGGAGAGGAAGCAGGGATAGAGCTGCTCAAAGTCCCAGCATGGTTACACCAGAGTAGGAGCACAGCTCTCACCCTACTGGAAGTCAGGGGACAACATCAAATATCTTAGAGCGCCTCACCGAGTTACCCCAAGAGTTGCAGTGTAGCGACCTCAGGGTACTCACAAGAGCATGGGAGAAGCAAAGAGAGGTGTTGAACTGAAGGGGCTTTCAGACAGGAATGCACTTGAGCTGGATCAACAGCTGAGGATGACACAGGACAAGGCACAGCTCTAAGGATGTCCATCCGGGCAGAAACTTTAAGATAAGGTGAGCACCAACCCCCTCTCCCGCTAGCCCAGACTTTAGCACTTTGTAGGGGGAAAAAGGATTCAATTAACTATTTCTGACTAGCAACCCAACTTAAGTTTACTTGTTCTGAACACACTCCTTTTCTAAGTGTTATCGGTATAAGGGAAAGGTATGATATACACATCACGCTGCTGCTAAGTCGCTTCAATTGTGTCTGACTCTGTGCGACCCCACACACAGCAGCCCACCAGGCTCCCCCATCCCTGGGATCCTCCAGGCAAGAACACTGGAGTGAGTTGCCATTTCCTTCTCCAATGCATGAAAGTGAAAAGTGAAAGTGAAGTTGCTCAGTCATCTCTGACTCCTAGCGACCCCATGGACTGCAGCCCACCAGGCTCCTCTGTCCATGGGATTTGCCAGGCAAGAGTACTGGAGTGGGTTGCCATTGCCTTCTTCATATACACATCATAAGTTAATGATAATCAGGAATCGAGAAAAGGCAGAGATTTTTGTTTCCACCAGTGCTGGTTTTAGGTCAAACCATCCAATCATTCCATAAAAAAACAAATTTAAAAGCAGGTTATGGGGACTTCCCTAATAGTCCAGTGGTTAAAACTTCCCCTTCCAATGCAGGGGCTGTGGGTTCAATCCTTGGTTAGAGAGCTAAGATCTCATATGCCTTATGGCAAAAAGACCAACAGATAAAACAGAAGCAATATTGTTACAAATTCAATAAAGGCTTCAGAAAAATTAAAAAAATAAAATTCAGGCTATAATATAAAGTAACCTAATTAGAAACATCAAATAAGATAGTAAGGAACCACCTGGCCAAAATCTGCAGGAAAGCAAGAATCTCAGATGTAAGCAAGCACAAGGGGCTTCTGTCCTGCCAGGGGCAGATCTGCACTGATGTTGACAATCTCACAGTGGAGGTGAAAGAGACAACAAAGCCTCGAACATACGCCAGTGGGGAGCATTAAAAGGCTTCTGTCTGCCGCAGGCTGAGGTTCCTGAGAGTCACCCCCTAAAAATAGGAGTGAATCAGAATTAAGTCACTTCCCACTCCAAGAGACCGCAGGGACGGCTGCCTTGACACTGAAAGGGTACAAAAGGGGTGGGGTGGGGGGTAGGTGGTCCATGAAAACTTGCCTGCATAAGTTGGTCCCTGTGTTTAAAAGTGCAACTCAAATTCTCACCCCCTGGGTGGTCTAAAGAACTTTAAATGGTACCCTTAGGTTAAAGGGGGCTTCCCAGGTGGCTCAGTGGGTGAAGAATCTGCCTGCATTGCAGGAGATACAGGGGACGTGGATTTGATCCCCAGAGTTGGGAAGATCCCCTGGAGAAGGGCAGGGCAACCCACTCCAGTATTCTTTCCTGGAGAATCCCAAAGTGGTGCACCAGGCATCTGGCAGAAACAAAAGTAACTCCTCTGGGGTGGAGTTGGGAGATAATTCACTCTCAGCCTCAAGAATCCCTTCAGTTCAGTTCAGTTCAGTTGCTCAGTTGTGTCTGACTCTTTGCGACCCTATGAATTGCAGCACGCCAGGCCTCCCTGTTCATTACCATCTCTCGGAGTTCACTCAGACTCACGTCCATCAAGTCTGTAATGCCATCCAGCCATCTCATCCTCGGTCATCCCCTTCTCCTCCTGCCCCCAATCCCTCCCAGCATCAGAGTCTTTTCCAATGAGTCAACTCTTCGCATGAGGTGGCCAAAGTACTGGAGTTTCACCTTCAGCATCATTCCTTCCAAAGAAATCCCAGGGCTGATCTCCTTCAGAATGGACTGGTTGGATCTCCTTGCAGTCCATGGGACTCTCAAGAGTCTTCTCCAACACCACAGTTCAAAATCATCAATTCTTCTGCGCTCAGCCTTCTTCACAGTCCAACTCTCACATCCATACATGACCACAAGAAAAACCATAGCCTTGACTAGACGGACCTTAGCAAAGTAGTGTCTCTGCTTTTGAATATGTTATCTAGGTTGGTCATAACTTTTCTTCCAAGGAGTNTTCTTCTGCGCTCAGCCTTCTTCACAGTCCAACTCTCACATCCATACATGACCACAAGAAAAACCATAGCCTTGACTAGACGGACCTTAGCAAAGTAGTGTCTCTGCTTTTGAATATGTTATCTAGGTTGGTCATAACTTTTCTTCCAAGGAGTGAGCGTCTTCTAATTTCATGGCTACAGTCACCAATCCCTACAGATAAGTTTTCAGTGGTAATGATGGATTTCCAGGCAAAAATGAGCCAGCACATGAGAGCAGACAGATAAGAGGAGCTGGGAGAAATCTAACAATAGAGATGTCCAAAAGCAAATTCATCCGTTAATCAATTTTATAGCCTAATATGGAAAAAATATTTATTGAGCACCTACTCTGTGCCAGGCTATTTGTAGGATTGCCGAGATAAGATGACATTTCACTTCTCATGAGCAAAGCACCCAAGTGATGAAAGGTTAGTTGAAATGGCATTATATGTATGTTTATTCACTTTCACTTTCTGTGTTTTCTGAAGACTTCCAAACACAAAGACTGTGCCCATTATTATTTAGTGACAGGTTTTGAAATAAACAGTAATCTAAGGTCAAGACTGACATCACTGATTCCTTTCTCAGATTCTCATTCCCTCAGGTTTCCAGGTTTGAGTTCAGTCTAATTATCCATTAGGCAAACCAGATAACCACGCACACTAACAGGAAGACAAAGGGCTGAAAGATAAAGATAACTATCTCAGAGATATAAAACTCATAGTTAGCTACATTTATCTTTAACGGCAAAAGTCCAAAGAGATGATCGTGGAACAACAGCATGAACCGGACAACATTAATTTTAAGATAAATCTGGAAATAGCTGAAGGTGCAGGAAGGGTGGAGAGAAGTTGGTATAATATTTACTTATATATAGATTGCCTTTCTTGGCCAAGGTTGTTGGCAAAATCTTGCTGATTATTTGGGTTTCTCTGGCAAGTCTGCACTAATTATCGACCTTTATCTTCCATTCAGCTTTTTACAGTTAGAATTCAAGTCATCACCTCTCTACTTCTGTATCTGTTTGCTGTCATTAGATATTCTGATGGTTGTCATTTACTGAGCCTTTGGAATGGTCTGACCTGTACATTCTTCTTCTTGCTGGGCCAACCAAGACAATATGGTATAATAAAAAATAGTAACAGTAGCAACTGCATATGGGTCTAGGCCTGAGTGAGACAGTGTTTAGGAGCTATTTACTCCTCACAGCAACTGTAAGGGGCAAGTCATTATGGATGAGAAAATTTATGGGCCTGAGAAACAGAGGGACAAAAAGGAACAGGAACTTCAAAGTTGGACAAACTGGAATTTAGTTTCCCAACCAGGGCTCGAACGTGTGCCCCTTGCAACGGAAGCATGGAGTCTTAACCACTGGATCACTGCTGAAGTCCCTGGACAAACTTGAATTTAAATCCTAAACTGCTGCTGGCATTTCTCCTCTCCTAGAGGTGAGGCTCCATTTTCTGGGTAAAGGCTGCTGTAAGGGTGAGGCAAAGGGCCTGGCCTCTGGGAAGTACTTGTTTCTCCTTCCTTCCAGTTGGAAATTCATGTCTTGCCTCACACAGTATCTTCAAACAGTTTTAAAAGTAGCCACTTCCAGGACAATAATGTGATATTGTACAGAATCTTTAAAATAATAAAAGATGAATAATGGCTTACATTTATGGGGAGTTTTTAACTTTTCAACAGCTCTTCACTCCTTCCCAAACACTGGCTTCTCTGATCCTTTAGGAAATAGTTTAATATCTCAGTTGACGTTCTCAGAATTTTCAGATTGGTTGTCTCCAGGACATAATAACATTGTCTGTGGACCTCGAAAAATGCTAATCCAGGAAATGATTCAAGAAGAAAGGACCAGGGCTTTGCGTCTCTTTCCATCCTCTGGCTGCTGTGTGCCTCCTGCCTTCTCCTGGGATCGATGCGTGTGTCAAGGGGATGGGAGGTGGCCAAGTCTGGAGGGAAATCATGGGTAGCGGGGAGGGCTGTGACACCTAGCTGTCTTTGGTTTCCATGGTAAAGATGCCTAACACAGCAGGAATGTACTACCTTCCTTCATAACGGAACTTTTCCTTCTTTAGTTTTTCAAGTTTGTGAGAAAATCATCGTACATGCTCACATTTAAACCGGAACTACTTACTCTTCTTAGAGTGGTCTGAACTGAAAGGTTATATTCATCCAGGGAGTGAGGCAAAAAAAAAAAAAAAATATATATATATATATATATATATCTGAGGACAATGTGTTCACCCTAGTAGACTGTCAGGGGCTCAACAAATATTTAGAGTGACTGCTGTCACTGGGGTGTGAATTGACATCCTCGGTTGACAATACAGAAAATAAGGCAATGATTTCTGTGAGTTTCTGAAAAAGATCAGAAACTCAGATCACAGAGTCACTTCCAGGAAAGCTTCCTAGGACAGCAAGACTCATTTTTCAAATAATTGATTAGTTCAGAGGTCGCACATGTGGGCAGATTTTGTTTTGGCCTGCAAAGTTTCCAAACACAGTTTGCGTTAACATTTAAAGCTTGAGAGATTTCAGATGCATTTACAGCTGCCTCGTTTTACCCAATAGTGTCTATCTGGCACTCTGGGGGACTTGTATTGGTCCCCTGTGTTATAATCATGTCAGCTATATGAAAGTTCCCAAGTCGTGCTAGCTGTTTCAGGTGTTAATTTAATCCTATGCAGAACACACACACAACTCAAATTTAAAAAATAGAGGGTTCTAAAAGCCTCTTGATGAAAGTGAAAGTGGAGAGTGAAGAAGTTGGCTTAAAGCTCAACATTCAGAAAATGAAGATCATGGCATCAGGTCCCATCACTTCATGGGAAATAGATGGGGAAACAGTGGAAACAGTGTCAGACTTTATTTTGGGGGGCTCCAAAATCACCGCAGATGGTGACTGCAGCCATGAAATTAAAAGACGCTTACTCCTTGGAAGACAAGTTAACTGGTTGGATCCATCGTATAAGTTTTCGTCTCTGTAATGAAACGACTGATTCCAGGTAGATCAGTTCCGATACCAAAAAGGACACCAGTACATACCTACACTCTCAACCTGACACTTCTTCCGACTCCCGACTTCTTGACTTCGAAAACTTGACACCACAACCTCTTCTGAGAACTCTCAGGGAACCTGTGCAAGGAGATCCAACCAGTCCATTCTGAAGGAGATCAACCCTGGGATTTCTTTGGAAGGAATGACGCTAAAGCTGAAACTCCAGTACTTTGGCCACCTCATGCGAAGAGTTGACTCATTGGAAAAGACTCTGATGCTGGGAGGGATTGGGAGCAGGAGGAGAAGGGGACGACCGAGGATGAGATGGCTGGATGGCATCACGGACTCGATGGACGTGAGTCTGAGTGAACTCCGGGAGTTGGTGATGGACAGGGAGGCCTGGCGTGCTACGATTCATGGGGTCGCACAGAGTCGGACAAGACTGAGCGACTGAACTGAACTTAACTGAAATGCGTAAATACAAAAATCAAATTCTCTGGTCCTCAAGTTTCTCACTGTCTCTGTCTGTGCAGTTGCCGTGATTTGAGTGTAAAGCCCCTATTTTCAAGCCTTTCACTTCACAGGCTCTTGCTGACTGGAGGCAAGAAAGGGAGAGACCACCTGCCCCTTCATTACTGTTGCTTGAGAAAGCAACCTCATTTGGAAGGAATTCTTGATGCTAGCCGGAGGTAATAATCAAAACCTCATTGACATAAAAGGCTACTAAGTACCTCAGCAGCTTGACGCTTAGAAGACATCATTTAGAATGTTACAGAAATTAATACAATAGGAATAAAACACAAGTGATTTGCACTTAAGTGTTTTCAAATATAATACCAAGAGACTCCCCACTTTAAAATCACTCCTATAAAGGGCAACAGAATCCTGACCATTCTCCCTTCTCAAATAGATGCCTCCTTCCTCCTGGACCTTCCTGAGGGCTATGTGGTCCCTGAAACCACAGAGCCCCCATCCCCTTTCCCTTGCTGCTCAAGCCCACACTCCTAGCCCCTGTGTGCCCCCTCCACTCCCCTTCCCCAATTTACGTTTTTTCATCTCTTCTGCCACAAAAACACCTCCAAGAGATTTCAGTGATAAGTATTACATAATAGTAATAAACCATTTATTGACCACCTACTATGTGCCAAGCACAAATCTCTTTGAGAGAGGTCAGCCCCTTCCCTGACCTCCATAATCACCTGAGGCTTTCAGTCTGGTAGTTAAAAAAAGATGCGTGTTCAGCCATCAGAGGCTGGCTTGCACACCACCCCTGGTGTGGCCCCAACGCTGTCTATACGAGGCTCTTTACACTTTGAAAGAGTCTGTGATCACCGCTGCCATTTTTAAGGATGCAGAATTTACAGAAGCCTCTATCACTAAGTGGGAATGGAACTTTTCAACAACCTTCTATTTCCTACAAATGGGGATGGCCCGGATTCACTGTGGATAAAATTGAACCGCCTCAAAACAGTCCGCTCATTTCACTCCCCCAGGCTGAGGAGCCCCCCGCGCCACCGCACCCCCATGGCTGAACTTAAGGTGCCATCCGATCCCAACAAGGAGCTAGAACCCTGCCAGTGTGTAGAAAGGCAATTCCCCTTGCTCGTCCAGACAGCCGTAGTTTTCCCTTTATGAACGTCTGTCACTCAGGTCCGCTCCAAGGAGGTTCCGTGGACAAAAGCCCAGCGACCGTCCCTGAGTGTCGCCGGCGTCCCGATCTGGCAGGACCGGGGTCCCCTCAGGCCCTCAGCCCCCACCGCTTGGACCCGTGCGGAGTTCATTCAAAAGAGAAGACGGGTCCAGAACAAGCTGTCGGGGGAAGAAAGGAAATTTCCCATCTCCGGCCCTCTCTGCATGGGGACCCACGGCCCCGGCTCCGGAGGGCTGGCCCGGCCGCGGCGCCCGCAGCGGGCGCGGGCTCCCCGCGGCGCGGGACCGGGAGGGCTGCCCCGGGGACCCGGCTGAGCCTCGGCCCCTGCTCCCCTCCACGCCTCCCGCCTCCCCAGCCCCGCGCCCGGGCTGCTCGCCTCCGCCGGGGAGGATGGGGTCCGAGCGTCCGGGGCCGAGAGCGGAGCAGGAGGGCAGGCGAGGCAGCCTACCGTCTTCTGCTTCTTGAGCTCGGACATGCTGGCTGGCGGCGGCGGTGCCCGGCGCGCTGGAACGCGGAGCCCGGCCGCTGGGGCGCAGGCGCTGGGACGCTCGGGCGGCGGCGGCGGCGGCCGGACTCCCGGGGAAGGCGGTATAAAAAGGCTCCGCAGACACGTCGCACTTCCCTGGACCAGCCCCCTCCTCCCCCTCCCCCCGCCGCGCTCCTCTCCGCCCCGGCGGCCCCGCCAGCAGCGCCCAGCCCAGGGTACCCCGCCGCCGCCTGGGCGGGGTCCCGGGCCCGGCCCCCGACTCCCGGGAGCGGCTCCGCGGGGCCCGCCGAGCCCGGAGGCAGGACCTTGCCGCCCGAGGCGCGGGCAGACACGCGGCGCGCGTAGTCGGAGGTCAAGTTCGCGTCTCCCAGTCCCCACTCCCAGCGGGTGCCTGAGCGTCCCCTCCCCTCTCACCCCACCCGTGCGCCTCTCTAGGAAGGCTTCCTGCCTCTGGGACCTGCTTGAAACCGCCAAGCTGGTCGTCGGGGTCCTCGGTGGGCACCGCTGCTCCAGCTCGTCTTCCTGGGCAGTAATCACAGCGAGGGCTGACATTCTCTGGTTCTCTGCGCTCCGCTGACCTTTGCCTTAAGCCTCCGGGCACCCCTCGCCCCAGGCATCGAATCCTGCTTTCTCCCGTCAAGCAGTGGAGTCTTTCAGACTTTCTCAAGACGATATTCCAAGTGAGGGGATTCACGCTCAGGCCCAGGTCAGCCTCCACTGTTAAGTCTTTCTGCACCAGCATCATCATTGATGACGCTGATGAAGAAATGTCAGTGAGCAAGGCCGGCCTGCATCTTCTGCGCCAGGCCTGGGACTAAGGGGTCTACATGCAATCACTCCTTTGGAGCCCCCAGTATTTTCCTCCTGCTGCAGATGGGCGGGCTGAAGCACTGCTCCTGTTCACCAAGTTGAGTAAGCAAGTCCAGCCCCTGAAAATGGTAAATGGTAGCCTAGCAGCTTGTTTCAACCCGTGTTCCAAACCTTCTGGATAGTACTTCCCTGTGGTCAGCAACCAGGAAGGGCCCCGAGGAAGAAAAGAGAAGGCCCCGTTGTCTTGGTTTATGGACTACATCCTAGGGCTTTAAAGGTTTATCAGAGGGCAGCTCTTTTAACTCAAATATCTGGGACAATCTAAGGGAAGGAAGGAGAAGCTATGGTTAGGGATAGCACCTTGAGGGCAGTCCCAAGGCTAGCCCTTTGTACCTTAATTCTGTGCACAACGTGACGAACGGATCAATGGGACTTAAAAGGACAAAGGCACCGTGAAGACGTACAAGGGCCACACTGCCCATTCCAACTTTGGTCTTCCTTCTGTGAAAAGGCTGAAGTGATGGTGTAAGGAGGTGAGGACTGGAACTGTACTTTCCTATCCAATTGTAGTTCTGGAAGACTGCCAGCTTTCCAGACAAACACTGAAGACCTGAGGTGACTGCCCTTTTCCATGGGGAGTGGGAAGATAAATCAGCAGTCAGAAACCTAAATGGGAACGCATATGTTTGTCCAGTCCTGAAATATCAGTATATTTATTTTCTTACTCATTTAGAGTAAGCTGCCGCCACTCCCTTCAACTGTGAGCAACTGGCGGGCAAATGCTGGGTTTGAGTTTCTGTTCTGCACACGAACTAGCATGTTTTGATTTTATGGGGTTTAAATTGTAACATTTCACCCTAATTTTATTGAAAAAAAATCCTTTGGTATCAGTTCCAACTGTATCTTGGACCCTGCCAGATCCTGCCCTAAAAGAAAACTAAGTTTGGATAGAGAAATAGCAATTTTCATGTTTGGTTTATTTCATATTACATCTTTAAAAGCTGAAACAGCGCTTCCATGGCGGTCCAGTGGTTAAGAATCCACCTGCCAATGCGGGGGACATGGGTTCAATCCATAGTCTGGGCAGATTGCACGTGCTGAGGGGCAACTAAGCCTGCGCACCATGATTACTGAGGCCACTCTCTAGAGCTAAAAGCCCATGGGCTCTAGAGCCTGTGTTCTGTAACATGAGATGCCACTGCATTGAGAAGCCCTGGCACCACAACTAGGGAATAACTCCTGCTCGCTGCTGCTGCTGCTGCTGCTGCTAAGTCACTTCAGTCGTGTCCGACTCTGTGTGACCCCATAAACGGCAGCCCACCAGGCTCCCCCATCCCTGGGATTCTCCAGGCAAGAATACTGGAGTGGGTTGCCATTTCCCTCTCCAATGCATGAAAGAGAAAAGTGAAAGTGAAGTCGCTCAGTCTGTCCGACTGTTAGCGACCCCATGGACTGCAGCCCACCAGGCTACTCCGTCCATTGGATTTTCCAGGCAAGAGTACTGGGGTGGGGTGCCATTGCCTTCCCCGCCTGCTCGCTACAACCAGGGAATAACAACTCCTGCTCACTACAACTAGAGAAAGCCTGCACAGCAGCGAAAACCCAGCACAGCCAATAAATAAATAAAAAAATTTTTTTAAAGCTGAAACAGAAGGAAGTCAAGTTTAACTGTAAGGGTAACTTCCTGGAAAAGGAATATATGATTGTTTATACCTGGGGGAGGTTTTGAGATCAGCTGTCCGGTTTCCCTCTCCGTGTATTTCACAGATGGGCCATGTGGTGCTGAGAGGAAAGGTAAACTGACTGGTCACTGTTAGGGGCAGGGTTCAGTCTCAAGCCCAGGTCAGCTGGCTCCCCAGGTGCAGTGAATCACTCAGCCTCTAGGTCAGTTATTTCAAAGCCCCCATGATAATTATAAACTGGACTGTTTTATCTTGTTTTAGATTTATTTAATTCTCAAACAGAGTACTTCGGAACAGATATTCTTTCACTGCTTCCAAAGACTTGTGGAAATAGGATGCCTCAGCTCCCTTGGACCCAAACTGCATTAAGATCCTTTAACTTCATAGATCATCAGTATTGTTGTAATTCAGCCTGGCAACCCACTGAAAAGTAAAATAATCATTCTTTTTTTTTATTTTTCCAAGGTCTTTCTTTTAATGGTAATGTTTGGAATTCTTTTTCATCTTACTATGCTCTGTCTTCTGGGAGAGGACACTCCTTCGCAAAGATATGAGCAACTAGCACTGAAGTTTTGAAATCTGTGACTCAAGTACATCAGAACTGGAGAAGACTCATTCAGGGAAGGAAGGCAGGGTTGAGATCTGTCTGGTCATCTGG
The DNA here is from genome assembly GCA_006410675.1 of Oreotragus oreotragus. NCBI lineage: Eukaryota > Metazoa > Chordata > Mammalia > Artiodactyla > Bovidae > Oreotragus > Oreotragus oreotragus. Next base: position 5,126 of record SJYX01013062.1, on the reverse strand, counting down.
ACACAGTCTCCGTAACTTTCTCAGTAGTGTTGCCTGTGAGATTCCGCTGTAAGACTCTGTGGCCTGCTGGTATCAATTTAAAATCCTTGATGCTGGTCGCAACATTTGCATGAGGGTATTAAGCTTTTCTTCCTATTTTCTTTTCTTGTTTTTTTCCCTTCCAGGAATTGACTTGGCTTTAATAACTAACTTAATGAACTGGTGATTACTACTTGGGCTTTTCATTGTTTAGAAACAATGGAGTCAACTTCCCCAGATAAACAAGGGAAACACATTTACAAAGTGAGATGTTTATGCCACAGATTCTCCGATACACTTTGCCGCTAAGTCACTTCAGTCGTGTCCGACTCTGTGCGACCCCATAGATGGCAGCCCACCAGGCTCCCCCGTCCCTGGGATTCTCCAGGCAAGAACACTGGAGTGGGTTGCCATTTCCTTCTCCAATGCATGAAAGTGAAAAGTGAAAGTGAAGTCATTCAGTCTGTCTGACTCTTAGCGACCCCATGGACTGCAGCCCACCAGGCTCCTCTGTCCATGGGATTTTCCAGGCAAGAGTACTGGAATGGGGTGCTATTACCTTCCCCACCAATACACTTTAGGGAAGCTCATCACATTTTGGGGGATCTAGCTTGGAGGCATCTTCCCTGGGTTGGCCTTTCCAAAGGAATGCAGCTGCACTGCCGCCTAGTGGCTGTAATGCATAAAAGAGACCTAATTGTTGAACCTCCCGGCCCTGGTGGATCAGATGGTAGAAGAATCTGCCTGCAGGAAACCCATGTTCCATCCCTGGGTGGGGAAGATCCCCTGGAGAAGGAAATGACAACCCACTCCAGTATTCTTTCCTGGAGAATCCCATGACAGAGGAGCCTGGCAGGCCACAGTCCTTGGGTTGCAAAGAGTCGGACATGGCTGAGCGACTAAGCACTTCCTAAGCCTTCCGGGGAGGTATAGATGGTAGAGAATCTGCCTGCAGTGCAGGAGACCTGGGTTCGATCCCTGGGTTGGGAAGATCCCCTGGAGAAGGAAATGGCAACCCACTCCAGTATTCTTGCCTGGAAAATTCCATGGACATAGCAGCCTGGTACACAACAGACCCTGGGGTCATCAAGAGCTGGGCACAACTGAACACACACAAGCACCTGTACAATAATAAGTAAGGCAATCCCCGTGGGTCAAGAAATCCTTACAGAAAGTTCTCTAGGATTCAAATGTTCTTCCCAGTCTTAGGCACAGATACTATCAAGCCAAGCAAGACACGGTCCCTGTCTTTAATAAATAATCAAAAGGAGATAGTCTCTGCCTCCCAACTCCACCCCAATACACCGCAATATATTACTGCATAGGTACATGCTAAGTCACTTCAATCTTGTCTGACTCTTTGGGACCCTATGGACTGTAGCCCTCCAGGTTCCTCTGTCCGTGGGATTCTCCAGGCAAGAATACTGGAGTGGGTTGCCATGCCTTCCTCCAGGGAATCTTCCTGACCCAGAGAGCGATCTCCTGTTTCTTACATCTCCTGCATTGGCAGGTGGGTTCTTTATCATTAGTGTCACCTGGGAAGCCCACAGTGTATTATTGGGACAGGTAAAAATGATACATGGATAACTTAAACATTTTATTTTAACTTAAAAACACATGCACTTCACTAATCTTTGAGGGAGGGCTAAAGGTTTCTATTGTGGTGTGGGTATACTGATGGGAATTCCAAAAACCACTCTCCAAAGGCATCTTCAACAATTTCCAGTTTGGAATTTTATAGAGTTAAATACTAAGGGAGGAAAGAATTTGAGAGAAGATTTCTTCAAGTTTCTATACACTTTTCCCCCATCTTTATCTGTTCTCTTGCCTGTCCCTAATTCAGCAGTACACATTTTTAGCTGCTTGTCTTTCCAAAGCATCCATCTGTTCTCATGGAAAACACATCTCTTTTTTCCCCACTCATATACTATTCACTGAAGTCACATCTAAGTAAATTACTTAGTTACACTAACAGGTACAAGTGGCATAAATGAGTCTGGGAACAAACACAGTGGATCTCAGCAAGCACCCAGCTCCTAGGGAGTGCAAGTGCTGAAGTGTGTGGGTGTCCCATTGTCAAAGAACACGGAGTACGCTGTGGGCATCGGTCATTATCATTTCCTGAAGAAACGGAGAGCACAGATTAAACTGGCCAGTAAATTAAAAGGAAGGATATTGTGGGGGCACAGAGGAGGGGATATCCAGTACAACTTTGAAAGGAGGGAGAGTGGAGAGAGATGCTAGGATTTTACTTGGCAAAAATGATACATAAACTGAGACTTGAAAGAAGGGTAGGGCTTGTCAGCCTTCCCCTCCCCAAAGAAGGGGCATGTGTAAATTTGAAAATTTAAAGGCAGAGAGCTGCATGAAATAACATGGTATTTCAGGAAATTATAAGTATCTGTATTGCTGACTTTAGGAGAAACAGGAGAGGAGCTGGCGGGAGGGCAGAAGGCTGTAATAGAGGACGTACCATGTACAATCAGGGAGCAGCTTCGCATGATCTCTTTATGCCCACCAGGGTGCATTAGCCGTGTATCTATTCATTAGTCATGGAGACGCTTGNCCTGGAAAATTCCATGGACATAGCAGCCTGGTACACAACAGACCCTGGGGTCATCAAGAGCTGGGCACAACTGAACACACACAAGCACCTGTACAATAATAAGTAAGGCAATCCCCGTGGGTCAAGAAATCCTTACAGAAAGTTCTCTAGGATTCAAATGTTCTTCCCAGTCTTAGGCACAGATACTATCAAGCCAAGCAAGACACGGTCCCTGTCTTTAAGAAATAATCAAAAGGAGATAGTCTCTGCCTCCCAACTCCACCCCAATACACCGCAATATATTACTGCATAGGTACATGCTAAGTCACTTCAATCTTGTCTGACTCTTTGGGACCCTATGGACTGTAGCCCTCCAGGTTCCTCTGTCCGTGGGATTCTCCAGGCAAGAATACTGGAGTGGGTTGCCATGCCTTCCTCCAGGGAATCTTCCTGACCCAGAGAGTGATCTCCTGTTTCTTACATCTCCTGCATTGGCAGGTGGGTTCTTTATCATTAGTGTCACCTGGGAAGCCCACAGTGTATTATTGGGACAGGTAAAAATGATACATGGATAACTTAAACATTTTATTTTAACTTAAAAACACATGCACTTCACTAATCTTTGAGGGAGGGCTAAAGGTTTCTATTGTGGTGTGGGTATACTGATGGGAATTCCAAAAACCACTCTCCAAAGGCATCTTCAACAATTTCCAGTTTGGAATTTTATAGAGTTAAATACTAAGGGAGGAAAGAATTTGAGAGAAGATTTCTTCAAGTTTCTATACACTTTTCCCCCATCTTTATCTGTTCTCTTGCCTGTCCCTAATTCAGCAGTACACATTTTTAGCTGCTTGTCTTTCCAAAGCATCCATCTGTTCTCATGGAAAACACATCTCTTTTTTCCCCACTCATATACTATTCACTGAAGTCACATCTAAGTAAATTACTTAGTTACACTAACAGGTACAAGTGGCATAAATGAGTCTGGGAACAAACACAGTGGATCTCAGCAAGCACCCAGCTCCTAGGGAGTGCAAGTGCTGAAGTGTGTGGGTGTCCCATTGTCAAAGAACACGGAGTACGCTGTGGGCATCGGTCATTATCATTTCCTGAAGAAACGGAGAGCACAGATTAAACTGGCCAGTAAATTAAAAGGAAGGATATTGTGGGGGCACAGAGGAGGGGATATCCAGTACAACTTTGAAAGGAGGGAGAGTGGAGAGAGATGCTAGGATTTTACTTGGCAAAAATGATACATAAACTGAGACTTGAAAGAAGGGTAGGGCTTGTCAGCCTTCCCCTCCCCAAAGAAGGGGCATGTGTAAATTTGAAAATTTAAAGGCAGAGAGCTGCATGAAATAACATGGTATTTCAGGAAATTATAAGTATCTGTATTGCTGACTTTAGGAGAAACAGGAGAGGAGCTGGCGGGAGGGCAGAAGGCTGTAATAGAGGACGTACCATGTACAATCAGGGAGCAGCTTCGCATGATCTCTTTATGCCCACCAGGGTGCATTAGCCGTGTATCTATTCATTAGTCATGGAGACGCTTGCTGTGCCCAAGGGTGAGAAGGAGGTGAAGGCGATGGATATGTACACAAATAATTCCAAGGCAATGCCTGAACAAAGGTCAGGAAGCAACAGTTAGAACTGGACATGGTCAAAAGGCTGGCTCCAAATTGGGAAAGGAGCACGTCAAGGCCTATATTTTCACCCTGCTTTTTATCTTATATGCAGAGTATATAAGATACAAGTCCAGTAACTGAACTGAAGTTATAGGGGAAGTGTGTGCATACACACACACACACACACACACACACACACACACACACACACACGAGACAAAGGTGATGCCTATGAAGAAATCAGTGGGTCATGGTAATTTAGCCTGCATTTCAATGCTAAGAGACAGCCAGATAGGAGGGCGATCTGTCACCCCACCAATGGTCCAGGCTGCCGGGGCTGATGTCCCCAGCTGCACGAAGCTCTCACTTCCTAGCCTGCTATACCCTATGCCTCCTTCAAGTGCCCCAGCCTGTCACTGATGACCCAGGTAGAGCAGAGAAAAGCCACTGACACCCAGACTGCACAACAACTATGACCCAGTCACCAACAGGCTGCTCATGGAACTTAGGCACCCAGAGGAAAAGCCCACACACTCCCAGGCAGAAGTAGTGCTCTTCTGCCATTTCCTGGGTGGAATCCAGAACACAGACTTTTGTCTCCTCTTTGTATTATTTTTAAAAGAAATATGTTTATTAATATATGACACATTTTGGAAAACAGAAACACAGGGTATTTAGGGAAATTCACTCCAAAATTCAACAAACCTCAGTGAAAACAAGTTGTATTTGTTTGATGGTTTGAGTCTATTAACTGGCTGCATTTTCTCTCTTCAGTCAGTTCAGCTCAGTTCACTTGCTCAGTCATGTCCGACTCTTTGCAACCCCATGGACTGCAGCACATTAGGCTTCCCTGTCCATCACCAACTCCCGGAGCTTGCTCAAACTCATGTTCATTGAGTCAGTGATGCCATCCAACCATCTCATCCTCTGTCATCCCC
>SJYX01013060.1:285532-296136 GCA_006410675.1 Oreotragus oreotragus | reverse complement strand
CTTTTCACTTTCGTGCATTGGAGAAGGCAATGGCAACCCACTCCAGTGTTCTTGCCTGGAGAATCCCAGGGACGGGGGAGCCTGGTGGGCTGCCGTCTGTGGGATCACACAGAGTCAGACATGACTGAAGCGACTCAGCAGCAGCAGCAGCGGCGTGCAATTGCTCAGTTGTGTCCGGCTCTTCGTGACCCCGTGGACTGCAGCCCGCCAGGCTCCTTGGTCCATGGAACTCTCCAGGCAAGAATACTGGAGTGGGTTGCCATTTCCTCCCCACTCCCCGGCCCCGCCCAGGATCTTCCCGATCCAGGGATCAAACCTGCATCTCATGTGTCTCCTGCCTTGGCAGGTGGATTCTTTACCACTGAGCCACCTGGGAAGCCCGCTATATACTTAATCCCAGTCCCCCAACCCCTCCCACTCTCCTTTCCACACTTGGTGTCCATATGTCTGTTCTCTGTTTCTCTTTCTGCTTCTCAAATAGGTTCACTTGCACCGTTTTTCTAGACTGCACACATATGCGTTAATATACAGTATTTGTTTTATATTACTTCACCCTGTATAACAGTCTCTAGGTCTGTGCACATCTGTGCAAATGGCGCAGTTTCACGCCTTTATGGCTGGGTGGCGTTCCGTTGCGTGTGTGTGCCACATCTTCATCCGTTCCTCTGTTGATGGACGTTTAGGTTGCTTTCATGTCCTGCCTATTGTAAACCGTGCTGCAGTGAACAGTGAGGTGATGTATCTTTTGGAGTTATGGTTTTCAGTATGGAAGTGCCTTAAAAAATTAAAATTGGAACTACTGTCTGACTCAGCAATCCCACTCCTGGGCAGATACCCAGAGAAAACCATTATTCCTTAAGTCCTGGTTTTTAAATCCTCTCCCTGACACTGTCCCTGAGCCTTATCTAGACATGTCTTCTACCCAGTACATAATAGCTGCTCAATAAATGCTTTTAGGACTCTGTGAAAGGAGGTGCTGTCTCTGCTGCAGGAGTGGGCTGCAAAGAGAGTGGATGGGCCATGTCTTCATATCTGAGTTAGTTCTCAGATACTAAGTTAGTCAAAGGACTTGCATCCGGAGACACTCTAAGCAGAGGGGAACGCTCTGAGGCAGCCCCATCCATGATGGCCCTGTTCCCTTAGGAAGCTTTCCTTATGTTGAGTTTAAAAGTTATCCACGGAGTTATCGTTTGCCTTTCAGGAGATGTTCATCCGTTCACTAAATTTTTTTTTGTCACTTAAGTGTATATTGCATGGCTACTAAGGCCCTATTCTAGGCACTGGGAACATGACACCTCCCTGCCCCTGGGGACCTTATAGTCTAGGGACCAGAGATCGCAGCAGCCCCCTCTTCCTGGAGGTGTCTTGTCTGATTTGTGGGCAGAGTTTTGTGTGTCGTGCATGTGAACAGGAGAGGTTAACTGGTTAACTTCCTGTGTTACTTCATTGTTAAGACAGACTCCTTAAAAAAACCCCAACTCAACATTAAGTACAATTTTAAACCTAAAAAATTGACAGGATTGTAAAATCAACCCCCGAATACCCATCAGTTGCTTCAACAGTTAACCATTCATGGTCAGTCTTGTCAATCTCTACCCTTACAGGCCCCTCTCTCGTATGATTTTGATGTAACTCCCAGACATCATGTCAGACAACAGTAGCTTATTTTTTAATTTATGTTTTAATTGGAGGATAATTGCTTTGTGATGTTGTGTTGGCTTCTGCCGTGCAGCGATGTGCATCAGCTGTAAGTACACACAGGTCCCCCTCTGAACCTCCCTCCCTCGCCCAGCCCGTCCCACCCCTCTGTGTTGTCACGGAGCGCCGGCCGGCTGGAGCTCCCCAGGCCACACGCAGCTTCCCAGCTGTTTTACGTGCGGCGATGCGTGTGCTTCAGCGCTGCTCTCTCAATTTGTCTCACCCTCTCCTTCCCCTACTGTGTCCACAAGTCTGTACTCTGTCTGCAGCTCCATGCTTGCCGCTGCAAATAGGTTCAGCAGAAAAGGTTTTCTAGATTGCATACATGTGTTAATGCTCAATATTTTTCTCTTTCTGACTCCCTTCACTTTGTACAGCAGGTCCTAGGTTCATCCGCCTCACTAAAACTGACTCACACGTGTTTCTTCTTATGGCTGAGTAATATTGCGTTGTCCATATATGTACCGTAGCTTCTTTATCCATTCGTCTGCCGAGGAACATTTAGGCTGCCTGCGTGTCCTCGCTGCTGCACACGGTGCTGCAGCGAACGCCGGGGTGCACGTGTCCTTTTGAACGATGGTTTCCTTAGGATATGTGTCCAGCAGCGGGACTGCCAGGCCATATGATAGCTTTGTTCCCAGTTTTTAAAGAAAAATCTCCCTACTGTTCTCCATGGTGGCTGTATCAATTTATGCTCCTACCAACAGTGCAAGACGGTCCCCTTTCCTCCACTTCCTCTCCAGCATTTATTGTTTGTAGACTTTTGATGAGGGCCATTCTGACCAGTGTGAGGTGATACCTCATTGTAGTTTTGATTTGTGTTTCTCTAATAGTGAGCGATGTTCAGCTCACACTAGCTTTTCAAAGGGCTAATCCACAAACCGGGGAGACCGTGGGTTCTAGGACTCTCTGTTCATCTGTGTTCTATGTGGATTTTTCTACCCCCACTTCCTTTCCTTCTTTCTCTCTAAGTGGCATTGTATATGTTGTATTTTGTGATTCTTTTTCTTAAAAAAACAAAACGAAACTCTATTAACCTGCTACCTCTTGAAACTTCTGAACAAAGACATTTGGCCAATCCACCTGTCAGCAGGACATACAGATGCCTTAAAATGTTACATTCTTTTGAGGTTCACATGTCTGAAAGCTCTGGGAAAGGGCTTCATGTTATTTTCACTATAAATCAGCCTCTGTCTCATTTTATTGGCACTGTGCTTCAGTCTCTGGCCTCTGACATTCCAGCGTGAGTAAGGGAAATGACTTTTCTTAACGATTGTGAGAAGCAGGAAAAAGGACAAAGAGAAACGATTCATTTCACTTTAGTCTTAAGGTTTAGTACAATTGATGACGGCAAATATTCCACTGACTAGCAGCATAAGAAGCATGCTGCTGCTGCTGCTAAGTCACTTCAGTCGTGCCCGACTCTGTGTGACCCCATAGATGGCAGCCCACCAGGCTCCCCCATCCCTGGGATTCTCCAGGCAAGAGCACTGGGGTGGGTGCCATTGCCTTCTCCAGTGCATGAGTAGCCTTAAAAAGCTTTGTTGATAGCGGTTTCCTCAGGACGTTTAAAAGGAAATGCGTTTGCTTTCAGCTTGCTTAGTAGCTCTGCTGAAATAATCTTAGTGAAACCGTCTAATTGCTTAGTTAGATAAACTGTATGAAGCATATATATATATATACACGCTTGGGTGGGAGTGTGCTTCCCAGGTGGCGCCAGTGGTACAGAGCCCGCCTGTCAATGCAGGAGACGTAAGAGTCGCGGGTTCGATCCCGGGGTCAGGAAGATCCCCTGGGGAAGGAACTAGCCACCCACTCCAGTACTCTTACCTGGAAAATCCCATGGACAGAGGAGCCTGACAGGCTGCAGTCCATGGGGTTGCAAAGAGTTGGACACAACTGAAGTGACTTAGCACACATACAGGCGTATATATATTTTTTTCAGCTCTGTTATTTTTATTGGCAATATAGAGAGCTTGCTGCTGCTGCTGCTAAGTCGCTTCAGTCGTGTCCGACTCTGTGCGACCCCATAGACGGCAGCCCAGCAGACTTCCCCGCCCCTGGGATTCTCCAGGCAAGAACACTGGAGTGGGTTGCCATTTCCTTCTCCAATGCGTGAAAGTGAAAAGTGAAAGTGAAGTTGCTCAGTCGTGCCCGACTCTTAGCGACCCCATGGACTGCAGCCCACCAGGCTCCTCTGTCTATGGGATTCTCCAGGCAAGAGTACTGAAGTGGGGTGCCATTGCCTTCTCCACAGAGAGCTTAGTTCTTCCCAAATAACATTTTATAAGATGAAATTAAAATAACTTTGGAAGGCTTCCTTTTCCACTTTGCAATTCTCCCCTGTGAGGGGGAGCCAAACGCTGGCCTCCTCTCTGGAATCCTTTCATGCCTGGGTCCAGGAAGGTGAGAGTCCAGAAAAGCCCTGTGGATGTAGGTTTGAAATTACTGTAGGGATTCAAGTTCTTCATAAGTCAGTCTTCTGATACCCAGGGACAATAAGTAACAGTCTTTGGATTTTGAAGACAGAGAGGCATGTCTGAACCGTCGGGATTCCGAATCCGGTGCGTGTACTTGGACCTTTAAGTAGTTAAGGCAGTTTAACGACTCCTGTGCCTATTGCTGTGTGCTGCTGCTGCTGCTAAGTCACTTCAGTCGTGTCCGACTCTGTGTGACCCCATAGACGGCAGCCCACCAGGCTCCCCCATCCCTGGGATTCTCCAGGCAAGGATACTGGAGTGGGTTGCCATTTCCTTCTCCAATGCATGAAAGAGAAAAGTGAAAGTGAAGTCACTCAGTCTGTCCGACTGTTAGCGACCCCATGGACTGCAGCCCACCAGGCTACTCCATCCATTGGATTTTCCAGGCAAGAGTACTGGGGTGGGGTGCCATTGCCTTCCCCGATTGCTGTGTGCAGTAACTCCCATTGCACACAGTAGGGGCAGGTGGTGGTGGTTATGATTAATCCTGCCTTGCTCTTGACAGTCTGTTTCCTAATTGACTTCCCTCCTCCCTGAGCAGCTTGGTGTGACGCATGTGTCACGTCTTGTGTGTGACCTAATAACCCAGTTCAAGGTGACTTATTGCTTCTTTTTTCCCCTTGTTCATCTGTAGAAGGGACTTTGGCCTATTTTGGCAAATGTTTTTTTGGCCACTATTTTTCTCTTTGGAACTAATTTTGCTAATCTCTGCCTGCAAAATCTTGCTCATATTTCAAAGTTTGGCCCAAATGTCACCTTCCTGGTGAAATTTCCCAGAGTCTCCACTTTTGCAATTTTTCTTTCCCAGACCTATTTCTACTTTAGCACAACTCTCCTCCTATCAGAGTTGCAGACTTATTTTCTTTTAGGGAATGTAAGCCGTCTGAGGTCATGGCCTATGTGTGGGTGGAGTTGAAGATGTGGATTTGGAAGTCATCCAAGGAGAGGGGAGATAAAATTGTAGGTGGGGTATGCAGAGATATGAGGCAAATGTTGTTTATGATTCTGTTTCAGGAACGGAAGCAGAAAAATGTTCCAAAGAATGAGAATGTAAACGGGGGCTGAGAGGAACGTGAAAAAACCCAGGATAAGGCTTTTGTAAAAATTGAGAAAGAAAAGAATTTAAAGGAAGGGGTGTTCCAAAGTGGTTAACCCTTATAAAGAAATCAGAAGATGAGGTCTAAAAAGTGGATTTAGAAAATTAGAACATCAGCGGCAATAGAAGGATTAGGCAGCTTGTATTTATTATGATTTTTTAATTGTGGAATTTAATCTCAAGTACCGGAAAGCCAAGAAAGGCTTCTAAGGGAAGGAATCATAAAGCTAGAGAAAGCCGACCTTGGCAGCTGGTAAGTCTCAAGTCTTTTTAGCGGTGGGAAGCCGACAGGAAGAAGAGGAGGACGAGATGATGAAGGCAGGATTCATGGAGTAAGCCTGGAGAAGGCAGGAAGGATGGTTCATAGGAAACCACTGCTTACCCTGCAGAGCTCACCTTCCACAAGTTTGCTGATCCCCATGAAGTGAATGCAGGAATTAAGTGGGATATCTCACCATGAGGTCGCTTCCTCCGTTTCACAGGCTATTTCATTTGTGCACGCACTGTTGCCATTTAGTGCTAACTCAGGGGCTTCCAGTGTTCTTGCCTGGGGAGCCCCAGGGATAGGGGAGCCTGGTGGGCTGCCGTCGATGGGGTCGCACAGAGCTGGACACGACTGAAGCGACTCAGCAGCAGCAGGGGCTTCCCTGGAGGCTCAGACAATAAAGAATCCGCCTGCAACGCGGGAGAGCTGGGCTCGATCCCTGGGCTGGGAAGATCCCTGGAGAAGGGAATGACTGCCCGCTCCAGTATTCCTGTCTGGAGAATCCCATGGACGGAGGAGCCTGGGCTGTGGTCCCCAGGGTTGTACCAATTCAGACATGGCCGAGCAACTAATACTAACTAACAAGGAACTTAGGGCACCAAACCGTAGCAGGAAAGCTGCTATGGAGAGAGAAGTACAGCTCGTGGAGCAGATTGGACCGAACGTATTCAAGGCCCACGGGCCATTCTGGGTCCTGAATTTTTCATAATGGAAGTAATGAACAAGTACTGCTTTTTATTAGCAGGGATTTTTTTTTTTTTTTAATTTGAAAGAAAATCTTTATGGAGTTCTCCATCTTTTACTGCAGACAGAGCAACTTCAAATGAGGGTATATGTGGCTAAGACCTTTCTAGAACAGGGGCCATGCACAGGCCTCCTGGAGAGCTGAAAACGTGGCTTCAGCCCTGTGCCAGCACTTTCTGGTTTTATAGATACGTTTAGTCCCTTAACCTTCTGGTCCCTCATTCCATCGTGTCTGAAATGGGGCTGATCTTGCGATTTTATGTTACATAGGATTAGATTCGATACATCTGCCCATAGTGAGTACTTGACCGGAGTAAATCTGTAAGTGACTTCTGCGCTTTCCCATGACAAGACTGAAGAGAATAGCAGCTCCAGTCTTGTAGAATGAGATTCTACCATGTAGCTAATTTCTACTTAAAGCTCTCAATATTTGCAAGGAGCTTAGTAAAAGCTCTTTGAAGTTTTCTTTTAGATTTTAACCTAACATGTGGCTGTATTTTTATTTCTCTTCCAGTTAAAGATTTAGAAAAAAGGAAGGAGCCAAAACCCAGAGTCAAAGCTGTGGACAAAGGAAGCGAGAATAAGCCATCTGTGCCCGAGGAAGGTCAGACCTCGTTTCTGCTTGCTTGTTGGGGCGGGTGGGCTGTCCCCAGAGCGCAGGCCGCTGTGCGCTCTCGGCCCTGCTGCCTTGGAGGAGCGCGGGTCTCCTGTGATCCAGCTGTCAGCAGTCCCCTCTCCCTTGCTTTCCCGTATTTAGTGCACCACTAAGCCCTAGTGAAGGCATTTCCTACTGAAATACCGACAGAATCTGTTCATTTCTTTCCGTCTCTATTGCCAATACGCAGCTAAGCTCCCCTTCTTTCCTGGTGTGCATAGTACTTAGCAAGATCTCAATTTGCTCTCTTGCCCAGAGGTTAGAGCAACCCTTCAAAACAAATCCAACTCCGTATTTCACCCCCAGCCCTGCCGGGCCCCCCTCTGCACCCGCCTCCCCTGCCCACATATCTTGAATCCCTTCCCGGCTTCAGTGACCTCAGATGCAGGCCAGACCCTAACAGGACCTTCAGGACGCCTCAGTGTTGTGACCTCCTGCCCTCCCTCCTTCTTCATCTGACAGCTCACTCTTTAATTTTCAACATTTCCACACACACTGCAAAAAATACAAACTCTGAAAATTAGTTTTGGGTTTAAAGGATAGGCAAATTTTACATCTTGGATAGAGTCTACCAAACAGACACAGTTTTTTCAATAATTTATTCTTAAAACATACATTTTTTCCAACATTTGAAATTGTTTCAGTGTTTTCCTATTCTTCTCCTAATAACTTTTAGATTTATGTATATTTTAAGAATAAGTTATTGAAAAAGTTGTGTCTGTTTGGTGAACTCTATCAAAAACATACAATTTGGCTATCCTTTAACCCTGCAACTTCATTTTAGAAGTATGTATTTTTTTTGCAGTGTGTTTGTAAATTTTTGAATATATCAAGACATATGGGGCTTCCCTGGTGACTCAGATGGTAAAGAATCTGCCTGCAGTGCAGGAGACCTGGGTTCAATCCCTGCGCTGGGAAGATCTCCTGGAGAAGGAAATGGCAACCCACTCCAGTACTCTTGCCTGGAGAATCCCATGGACAGAGGAGCCTGGCGGGCTACAGTCCATGGGGTCACAAAGAGTCGAACGTGACTGAGAGACTAACCCTTTCACTTTTTTTCATATCAGTATATAAAAAGTATAAAAATAAGTGATAAACAACTTTGTCAAGAAAGCAGGTATAAACAGCAGAGCTGGAGCTCCTTGTATATCCCTCTATATTCCTTTTGCTCCATTCTAAGAGGCTACCAGTGTTTGAATTCAGTGTTTATTATTTCAATATGTGTCTTTATCATTTCATTACATAAATATATGAATCCTGAAACCATATTTTAATTATGCATTTATATTTTAAATTTTGTATACATGCAATCAAAATATACTTTTGCAACTTACTTTTTTTCTCCACAGAATATTAGATTTTTTTTTTTGAGTTATCCATGTTGACTTATTTAGAGGCAATTTATTCATCTTTGTTATATAGAACTCCATTGTATAGCTATAACCCAATATATTTAACTCTTATACTCTTGATGTTCCCAATATTTTGCGATTATAAAGTTGATGTAAAAATTCTTATTTATGTTGCCTTTTTCACACGTGGTAGAATCTCTCTCGAATAGACACCTGGGTTTTGAATATTCAGTTATGTATGCATGTCTTCACCTTGTTCATCTTGTCTATGGTGTCTTTTTACTTTATGGTTTTATAGCTAATATTTGCTTCTTTCCTTATTATATTTTTCTTTTACCACTTCCTGAATTGAATGTTTATCTCATTAATTTTCGCTATTTCTCCTTTTTATTGTGTGCATTTTAAAACTACAGATATCCAAGTACTGCTTCAGCTGTATCATGTAGACTTTGATATGTAGTATTATTTTTATGTAGCTCAGGCTGCATAATTTTTGATTTCTACTAGACTTTCTATTTTGATTCAGAGGTTGTTTATACATATTTAATTATGGAGTTATTTTAAAAAGATAATGTATTTGCTATTCGTATCTAACAATTGCGTTGTGGTAGGAATATTTTTAAAAAATTTGTTCAGACTTTTTTTTTATTGTTTAAATGTGCTTTTTTCTTTTCTTTTCTCTGTCTCTGTTTCTTTCCTTTTAACCATTCCCGGTATTCTTGAGAATACATTCTCAATGTATTCTTGAGGTTTTCTTTTTTCAAAACTTTCCCTATATTCTTCAGAATACATCTGTGTATTCTTGAAAAAGTTTTAATCTCTGCGTCAGAGAGATTTGTCCATTTCCCTCTGTAAATTCTGGCCATTTTGCTTTATATTAGAGGCTAGATTCATGACGAGTTGTTCTATTTTCCTAGTGAATAATTTAAAAAAAACCCAATTTTCTTTATTCTTAGTCATTCAGTATTTTCTTACAGTGATACCAACTTACTTTGCTTAGTAGTGACATGACTTAGTGATTCTGTATACTTTAACTCTCACGCTATTTGTGTCCTAAGGTTCAAGGTGAGTAAATCTTTTAAAGAGCATTTAATTGGATTTTAAAAATCATCTCTTACAATCTTTGTATTTTAATTGGTATCCATAGTCCACTTACATTTTGGATTTGCCATTTAGTTTATACATTTTGCTACATTTTCCCTTGTATGCCTTACTTAAGTAGAATTGATCAACTTAAATAAAAATACATTTCCCCTTTACTGAACTAGCTGATATTTAATCCTTTTATATTTGTGTATGATTATAATTAAATTTTTAGCATTCATACAGCCAAAATCTATAACTAATGAATATATTTACCATTCCCTAACCAGTCCAAGTTTTTATAGTACTTTAATTATCTACCTTCTATATTTTATATAATTATAACAAATATGTTAATTTCAACATTTTTTGCCTTATAAAGGTATTGTATTTGTAACAATCATGGTTTTAATGGTCTTTATTTGTCCAGCGCCCGCGTCTATGAATTTCTTGGCTTGTTACTCCGTCCTGTATCTCAGGCTTTCTCTATGTGGTCAGCTTCCTTTAGAGAAGATCTGTGGAGGTAGACCTAATTTTATTCACACAGAAATGTCTTCAGCCCGCACCCAGCTTTGCAGCCCGTGCCAGTTTGAGAGTGGGTTCTGATCATTCAGAAGACGCCTCACTGTCTTGTGGCCCTTGCTCTCGACGGCTCTGCTGATAGTCTGAATGTCCAGGAGGCCTCTCTTCTCTGCAGATGCTTTTCAGCCTTTCTGTTCTTCGTCTTTGGTGTTTGGTTGTTTTATTACAGTAAGTCTAGTTGTAGATTTATTTGTGCTTCCATAATCTGGATTTATAACTTTCGCTAATTCTGGAAATTTTTCAACATTTAGTTTTTCCAATATTCTTTTTCGTGGTTATCTATTTCTCTTCTTTCTCTTTGTCTCTCTGTATTCAAATTACATTTATCATACATAGTCTCTTTTGATGATCTGTGTCTCTTAACTTTCATATATTCTACCTCTCTGATTTTATCATGTCATTTTGGGTAATTTCCTTTATCTTTCTAATAAAATACTAATTCTCTTCTTTATCTCTTTAAAATCTGCTTTTTAGCTTGTCCTTTTAATGAGTAAATTTTTTTCTAGAAATTATATTTGATTCTTTAAAAATCTTGCTAGAAATTTATATGGTACTTTGTTCCATTTTAGTGTTTTTTAAAAATTATTCTGATGTCTTAATCATGTTTATTTTACATTCTGAAGCGAATAATTGCGTCTAGAGTATTTTC
>SJYX01013060.1:254070-271224 GCA_006410675.1 Oreotragus oreotragus | reverse complement strand
GGAGTCAGGTCAGTTGGTCTGGTATTCCCATCTCTTTCAGAATTTTCCACAGTTTATTGTGATCCACACAGTCAAAGGCTTTGGCATAGTCAATAAAAGCAAAAGTAGATGTTTTTCTGGAACTCTCTTGCTTTTTCGATGATCCAATGGATGTTGGCAATTTGATCTCTGGTTCCTCCACCTTTACTAAATCCAGCTCGAACATCTGGAAGTTCATGGTTCATGTGTTGCTGAAGCCTGGCTTGGAGAATTTTTGAGCATTACTTTACTAGAGTATGAGATGCGTGCAGTTGTGCGGTAGTTTGAACATTCTTTGGCCTTGACTTTCTTTGGGATTGGAATGAAAACTGACCTTTTCCAGTCCTGTGGCCACTGCTGAGTTTTGCAAATTCACTGGCATATTGATTGCAGCACTTTCACAGCATCATCTTTTAGGATTTGAAATAGCTCAACTGCAATTCCATCACCTTTACTAGCTTTGTTCATAGTGATGCTTCCTAAGGCCCACTTGACTTCACATTCCAATATGCCAGGCTTAGGGGAGTGATCACACCATCATGATTATCTGAGCAAATTCACTGGCATATTGATTGCAGCACTTTCACAGCATCATCTTTTAGGATTTGAAATAGCTCAACTGCAATTCCATCACCTTTACTAGCTTTGTTCATAGTGATGCTTCCTAAGGCCCACTTGACTTCACATTCCAATATGCCAGGCTTAGGGGAGTGATCACACCATCATGATTATCTGGGTCATGAAGATCTTTTTTGTGTAGTTCTTCTGTGTATTCTTNAGTTTGAACATTCTTTGGCCTTGACTTTCTTTGGGATTGGAATGAAAACTGACCTTTTCCAGTCCTGTGGCCACTGCTGAGTTTTGCAAATTCACTGGCATATTGATTGCAGCACTTTCACAGCATCATCTTTTAGGATTTGAAATAGCTCAACTGCAATTCCATCACCTTTACTAGCTTTGTTCATAGTGATGCTTCCTAAGGCCCACTTGACTTCACATTCCAATATGCCAGGCTTAGGGGAGTGATCACACCATCATGATTATCTGGGTCATGAAGATCTTTTTTGTGTAGTTAGTCTGTGTATTCTTGCCACCTCTTCTTAATATTTTCTGCTTCTGTTAGGTCCATACCATTTCTGTCTTTTATCAAGCCCATCTTTGCATTAAATCTTCCCTTGTTATCTCTAATTCTGTTGAAGAGATCTCTAGTCTTTCCCATTCTATTGTTTTCCTCTATTTCTTTGCACTGATCACCGAGGAAGGCTTTCTTACGTTTCCTTGCTATTCTTTGGAACTCTGCATTCAGATGCTTATATCTTTCCTTTTTTCCTTTGCTTTTCACCTCTCTTCTTTTCACAGCTCTTTGTAAGGCCTCCTCAGACAGCCATTTTGCTTTTTTGCATTTCTTTTCCATGGGGATGGTCTTGATCCCCGTCTCCTGTACAATGTCACAAACATCCGTCCATAGTTCATCAGGCACTCTATCTATCAGATCTAGTCCCTTAAATCTGTTTGTCACTTCCACTTTATAATTGTAAGGGATTTAGGTCATACCTGAATGGTCTAGTGGTTTTTCGTACTTTCTTCAATTTGAGTCTGAATTTGGCAATAAGGAATTCATGATCTGAGCCACAGTCAGCTCCCAGTCTTGTTTTTGCTGACTGTATAGAGCTTCTCCATCTTTGGCTGCAAAGAATATAATCAGTCTGATTTCGGAGTTGACCATCTGGTGATGTCCATGTGTAGAGTCTTCTCTTGTGTTGTTGGAAGAGGGTGTTTGCTATGACCAGTGTGTTCTCTTGGCAAAACTCTGTTAAAACGCTGTTAATTCTTTAAAAAAAAAAAAAAAAAAGAACTAAACTAACTTCAAGTCAGTCTTGGAAGCAACTCTTGATTTGGAAACTTGAGTTCAACCTTACTGGAGATTTATGTGAAAAATTTCTCTGTGACCACAGTTTTCCTTCAGACGTCTTGGTTAATGAATGGCTTAGCCAGATATTTTGCTAGTGGCATCAAGAAAAATGATTGAGAGGCACTAAATGAATCAGACCAGTCGTGGTGAAAATGATCATGAGATTTTCTGAGCGCATACTACGATAATGTGAATAAAAATATCTCCTCCTCCCCTTTCATTTAGCCTTACCTCTGGCATCGGAAAATATTAATATCAAGGAAGACACGCAAGCACGCTGCAAGCACCCTGATCTCTGAGTAACCGTGTGGCAGTTCATCAGGGCGGGAGGAAAGCCCGCATTTAAGTGAGCCATGGCGGTCTGCTTGTCTAGTGCTCTACTGTATGTATGAATTATGTGAAAAGAGGGATTCTTTTTAACAAGACAGTTCAGCATGGTTTACATTTATTAGTGTACTATGTGCCAAGACGTCAGACAGACAAAGGCCGTAAAAACAGAAGGCACAAATCCCTCACTTCTCAAAGAGTTCAGTGTAGTCAGAGAGAGAGAAATGGAGACACATTGTAATAGCCTGGCGTTCTGAGTACAGTAATAGTGCAGAGGCCGTCAAGAGGAGCAGGTAATGGATCCTGTCTGAGGACTGCTGCAAGAGCTTCTTGGCGTGGGTGAAGTGGAACCTGGGTTTTGAAGGATGAAGAGGAGTTTACCTGCTGCTTCTGTTAATTCTCCCCTTTCTATTGTAAAGAGTTGGTGAACACCCTTCTCCGTAAAAACATTGTAAACATTTCTATATGACCCATAGCTGGATCTTTAATTTCCTGTCATTAGAGCAAAAGGAAGACTCTAAAAAGAAATGCTTAAGCTTGGTGACTTCGTGACAACTAAAGGGACAGTTCCACCTCCCAATTCTGCTGCTCTTGACGTCGTTCTGCTTCTATAAAGCTCTTTTAAAAACACGAAATTATGTTGTTCTGTTAGTCTGTTTTCTCTCACCAAGAACTTAAACTGCTGGAAGGTAGGAACTTAATTGTATTCCTGGTTGCTCAGAATAGGGTTTGGGATATAGTCAATATTAAATAAATACATTTAAAATAAATGTATTTCATACAGGAAAATTAGTTGATATGAAATTAATATACATAGGTTTTGTGTAGACTGATTTAATACTAATTCAAACTCCCTGAATTAACTTGTATTCTCAACATAAAATTTTCTCGTGATGTCAGTAACACAGTAAAATTGGTGTAAAATTATTGTGAAAAGGACACTTTTTATGTGGGCTACTTAAGTGCTCATTGGAAAAGACTCTGATGCTGGGAGGGGTTGGGGGCAGGAGGAGAAGGGGACGACAGAGGATGAGATGGCTGGATGGCGTCACTGACTCGATGGACGTGAGTCTGAGTGAACTCCGGGCATTGGTGATGGACAGGGAGGCCTGGCGTGCTGCAGTCCATGGGGTCGCAGTCGGACATGACTGAGCGACTGAACTGAACTGAGTGCTAAGTGCATTCATTTGGGAGAGAAGAACGTTCTGGACGGTGACGCTTGCAGCTGGCACATGCTAACTGTGACCGCAGCAGGGGCAAGTGGTGTGGGGACACAGGCTTGTGTTAGAGACTGTCCCCTGCTGTCTAAACTGATGTGATGGGCACACGGCTGAAGTCAGGGCGGTGGTGGTGGTTTAGTAGCCAAGTTGTGTCCAACTCTTGTGACTCCACGGACCACAGCCCGCCTGCCTCCTCTGTCCCTGGGATTCGCCAGGCAAGGGGGTTGGAGGGGGTTGCCATTTCTTCCAGGGATCTTCCCAACCCAGGGATTGAACCTGGATCTCCTGTGCTGCGGGCAGATTCTTTAGCGTTTGAGCCACTGGGATTCATGTATTACCTGGGTTCAGAGCAAAGCTTTGCCTCTGCCCTGGGTGGTACTCTGGGCAAATCGCACAGCCCACATGCTTCATACTTTCCAGCTGCAGATGGGACTGATGATACTGATGCACGTCTTACAGAGCTCCTGTGGGGACTGAGCAGGTGAGAGCTTTGCCTCTGCCCTGGGTGGTACTCTGGGCAAATCACACAGCCCACATGCTTCATACTTTCCAGCTGCAGACGGGACTGATGATACTGATGCACGTCTTACAGAGCTCCTGTGGGGACTGAGCAGGTGAGCATCGAGGGCTCATGACAGGCGTGACTCCAGGTGCGGAAGCGTTAGTTTCTTCCAGACTCATCAGGCACCTCTGGCAGGTGTTGAACATAACGGGAATTATTTCTTCTGAGTCAAATGGTGACATTCAAGGTATATGTAGCCCTTGTAGCTCAGGTGGTAAAGAATCTGCCTGCAAAGCAAGAGACCCAGGTTTGATCCCTGGGTCGGGAAGATCCCCTGGAGGAGGGCATGGCAGTCCACTCCAGTGTTCGTGCCTGGAGCATCCCATGGACAGGGGAGCCTGGCGGGCTGCAGTCCACGGGGTCGCAAGAGTTGGACACGGTTTGGTGACTAAACCACCGGGCACGGCCACAGCCCGTATGTTGGGTACTTTCCTTCAGCTGGGATCAGCTGTCTGCCTCTTTTTGGTGCTGCCTGTATTTTCAGAATTGCATTTTAGATAAAGTTCACATTAAGCCAAGAACTGAATTAAAATACAGCTCATTTCCTCTGCTCCTTTGCTTTAATTTTAAACACAATATTGAAGGTAAGAAGAATTTATTTTTATTTAAAATGATAAATTGGACTAATTTCAGTTTGGGGCCATCGTGAATCACATTGCCGTGGGCATTCTTGTACAGTTATGTGTGTGTGTGTGAGCTTTCACTGCTCTGGAATCAGTTTCCTTGAGTGTAATCGCTGGGTTGTATGGTAATTTCACGCACATGTTTGTGTCTTTATTCCTGGCTGCTGTGAGTCGCTCTTGCTCCGCGTGGCTTTCTCTCGCTGCAGGGAGCAAGGGCTCCTGTCGGGGTCCAGGGCCTCCTCTGGGGGTCCAGGGCCTCCTCTCGGGATCCAGGGCCTCCTCTCGGGGTCCAGGGCCTTCTCTCGGGGTCCAGGGCTTCCTCTCGGGGTCCAGGGCCTCCTCTCGGGGTCCAGGGGCTCCCCTTGCCGGGCCTCCTCTCGGGGTCCAGGGCCTCCTCTCGGGGTCCAGGGCCTCCTCTTGCCGGGGCTCCCCTGGTTGCCGAGCGCAGGCCGCAGGCAGCTGGCTTCAGCAGCTCAGGCGCACGAGCTTAGCTGCCCTACAGCGTGTGGAATCTTCCCAGACCGGGAACTGAACCCGTGCCTCCTGTAATGGCAGGCATCCTCTTAACCCCTGGACCACCAGGGAATTTCTATGTATACTTTTAAAAGAAACTGCCAAACTGTTTTCTGAGTGGTTATGCCATTTTATAGTCCCATGAGCAATGTGTGAGCGGGACCCTTTCTCTACCTACTTGCCAGCATTTGTTGTTACCACTGAGTTTTATTTTAGCCATTTGGATAGGTGTGTATAGTGAAATTTCATCGTGATTTTAAAATTTGTATTTACGTGATAGTTAATGATGCCGAACATCTTTTCATGTGCTTATTTGCCATCTGATCAAGGTATACAAATGGCATATCTTTGATGAAATATTTGTTCAGATTTTACCCATTTGCTAATTGGATTGTTTGGTTTTATTTACTAGCGAGTTTTGAGGTTTCTTTATATAGTCTAGATACTAATCCTTTGTTGAATGTGTGGTTTGCAGGTAGCCTAGCCTATAGCTTGTCTGTTCATCTTCACATGAGCTTTCACACAGCAAAAGTATTTTATACTGATGGAGTTCAGTTGATCAAATTTTCTTTCTATGTGTTTGTACTTTTGGTATTAATGCTAAGAAACTCTTCTTTGAGCCATACATTCCAATGACTTTGTGCTAATATTTTACTAAAAGCTTTATGATTTCACTTTTTCAGCTCTAAATTCGTGATTTGCTTTGGATTAATTTTGGTATAAAGTATAGAGTTTAGGTCAAGTTTTCTTCTTTCTTTTGCAAGCACATTAATTGTTCCAGCACCATCTGTTGAAGTACTTTTGAACGTTGGTATAAAATCACTACATGATTTTAAAATCACATTTAGGTTTAAAATCATATTGTTCAGCATATTTGTATGGGCCTGTTTTTGGCTTTTCTCTTTTTCACTATGTATGTGTCTATCTCCCTGAGATACCCACTGGTTAAATACAGTAAGCAGTCTTGATGTCTGGTAAAATGATTCTTTTCACGTAATTCTTGATTAAGATTGTCTTAACTCTTCTGGGCTCTGTGCCTTCTTATGTAAATTTTAGAATAGGCTTGTCTATGTCTTAAAAAAGCCTTTCCTGGGATTTTGACAGGACTGGCATGAAGCCCGTCCATCAGTGTGGGGTGGCTGGCATCGCCACCGTGCCAGCCTTCCTGCCCGTGAGTGCGGCAGACTCTCCCCCGGCTGCCAGCTTCTTTGACCTCTTCTATCGATAGCGCGACCCTCACCACACAGGTCTTGCACACGTTGTAAGTATGTCCCTAAATACTTCATTATCTTTGGAGTAATTATAAATAGCTTTAAATTTATTATTTTTGCATCTGAGTGTACACAAATTGTACCTCACTGTGATCTTGATTTCTTTTTATTACTGTGATCGCCAGTGTAGTTAAGCATTCTCTTTTTTCACTTATTAACCTTATGTATATATCTCCCATTCTCTAACATATCTATTCATTTTTTTATGTATTCTTCATGTAGATTCTTTTTCGGTTTTTTATATTGCACATATCTTTTCCCAGTTGTAGCTTATCTGTTTATATTATTTAAGGTGACTTTTTGATGAACAGCTTACAAATTTTAATATCATTAGATATGTCACACTTCTAATTTCTATTCAATTAATTTTATATCTTATTTTGAGATATCTAGAATTTTTATCTCCAAGTCAAAAGAGCTTGATGAGCTAAATTAACAGAGCATTTTTATTGGAAACAATTTTAAAATGGAAAATACCAGTATTAATAGTCCTTTTCCAAATAAGCAGAGAAACTGCCTAATTTTCTCTAAGCCCCTATCTACAGTGTACCCAAGAGAAACTGCTTAAGTTTCTCTAAGCCCCTATCTACAGTGTACCCAAACAATTCAATTTTTTTTTTAATTTAAAAAGGAAAATATGATCTCAAATAATTTTGGAATGAAAAGAAAACTACTTTTCATTTCAGGAAAGTTTCCCCATAAAAAGTGAGGGGCATAGATTCTTAACACTTAAGACTTTAATTTTCTCTGATTATTTCAAAAACACAAACTAATTTCTATCTCATGACTTCTTACATTGTTCTGTTTTAGAATATTTCAGTGTGGTACAGAGGACTGACTCTTAAGTTAGTAGTGATTTTGTATTTGGCTATTAAAGAAGAGGGGACTTCCCTGGTGGCTCAGAGGTTAAAGCGTCTGCCTCCAATGCAGGAGACCTGGGTTTGATCCCTGGGTCAGGAAGATCCCCTGGAGAGGGAAATGGCAGCCCACTCCAGTATTCTTGCCTGGAGAATCCCATGGACTGAGGAGCTTGGTGGGCTGCAGTCCACGGGGTTGCAAAGAGTCGGACACAACTGAGTGACTTCACTTACTTACTTATTAAAGAAGAGAGATTTGGTGCTCACAACTGTAATATGTAAACTTTGGGTTGAGCTGTATTGTTTTCTTTAGCTTACATATCAGCTTCTGAGTATTTCCTTGGCAAATACATGTTTTCCCCATCTGGTAAAAGGATCTAGGTATTCCACCAAAGTGGGGAAAAAAACAACAACCCACAAGATCCTTTTACTAAATGTGGCCTGTAGAAGTGAAGTGAAGTGAAGTGAAGTCGCTCAGTTGTGTCCCACTCTTTGCGACCCCATGGACTGTAGTCTACCAGGCTTCTCTGTCCATGGGATTTTCCAGGCAAGAATACTGGAGTGGGTTACCATCTCCTTCTCCAGGAGATCTTCCCGACCCAGGGATCGAACCCGGGTCTCCCGCATTGGAGGCAGGCGCTTTAACCTCTGAGCCACCAGGGAAGCCCGTGGCCTGTAGATACAGAGCTATATATGAAACTGCTTACCCTAACCATAGTAGGTCAACTGTTTGCCCTCCAGGAAAAAACATATTCAATTTATTTATGAAGACTTCTTTATTTTGTTTTTCATTACATATATTATATTTTAATTTTTGTCATATTGTCATTTTAATGTTTCAAAATGTTGACATGGTCATATACACACATATACACTCACACAAAATATTTGTGATCTCCAGTCCTAATGTGAAAAATCAGCAAAATAAGAGACATTACTTTGCCAACAAAGGTCCGTCTAGTCAAGGCTATGGTTTTTCCTGTGGTCATGTGTGGCTGTGAGAGTTGGACTGTGAAGAAGGCTGAGCGCCAAAGAATTGATGCTTTTGAACTGTGGTGTTGGGGAAGACTTGAAAGTCCCTTGGACTGCAAGGAGGTCCAACCAGTCCATTGTGAAGGAGATCAGCCCTGGGTGTTCTTTGGAAGGAATGATGCTAAAGTTGAAACTCTTCAGCTACCTCATGTGAAGAGTTGACTCATTGGAAAAGACTCTGATGCTGGGAGGGATTGAGGGCAAGAGGAAAAGGGGACGACCGAGGATGAGATGGTGGATGGCATCACCGACTCGACGGACATGAGTTTGAGTGAACTCTGGGAGTTGGTGATGGACAGGGAGGCCTGGCGTGCTGCGACTCCTGGGGTCACAAAGAGTCGGACATGACTGTGCGACTGAACTGAAGCCATTCTTTGGGAAACACAAGCTACAGTACAGAGCAAAGCGTCTAAAGATACTGACNGACTCGACGGACATGAGTTTGAGTGAACTCTGGGAGTTGGTGATGGACAGGGAGGCCTGGCGTGCTGCGACTCCTGGGGTCACAAAGAGTCGGACATGACTGTGCGACTGAACTGAAGCCATTCTTTGGGAAACACAAGCTACAGTACAGAGCAAAGCGTCTAAAGATACTGACAGCATTGTGACATTTTTAAGGATTCTTAAACATATTAAGAATATTCTAGTATTTTCTCTTTGTAAGGGGTGGCTTTCACCTCATCCAGTGCAGACTTACCTTATATCACACAACCGCCATCTTTGTTGCAAAGACTTCTGTTTGCCCTTTGCATCTTGCCTGCAATCTCTGTGGGCAAAGCTCAGGGTGCTACCGGTCCAGCCACTGGGCATCCTTTTCTCAATCCATATTCTGAAGCTTGATTTAAGTAAATGAAGTACTGAAATGACTTCTAGGGATAAAATCTTACAGTCACATGGACACAGTATGTAAAAGGATTAGAATTGGGAGAAATTCTTGAGCTCTTCCAACTTTCTTCTTCCACAAACCCTTCCCATTTTAGCACAAGTCTGCGTGTCTTTCTGAGATTAAATGGCCCTGACTTTTCCTTGAATCCAGGAAGCCTGTGTTTTTTTCTCTTATCGCTTCCTCTCGCCCAGACTTATCAGAGCAGGAGCGCCGCGCTCTGCTTCCTGGCCGCCTTCCCATCCCTGCTGACCCTCCTGCATGGGTGTTGCTGCGATCTTTCCTGGAAAGAATCTGCACACGGAAACCCAAAGCTGGATGCTCCTGCACAGAGCCTGCTTTTTCAAGCATGCAGAAGCCTCGAGCTGCCAGTGCGCTGCGAGCCCGCCAGCGTTTGCTGACTGTTCCCAGAGCAGTGGCTCGGTTGCCAGCTGTTACCGTATTTTTCTCTCTCCTGGTGAAAATGCATTCAAAAGAAGGGCCATGAAAATATGGTTGCTTTAATAGGAACTTTATTGTATTCTTAGCACCAAGTCACCTGAAAGACCTTAAAATAGACTCGTTCTTTTAAAAGTTCCAGCAGTAACCTGGGTGCTTTTTGGTCTATACTTTGCAGAAGTGAAATTTTTCTGTCAAACACCGGCCATTGCTGATATTGTAATCCTGGTCGATGGCTCGTGGAGTATTGGAAGATTCAACTTCAGACTGGTTCGATCTTTTTTGGAAACCCTGGTTACAGCATTCGACGTGGGCGCCGAGAAGACACGAATCGGTGCATCTTTCTTTAATTAATGGCATCGGCTCCTAGTGTGAAACCACCCGGAAGCGTCTTAAGAAATTTCAAAGATTCTCTACCAAATGGTTTTCAGAATTTTAGGTTTAACTATAGGAATGATCCCAAAAGGGCAAGTTTGCATCAATAAGTATTTATTTCTACTAATTTTTGGTGTGACAGTGTCACTCAATTAATTATTGAACATATTTCAATTTTTCTGGAAAGCCAAAATCTTCTCTAACAATAATAATTATTATTAATAATAATTTTAAATAATAATTTAAAGGTTACTATTGGTTTAAGAATTTATCAGGTAAATTTTTCTTTTTATTTGAAAAGCAATTGAATCAAGTGGAATGTTTAATCAACAATTGGAAAAAGTTTTATTGTGTGAGATAATTTTTGCCAAATTCTTGCTGTGATAAAAAACAACATAAAAAGTTATAAATCTCTGAGAAATTTATCCACTTTATTATATAAAGTCTCCTAGTTTCACTTCTAAATAGCCCTGAAGGAAACTCTTTTCTTTGGGAATAAAAACAAAATAGAAACACTATAGTGTATACAGAAGTCAAAATATGATGTCACACATGCAGCCTGTATGAGGTTGTATGAGCTGGTATCAACATTACCTCAATTTAAAAAATTAAATACATCTAGACCTTTTCTCTACAAACGTGATCAGACTTTAAAAAAATGCTAAGTACCTGATTAAGTGCCTACTTCTAGATGTATGGAAAATGTATACATTCCATCAGCCTCCAGGTATGTTGAAAATTCTTTAAATTGATGTCAGGAACTCACTTTGAAATTTCTCAGGGAGGCAGAGAAAAAAAAATGTTGCAAAACTTAGCTACCCCACACCCCCTCAAAAAATAGTGGGCCCTTCATCATTCTCGTCTCGCGAAGGGTCCACTGGACCTTGAAGTAACCCATCATTTCTGGGTGGGCTTTCTCGTCTTTCTTTTCCAGGTCTGGCTCAGTATAGTGGTGACCCCAGAATAGAATGGCACTTGAATGCCTTTAACACAAAAGACGAGGTGATCGAAGCCGTCCGGAATCTACCGTACAAGGGAGGAAATACGCTGACAGGTATGTTTCTGTTCAGTCCACATTTTGGCAGCATGTCCTGCCAAAGAAGAGTGTGATCACTTCATTTTGTCGCTGTGTATGTCTTAGCAGAGTGTTTTTAAAGCAAGCTAGCCTTTAAAGTTTTTAGATGGCTCTTTTCTCTAACTCACATTAGAAGTTACATGCAGAAACCTCATCCCTTTTGCTCTACAAATGTAATGTCCCAGGAAGGGCTTGGTTGAGCTGGAAGAGTACCCAGCAGTGCTTGACGCTGACAGCCTTAGTAGCTGTCTTAACCCTGTTCAATTCATTTTCTTTCTTTTTTTTTAACCCGTTTTCTCCTCCAGTCACCCTGTCAATTAAATAAAAACAAATTCCTACCTAATTTTTCAAGGAAAATAATTTCTTTGCCCTTACTCTCCAATCAATAGTTATCATGAAAATATTTATGGAGCTTTGGCTCACCAGCTTTTTTGATAAATGAGTATAGTCAGCCCTTAGCATCTGCAGCTTTGACCAACCAGGGATCTGAAATGTGTGGGAAAAAAAATTCCAGAAAGTTCCTAAAAGCAAACCTTGAATTTGTCACATGCTAGTAACTATCTACATAGCATTTCTATTGTATTAGTTATTATAAGTAACCTAGAGATGGCTCAGAGTGAATGAGAGGATGCACGTGGGTTACATGCAGACATTACGTCATTTTACCTAAGAGACCTGGGCATCTGTGGGTTGGGTGTTGTGGGGGGTCCTAGAACCAACTCTTCTGTGGATACCAAGGAATTACTGTAATGTAAGAGCATTCATGTTGCAATTATCCATGGCCCAACTCCAAGACAGTTGCTTCTGGGAGGGTATTCTTGGTTCGTTGTAAATGATGGTTTAGATTTTCTTTTCTTTTTTTTTTAATTTTTATTGGTTTGTTTTTTTTGGCTGTGCCATGTGGCATGTAGGGTCTTAGTTCCCCAACCAGGGATCAGACTCACACCCCCTGCACTGGAAGTCTTAACCGCTAGACCACCAAGGAAGTCCCAAGGTGTAGATTTCTTGTAGGCAAACCTGTCAGCCTTTATCGTCTAGGAATCCGTTGTTCTTTATAAATACTAGTTTCTGAAATGATGAGGATTCAGAATTTTTATTACCTCTGTTTTGGTGGATTTTAGTGTTTTATCAGATTCGTTAAAGAATAGTTCATTGTAAAAATGAAGATAAAATTTCACATCTAATAAAAACTCTTCTTTCTCATCTTGTGATTACGTTTTGGAGAATTGAAAGCCTTTTTATTTGAAATGGTTGGCTTGTCTTTATTTTTTCTTGTTTTCTCCTAGGTCTTGCTTTGAATTACATTTTTGAAAACAGTTTTAAACCGGAAGCGGGAGCAAGGACGGGAGTGTCCAAAATTGGCATTTTAATCACAGACGGAAAGTCCCAAGATGATATTATTCCACCATCCAGAAACCTTCGTGAATCCGGTGTAGAGCTGTTTGCCATAGGTACGTGTTAATTATGGTCTTGTTTCAACAATGGACTTGGACACCCAACCACTTACAGCTGTATGTAATGCAGTTCACTGAAAGCCAAGAGACCTGGGCACTTTCGAGCCTTTTTTTTAAAATGCATCGGCATTTAGTTGGTTTACAAGCTTGTGTTAGTTTCTTGTGTACAGTCAGGTGGATCAGTTATGCATGTTTAGCCACTGTCTTTTAGATTCTTTCCCCATGTAGGTCACTGCAGAGTGTTGAGTAGAGTTCCCTGTATACAGTAGGTCCTTATTAGTTGTCTATTGTGTGTATGTATATGCGACTCTCCCGACTTACCCCTTCCCTCTCCACCCCTTGGCTCTACTCATAACCAGTCATGTGATCTGAGTCTGACTTCCTCACGTTAAAAATGGAAGTGGTGGAGCTGAAGGGTCTTACCGCGTGAGAATCTCTAGGCTGAGACGCCACACGTGGTGCTGTGAAAAGCATAAAGTGCAAAGGTTAGGTCCATAATTGTTACCCTCTAATTAGTCAAGACTTTTCTCTTTCGAATCACTTAATAGCCATCTCTTCTCTGATAGTGTAGAGAGAAAGCAATCAAGGAATTGAGGTCTTGTAGCTAAGAAAGCACAGGGTCAGAGACGTGCAGGCTTATTTCTCTGAAAATAGCCCTCTGTCAGCATAGGTGTGTGGGAAGAACCCACACGGCGCGCGCAGAATAACTGCGTAAGATTTAGCTGATGCAGCTTTGCTCTTGATTAAACTGTCTACAGTGTCTTCGGTGATAGGAAAGCCTTCTATTTAGTAGAGACTGAAAAAAAAAAGAAACAATTCCTCCGACTCATTTCTAGATTTGCCACTCAGAGTGTGGCTCATAGAATGTTTCACTGGAGAAGTGTCTGCTTATTTGCTGACGGCAGGCATTGTGGTGTGTGATGGAGCCTACAGATGAGCAAGATAAATCCTTCCAAAACAAATGCCTCCCAAGTCACGATGACCATTTCCTCACTCTTCATGCTCTTTACAACAGTGAAACTGTTTTGTTTGGAAAGATGAGAGAGAGAGGGAGTTGGGGCGTATTGTCTCTAGAACATTCTTAAATGAATCCAGACTTGGTTTTAACTGAATGCTATGAAAAGTATTATTGACATTAAGCTCATTGCTTCAGCATGCATGGTGTTATTCTGTTATTGAATGCTCTTTACAACAGTGAAACTGTTTTGTTTGGAAAGATGAGAGAGAGAGGGAGTTGGGGCGTATTGTCTCTAGAACATTCTTAAATGAATCCAGACTTGGTTTTAACTGAATGCTATGAAAAGTATTATTGACATTAAGCTCATTGCTTCAGCATGCATGGTGTTATTCTGTTATTGTAGACACAGCAGATCCAACAGTGCATTTTAGAAGCTATTGTAGAAGTCTTTCAGTCAAGGAACATCGGGGAGATTTGATTTAATTTTTATTTTTAATTTTGCTGTACTTTTGTTCAACAACAACAATCCCTATGGAAGACTTACCCTAATAGGGGATTAAGTTATGTGTTTACTCTCCATTCTGTGGTCTCGTTAATAACGAGTGGATGCGTTAAAGTGAACTCATTCAGTTGTGGTTTGGAGTTTTTCTCTTTTTCTCTGGGAATTACCTGGAAATCAGTAGTGTTCATTTTCTTATAACCTCCTAAAGCAAGTAGTTCAGAAACAGTTGAGGCTTTGTTACTCAGGCTGTTGAAGCTGTCAGATAAATTAAATGGCGCACGGCCAGGCACCTAAGAAGAAATACCGCTGCCTCAGGTAATCTCTCTTCCTTGCTTCCCTCTTACCTCCTTTTAACATCCGTAGATAATTGCAGTGACAAGGATTTTTAAAGAAATGTTCCTTCTCCTGGAGAAGAAAAATCTAACACTCATGAAACCCAACCTTGTGTCTTTTTCATTTTTTTAAAGAATCTTTTAAAATTTATTTTTTATCAATTGACTGTTTTATTTACTTATTTTAAATTTTGGGCAAACCCCGTGGAATATGGCCTCTTATTTCCCCGTCCAGGGATCAGACTCACATCCCTGGCACTGCAAGGCTGGAGGACTGCTGGGGAGGCCTCCCCCTTTTCCTAGTTTCAACCGTGATATATGTCGTCTTCTGAGGTGCAGCTTGATAGGGCATTAAGGGCATATGACTTTGGATCTAGATTGCCTGAGTGGAACCTTGCTGTATATTTACTAGCTGTGTTTCCTTGAGCAAGTGCATTAACCTCTCATCAGCTTACTTATCTGTAAAATGGGAGGGACAGTGACGCCCAGCTCACAGGACTGACTGTGAGGATTAAATGTGTTACTAAGCGGCAAACACTGGCATGCTTGGGGCGTGGGACGCACACTTTAACGTTAGCGTCCACAGCTGTGATAGACCGAAAATTCCACGAAGGACAAGGATTCTCTGCCTCAGTTTAAGTAGGCTAATGTTTATAGAAGTTAAGCCTGAGGTCCTGATAGTGTAGAGGACTGGTTTAATTCCTCTTGCTTCTGCAAGACTTATGAAGGACAGAAGTCAGTTTCATCAATACATCCTCCAAAACCCGGGTCTCCTGCTTTGCAGGCAGATTCTTTACTGTCTGAGCCACCACGGAAGCCCCAGATGGGCTGAGGAAAGTTAAGGTTTAGTAATCTGGGGACTTCCCTGGGGCTGCAGTGGATGAGAATCCAGCTCCCAGTGCAGGGGCTGCGGGTTTGATCCCCGGTCGGGAAGATTGGATGCCCCAGAGCACTGAGCCCCGAGCTGCAAATACTGGCGCCTACGTGCCTATGGCCTGGGCACGAGGTGGAGCCCCACCAGGGGAAGCCTGCGTGCCAGATCGGGAGTGGGTTCCTCTGTGCACAACCAGAGAAGGCGGTGTACCGGCTGGGCCGTGGGCTCCGCTCTCCACACCAGAGAAAGCCCGCGTGCAGCAGCGGAGACCCAGTGCCAAAAATAACCGACTGCCTAAGTAAAGCGGTGTGTCCATGTCCAAAGAAAGAAAAAAAGATTTAATCATTTAATCACTTGAAAGGGGCTTTCAGGAAACAGTCTGCCAGGAGACGTGCCTCTCGCCAGAAAAGGTCGGAGTGCGGAAAGGCGGGTGGCAGCGTAGAGTACGGGTCACTAGGAGGATCCCGGCCGCGCCTCCCGCGGGGCTTGACCGTGGGCCCCTCCCTGTCGTCCCCAACGCAGGGGTGAAAAACGCGGACGAGAAGGAGCTGCAGGAGATCGCCTCCGAGCCGGACAGCACGCACGTGTACAACGTGGCCGAGTTTGACCTGATGCACACGGTGGTGGAGAGCCTCTCGAGGACCGTGTGCTCCAGGGTGGAGGAGCAGGACCGCGAGATCAAAGGTGCGTGAACCTCTGCCCCCGGGGCGTCCCTCGGGGCGCCGTGCGCTTCCAGGCTCCGGATCCTCAGAGTAGACGAGGGGATATATGGGGGGGGCGGGGGGGGTTACTTTAAATCACTGGAGAGTTGTTTCCATGCTGCTGCGTGTACACCACCATGCTTCTTTGTTTTTACTTAAATGTTGGCCTTTGAGATAATTAAACCTCCACATGAAGTTGTAAGAAATAACGTATAGAGTTTGTGATATCTTACTGTTTCTCTCAGTGGTGACACAAAGCCACAGTATTATGTCACAGGCAGGAAATTCACATTGGCCGAGTCAAGATACAGAAGGTCCCTGTGGCAGGATCATTTCTACTGTCCTCCAGCTACGTTCCCTCCCTGCCCAGCCTCTTCCTAACCCCTGGCCAGCATGAATCTGTTTTCCCTCTCTAAATGCTTGTCATTTTGGAAATGTTAAATAAATGGAATTACGCAGTATGTAAACTTAGGGAGCTGGTGTTTTTCACTCGGGGTGATTTCCTGGAGGGTCACAAGCCGCTGCATGTGTCCATAGCGCTTGCTTTTATTGCCGCATCACCTTTCATGTTATGGATGCACCACAGTTTGCTTAACCGTTCACACATCGAAAGACATCTGAATTCTTTCCATTTTTGGCTGTTACCAAAAAAAAAAAAAGCTGCTGTGAACACTCATGTGTAGGTTCTTGTATGAACACAAGTTTTCAGTTTTCTGGGATGATGCTCAGGAGTGCAACTGCTTCCTCACATTACGTGTTCAGTGTAGTTTAGCCCGAGGCTGCCAGGCTGCCCTGCACTGGCTGCAGCGTTCAGCATTCCCGCGAGCACCGCGGAAGTGACGCTGTTTCTGTGCTTGTCAGTAATGTTTGCTGTTACAGTTTTTTATTTTGGCCATTCTCATAGGCATAGAGTGCCATCTCATTGTGGTTTTAATGTTCGTTTTCCTGATGGCTAAGGAAGTTGAACATCTTTCCTATGCCTTCCCCCCCCTATTTTTAAAGATTCAAATATTTTTAAAATTTCTTTACCACTTGTGTTGGTTTCTGCCATACAGCAGCGCAAGTCAGACTGTGCTCACGTCTCAACCCTGACCTCCCTTGCCTCCCCGCCCTCCAGGTCGTCCCGGGGCCCAGACGGGCTCCCGGTGCAGCTCCTCCTCACCTGCCTGGTCTCACCCCGGGTGTGTGCCGCGGCTCCCCGTGCTCCCCCTCCTCACCTGCCTGGTC
>SJYX01013060.1:237670-254059 GCA_006410675.1 Oreotragus oreotragus | reverse complement strand
GGAATTCCATCACCTCCACTAGCTTTGTTCTTAGTGATGCTTTCTAAGGCCCACTTGACTTCACATTCCAAGATGTCTGGCTCTAGATTAGTGATCACATCCTCATGATTATCTGGGTCGTGAAGATCTTTTCTGTACAGTTCTTCTGTGTATTCTTGCCACCTCTTCTTAATATCTTCTGCTTCTGTTAGGTCCATACCATTTCTATCCTTTATCGAGCCCATCTTTGCATGAAATGTTCCCTTGGTATCTCCAATTCTCTTGAAGAGATCTCTAGTCTTTCCCATTCTGTTGTTTTCCTCTATCTCTTTGCATTGATTGCTGAAGAAGGCTTTCTTATCTCTTCTTGCTATTCTTTGGAACTCTGCATTCAGATGCTTATATCTTTCCTTTTCTCCTTTGCTTTTCGCCTCTCTTCTTTTCAGTGCTATTTGTAAGGCTTCTCCAGACAGCCATTTTGCTTTTTTGCATTTCTTTTCCATGGGGATGGTCTTGATCCCTGTCTCCTATACAATGTCACGAACCTCATTCCATCGTTCATCAGGAACTAATGTAAGTAAGTGTTAAAAATTGCTCCGCCTCTTCCTTCAATCACTCATATTTGTATAAGATATTGAGACTGTAGCTCAGAAGGGAAGGAATGGGAGAAGTGTAACTTGAAGGAGACAGCTTGTCTTACCCTTAGCAGAGAGGATAACTAGAGCTTAGAGTGATTGTGGCATTTTATTTAGATACCATAACCTTGATAAGCGAGGAAGGAAAATGCTAGTCATCCTTGATTTAGAACCCCAGCAGAGTGGGGTGTGAACTGAGTAGCAATATATCCAACTGGGTCAAGGCCAGAAGTCCTGATCTTTCTTGATTCCTCTTCTCTCTCCTTTCAAAAGTACAAAATGATAAAATGTACAGATAGGTGAGTAAGGAGGTGGAGGGGTAGGTAGGTAGGTAGGTAGTTGGGCCATTCTTTCACTCTGTATTTCTATCCATTGGCTTCTGTATAGATTAACTCAGAGTGGCTGAGGCAGACTTCAGCGTTTAGCGCTGCCTCTGAACTGCACACGGAGCCATCTGTGGGGCGGCTGAGCCTGCCATAGCGCCAGGTTTACATGTATGCTATGCTCTTCTAGTAGTGAAAGTAAGAAATCGATTTTTCTAAAGTTTCCTTTCTATTTTTAGTTATCTGGCTGACATCCTGGTTTTCTTCTTTTATAGTGTAATTGGGTATCACGACGAGCAGATCAGGGGCCTAAAACTATTGAACAGATTCACAAAGAAGCTAAAATAGAAGAACAGGAAGAGCAGAGGAAGGTCCAGCAACTCATGACCAAAGAGAAGAGGAGACCAGGTGAGGGGTGGGTCTTCCGGGCACTAGCGAACTCGGGGGGCTTGAGGGGCGAATACGTTAAGAATTTTACATTCGGGTGTGAAATGAGAGCAGAGAGACTGACCCAAAGAACAGAAAGGTGACTGGTAAGTGAAACGGCGTCGCCTGGAGACTGGTTGATGTGTGAGAACAGAGGCTGAGGGAGGTGCATATTACTCCTTTCATTACTCCANGAATACGTTAAGAATTTTACATTCGGGTGTGAAATGAGAGCAGAGAGACTGACCCAAAGAACAGAAAGGTGACTGGTAAGTGAAACGGCGTCGCCTGGAGACTGGTTGATGTGTGAGAACAGAGGCTGAGGGAGGTGCATATTACTCCTTTCATTACTCCAAAGTCAGCAGTCAGCGAGACTTTATTGAGCATCTTCTGTATACTCAGTATAGGTGAGGGATATGAAAAGAAGTAAAGATACAGCTCCTTCCCTCTAGAAGCCAGAACTAATAATGGGAATGTTTACAAGCAACCGGAAGATACTATCAGTTATGAAATGTATTCTCCACTCGGGCTGTTAAAATTCAGAACAGGTGGAA
Organism: Oreotragus oreotragus; assembly: GCA_006410675.1. Classification (NCBI taxonomy): domain Eukaryota; kingdom Metazoa; phylum Chordata; class Mammalia; order Artiodactyla; family Bovidae; genus Oreotragus; species Oreotragus oreotragus. The sequence goes on along the minus strand of SJYX01013060.1, from coordinate 252,142 downwards.
TAGCAACCTAGAGGAAAGGGGCACTTGAACTGGGCATTGGTAGATGGCCAATATTTGGAAGGGATGGAAAAATTATAGCCATGAAACTAAAGTAAATATATACTGTAAAGAGGAATAAATAAGCCTGATTAGAGTAAAATTTAAGTGTTGAGAAGGATTGAAAAAATCCGAGAAGAGTGGACCCAAATCAGGAACTTGGGCTTGAGCTGACACTGAGGAGCCGCCGTGAGCAAAGGCGTGATGAAGGGTTGGGTACACATCAATAAAAGGGGTCTCCTGCTCCCCGGAGAAGACGCCGATGCTGGGAGGGACTGAGGGCAGGAGGGGAAGGGGGTGGCGGAGGATGGGATGGCTGGATGGCATCACCGACTCAGTGGGCATGGGTTTGAGCAGGCTCTGGGAGATGGTGAAGGACAGGGAGGCCTAGCGCAGTGTAAGTCCACGGGTTCACACCGAGTCAGACACAACTTGGCACCTGAACAGCAGTGAGCACATTGCTCGTCACGTGCTCCTCTGTCCCATGGGGTTTTCCAGGCAGGAGTGCTGGAGCGGAGTGCCATTGCCTTCTCCCGATGAGTCAGAGGGTATACCCAACTGAGGAACGCTGTTTCAGTTGAAGTCCTATGTGAAAGGAAGTTAAAACTTGGTAGTAATAAAAATAAAAAGGAAGAAACAGAAAAAAAGGTGAAATAGTAAGCATTTTACACCTGAGAAAACAGAAAATTCTGTTGACTCAGTTTAGGAACATTGAAAGGAAACTTTTTTCAGAAAGGAAAGGAAATGATCATTTTTCTTATAAGATTGTTTCTTCTGAGATGACGTCCAAATGGGAAGGCTCATTTTGTCCCCTGTGCTATGAAGTGCTCAGACGGTGACCGGGTCATATTAGTATAGAGAGAGGTTGAGGGCGTAGACTCAAGCCAAACTGTCTTGGTGTGAGTTTCAGCTCTCCTGCATCCTAGCTGCGTGACCTTGCACAAGTCACTTAATCGATAAAATTGATCGGATAACAGTACCTAGGATTTGTGTGAGGCTGAAATGAGATAGGTCAAGTGTTCAGCATAGCAACTGACACCGACTAAATATTCAACAGCCATGACCTGGTATTTATGAGACACGGTATACTCAGTGAAGTTCTTAGAGATGACTCCACCAGGGAAGAGAGTGTGCTTTTCCATTGCACAGGAGCAAGGAATGATCAAGCGTGTTCACGACCATTAGTATCACTTCGCAAAGAGAAAATCAAGAAGCATGTGAGGATTGAAAAAGCTTTTAGACAGACAGTTTGGTGGTCTTTCATTCAGTAAATATTTATTGAGTGCTTGTCACGTAACAAGAGAGACTAAGTCCATTACTTCCTGCAGCTCACATCTTAGGAGGAACAGAGGGGAACAAATATTTAAATATATAAGTTTGTCAGATATGTTCTATAGAAAAACTAAAACAGAGGAGTAGGAATTCAGTTTGATGAGTAGAGAGGTTGCGGTTTTATATTAGGAGGATTGGGAAGCCTATTTAAGTTGGTGTTGTTTGAGCAAAGACTGAATGAAGTAAGGGAAGGAGTTAATTTATGTGGATATCTGGGGAAGTGGGTTTTAGGAAAAGGGGATAGTAAGTACAAATGCCCTGAAGCAGCCTTTTCAAGCATCAGCAAAAAGGTCAGTGTGGCTAGAGCAAAGGTTATGGGGGGAGAGTGGTAGGAGACGGGGTCTGTGAGGCAGGAGCCAGATTACTTAGAGCAGATAAACAATTTATAAGGAGTCTGTCTTATTCTCACAATGAAATAGATAACAGAAGTGTTTTGAGTGAAGAAGTGACAAGACCTGACTCATAATTTACTAGAGCCACACTGGCTGCCATGATGATAAATGGTGAGGATGAAAGCAGGAAGCCAGTAATGATGTTTTTATACCAGTTGAGGCTTATTGCCGGCTTAACCAAATTTGTAGTGTTAGTAGTGGTTAGAAGGGGGCTAGATGCTGGATATATTGAAAAGATTGAACTGACAAGATTTGCTGACAAATGCAACGTGTGAGAAAGTGTCGTCAAGGTTTTCTGCCTCTCAGGGCCTGAAAGTTTGGAGAAGCAGGTTTTAAAGGAATGATCAAACCATAGTGTGTCTTATAACATCATTAAGTGAAATAAACTTTGGAATAAATTATTTCCATCTTATTTCTCCCAAAGTATTCTCATCATTAACTCTGTACACATTAGATTTGGCCCTCCCTTAGGGAGGATCAGTCTAGCACTAAACCCTTGTTCATTTCTATGAGTTGGTTTCTGCCAGGTCAGTAATGTTTTATGAGAGATGGGTACCAGTAGAGTGCTTCTACTTGAAATGTCCATGTTGTGGGTGGAAAGGAGACTGTCAGCAGTGCTTTCACAGTTTCTTTTGTCTTTTTCCTGGGTTTTGATTGGAGCCGCTGAGTTGAAAAGATTGCTCACCCTTTCATTGTCAAACTGATTTGAGACAGATGAGAGTCTGGCTCACTCTGTTTTTCCTGCAGGTGTCCAGAGAGTGGATGAAGGTGGGTGGAACACTGTTCAAGGGGCCAAGAATAGTCGGGTATTGGACCCCTCAAAATTTCTGAAAATCACTAAGGTGAGTGTGATGTTTAAGAACAACTTCAAATAGTCTCAGAAATATAACTCTCAAAGTTACTTCTCACATGAAATAGCCATATTATACATTTTACCAGGTAGTTGTTTTTTATTGCAGATGCATTTCTGCAGGGCAACCTTAGTAGGTGTATTCTTACCTAGTTGTCCTGGAATTAGTCCTTTTTATTTGTATGAGTGTTAACTGAGAAGGACTAGATTATTTACTAAGGCTTATTAAATTGACTAGGTTAATTCTTAACGGTATGAGATACTTAGTATAAGAGAGGTGGCAACAAAAGCTCTTGAGAAGCATAGTAAATTGTAGGCTTTTATGCATTGCATCCTTAGCTCTCAGGAAGGAGAAAGTGCCTTTTTAAGTTTGACCATGAAAGGAATGGATGGTTTGCTATATCTAAGGCATAAAAAAAATCAGAGAAGACCTATCGGAAATCATTCTGTGATAAAGATTTACTGGACCTTCACTTCACTTCACTTCCTTCTCTTGAGAGTCCATGGGCAGTAAGAGGAAAGAATTTTCTCCAGACAGATGTTTTCAGCAGTAGAAGTTGATCACTATATGTGGAGTGAAGAGAACCCTGGAGAACACAGAGAAAGTGGAATTACATTTTGTAAAAGTGGAAACTGCCACAGCCCACTGGGTTTTGCAGACCACTTGCAAGTGTGGTTTGATCCTCACTCGTCACACACTTTCCATAGATGTGAAATTGGCAGCCTGCCAGGAGGATACTAGAGACAGTCTAAAGCTCACAATGAAGAAATCAGATAGAAGATGAGCTGTGCTGTTTGCGTCCTTACAGTTTTGTCAAAGCATTGCTTCAGGATGGAGCATTCCCTCTCTGGATCTCTCTTGATGTATCAGCTAGGATCCTGTTTTCTAAGACTCTGGTACATTCTTCCAGCTGTTTCTGTCCCAAAGAAGGAATTCCATTGCTGAATACAACTTGATTCCCATCCGCTTCCATTTCCAGCAAGAGACAGTTTTAACTAAAATCATTTGTCTGTGTTTTAAATATTGTTTCTGTGCATGGGNTCTCACCCCGGGTGTGTGCCGTGGCTCCCCGTGCTCCCCGTGTGCCTCCTCCTCACCTGCCTGGTCTCACCCCAGGTGTGTGCTGCGGCCACTGCTCTCTCCAGTTGTCCCAGCCTCTCCCTTGCCCACTGTGTCCAGATCCTTTCTCTACCTCTGTCTCTCCATTCCGTATTTTTTCAGTATTTTTCTAGATCCTGTATGCATGTGTTAATAACGCATATTTCATGTGCTATTTTGCCTCTGTATATCCTGAAATGTCTGTTCATATCTTTTGCCCACTTTCTAATTGGACTCATTTTGGGGTGTGTTTTTTTGTGTTAGCTTTTAACTTTTGAGATTTGAGGGTTCTTTACTTTCTAGATAATGATCCGTTGTTAGATACGTGTAGGTGTGTGGTTTCATAACAATAAGTGTGCTAGTCGCTCATTCGTGTCCGACTCTTTGCGACCCCATGGCCTGTAGCCCACCAGGCTCCCTGTCTCTGGGGTTCTCCAGGCAGGAATGCTGGAGGGGGCAGCCGTTCCCTTCTCCATGGGGTGTTCCTGACTCATGGATCCAACCCAGGTCTCCTGCCTAGCAGGCAGATTCTTTACTGTCTGAGCCACCAGGGAACCTGAGAGTCCATTCTTAGACAGGTGGTTTGTTAATATTTTCTGCCAATTTGTAGCTTACCTTTTCATCTTTTAACAAGGTCATTTGCAGAACAAAAGGTTTTAACTTTGATGAGGTCGTTTATCAATTTTTCATTTTAGGATTGGTGCTTCTGCTGTCAAGTCTAAGAACTCCTTACCTGACCTTAAATCCCAAAGAGTTTCCTTTTTATGATTTTTTCAGGAAGTCTTATGTTTCACATTTAGATAGTTCTTTGTGAAGGATTTGAAGCTTAGTTTAAGGCTCTAACACTACTTGCTAAAAAGGCTGCGCTTCTGCCGTTGACTTACCTGCGGCTTTGTCAAGTAGCCGTTGGGCGGATTTGCACACGCCTCAATCTGGGTTCTTTATGGCTCCATTTATTTATGTGTCTAACCCTGTTCCAGTATCATACAGTCTTGATCTACTGTAGCTACATAATGAGTCTTGAGATTGAACAGACTGAGTTCTCTCATTTGATTATCCTTTTACAAAGTTGTGTTTGCTACTATGCGTCCTTATATTCCATATAAATATTAGAGTAATATTCATATAATATATAATTTAAATAATCTATTATAAATATCAGAATAATTTTTATTCTACAAAATATCTTGTTGGGACTTTGATGGAAATTGCATTAAATCAATCCTCAATTATCAAATATCAACTTGGGAAGAACTGACATCTTTAATCTGTTGATTCGTTTAGTCCACAAACATGTCAAATCCTTTCACTTGTTTAGATATCCTTAGAGTTCCATCAGCATTTTGTAGTTTTCAGGATATAATTTCTGTACAGATTCTGTTCCACTCACTTTTAGTATTTGATTTTGTCTTGAGGAATCTTAGCTGTGTTTGTAAAGGTGGTGGTGCTTCTGTCTGTATCGCTGGTGTGGGCAGATCTGTCCGTGTTTCTGTGTGCTCCTATCCGATGACCTTGGTAGGTCTCTTCGAACGCCAGCCTGGAGCAAAAGGGGAGGGTGCCTGGATGTCAGTGTGCGGTGCTGGAAGTCCAGCTCTTCTCGTGGTCTCCGTGGATAGCACACGCGGGGTGAGGCGGGGGTTTGCCACCGTCTGTAAGGGACAGTTATCTCCTCCCTCCTTGATCTTTCCTGCATCACCTTGGCTGTGTGATGGGATCAGAGTAAACGCAGGCCCCTGTTACAGTCGGGAAGGGTGGGGTCTTGGCTTCCACTTGACCTGGGTTGGCACGGGTGGGATGGGGCCACAGTGGTCTTTTCTCCTGTGGTGATTTTCTAGACTAGAGCTGTTGTTGCCTGGAGCTTTCGCCTTGGCGAGCTGCTTCTCTCCTGGCCCTCTGCCGAGAGAGAGCAGGCTTCGTTGGATCGTTTCTGTCTGTGTTTGTTTGTGTTTCTAGGTGGCCGGATTCCTTAGCTCTGTGTTTGAGATACATGAGGCGAAAGGAACCTCGGGAAACTCACCACTGTACCAGTCTGTGGGTCCCACGGTCCCCTGCCCATCCACCATCTACTCCTCAGGAACCTAGGCTTGACTTCTAGTTCCCAGAAATGTGAGCTGCACTCAGCGGGGGCTGTAGGAAGGAGCCGTGCGCTGTCTTCTGGGAGCTCGGCCACCGCAGGTCTTGACCCTCGTTCCCTGTGATGTCCGTGGGCTGCAGGCTGCATCTGACTCCCAGGGCTGCAATCTGAGCAGGAGATACCCAGACCCTTCTCTGAGAGTCTGGCTCTGCTCCCGCCTGTGCTGTGGCCGGGGCGGGGATGATTCAGTCGGCCTGCACGTCTCTCTTTCTCATCACCCCTCTCGCCCTGGACCGGGACTCTTCAGACGAGGCTGAGCAGCCAAGTAGTGGTTCCCTGGACACGTTTCTCTGAGCCACTTAATGACACCATTCTTGTCGCTTTTTCGTCGCTCAGTCGTGTCCAGCTCTTTTGCGACCCCATGGACTGTAGCCTGAGAGGCGCCTCTGTCCATGGGATTCCCCAGACAAGGACATGGGGTGAGTTGCTATTTCCTTCTCCAGAGGATCTTCCTGACCCGGGGATCGAACCTGCATCTCCTGCATTGGCAAAGGATTCTTTACCACTGAGCAACCAGGGAACCCGAGACTATTTAGGGCCCAAATTTTCCCACAAAAACTCTACATGTGGTTGCTTCTAAGGCATGCTTAATAAAGTACTTGACCGTAGTCATTGTTTAATGACTGTGTTTCCCCATTATTATGACTGCTAAAGTCCCTTTAACTAAGGGCCCCTAGCGGATGAGAAATCCTAAATTTCAAGGACTTTGAACTTTACAGGTCCCAAATCTGTCTCAGACCCACTGTTCTAACATGTGTTTAACACACAAGGTGCTTACATCATGTTTAGCTCCTAGTGGACACTCAGTATACGTCAGTTGCTTTCCTTCTCTTTTTACTTTAGAATGTTTGCCATTTGTTGAATTAAAGTCTTCGAGAGAGAATATATCCTCTGCTGCTCAAAAATACAAGCTCTTGTGTCAAGAAGCTTACATATAAATCTCAGCTCTGGTACTTACCAATTTTGAGACTTGGGCAAGTTATTCAACATCATTCTGACTTGGTTTTCTCACCTGAAAAATGGGAACAGTAATAGCATTTACTGAGAACTAAATGAGGGAAGACTTCTGAAGATACCAGAAGCATATCTTCAGATACACAACTCCATGTTGTGGTCTTTGTTGTTGCTGTTCTTGTTTTTTACTGTTTGACAGCAGTGCCTTTAAGAAGGTTCCTCAGAGTCAAGGACTAAGTCTTACTTAAGTTACTTAGAACCTAGCATAGTGACTGATGCCTGATAGGCGCTTAAATGTTTCAAAGAAGAAATGTGAACCAGGCAGGCCTTGTTTCACTGTGCTTCTCCTTGTTGCACTTTGCAGGTTATGTGTTAAAAAATACATACAAAAATGTTCAAAAAATTGAAAGTTTGTGGCAGCCTTCTGTTGAGCAAGTCTGTTGGTGCCATTTTCCCCAAAACTTTTTTTTTGAGTTACATGTATTGTTTTTTAGACATAATGCTAGCTTCCCAGGGGGCACTAGTGGTAAAGAACCAGCCTGCCAGTGCAGGAGGGGTAAGAGTCGCAGGTTGGGTCCCTGGGTGGGGAAGCTCCCCTGGAGGAGGGCGTGGCAGCCCACTCCAGTAATTCTTGCCTGGAGACTCCCATGGACAGAGGAGCCTGGCGGGCTACAGTCCATCAGACTGCAAAGAGCTGGACACGATGGAAGCAACTTAGCATGCGTGCATACGAAGGGTAAACCCTAGTTTTTTATGTATTGGGAAATAAAAAAATTGTGTGACTTGCTTTCTTGCAGTGGCCTGGAACTGAACCCACAGTATCTCTGAGGTATGCCTGTAATGAATTAAAGCCTAAAGTGAAGTCGCTCAGCCGTGTCCAACTCCTGTCTCTTATACACATCTAGATGTGTATAAGAGACAGGTTTGCTAAGGAAATAAAAAAATTGTGTGACTTGCTTTCTTGCAGTGGCCTGGAACTGAACCCACAGTATCTCTGAGGTATGCCTGTAATGAATTAAAGCCTAAAGTGAAGTCGCTCAGCCGTGTCCAACTCTTTGCGACCCCGTGGACTGTAGCCCGCCAGGCTCTGCTGTCCATGGGATTTCTCAGGCAAAAATACTGGAGTGGGTTGCCGTTTCCTTCTCCAGGGGATCTTCCCGACCCAGGGATTGAACCCGGGTTTCCTGCTTTGCAGGCAGACTCTCTATCAGCTGAGCCTCCACTACTGAATTAATTTACTAGAGATGAAAATCTTGGAAGCAGCACAAACGGTCATTTCTGACTAGTGGAGTTTCTTAGGTTCATAGAATTTAACTTTGGTTAAAAGGTTCATTGTCTGTGTTTTTTGATTTAGCCTCAGCCGTTGCCACCATTGGGCCGCCCACAGAGCTGATGACTTCTGAAGTCACTGCCAGGAGCTTTATGGTTAACTGGACTCACGCCCCCGGAAAAGTGGAAAAATACAGAGTCGTGTATTACCCTACCAGGGGCGGCAAACCAGAGGAGGTAAGGAGGAGACGGCGTTTTCAAGCCATGCTCTCTGGCTCTCAGGCTTTGCACAGTAAGGATAAGGCAGAAGTGGCTGTGTAAGGAGATTATCTGTCACAGGCGTTTGCAGTCGTTGGACTGAATACATTTCCACGGGTCCAGGCTGTTCTTCTGTCTCGAGCTTACGATAGTTACATCTTCTCCTCTTATTTCCATCAAAGAACCTGCAGAACTGGTCAGGTATCCATTTCTAAGAAGACTTAGTTTTTTAGTGATTTGAGAAACACAGGCGTTTGCAGTCGTTGGACTGAATACATTTCCACGGGTCCAGGCTGTTCTTCTGTCTCGAGCTTACGATAGTTACATCTTCTCCTCTTATTTCCATCAAAGAACCTGCAGAACTGGTCAGGTATCCATTTCTAAGAAGACTTAGTTTTTTAGTGATTTGAGAAACGAGAGTTCTAAGGCAAAGGGACTCAGTCGTTAACCATCTGGCTGGAGCCCCCTTTGCTGGTGATGTTCTTTCTGCGTTGGGAGCCGTCTGAACTTTCTGCCTTAAGGAAGTCCACGTGTTGCACATAGTGTGGTCATGCAGTCCTTCAAGGTTTGGGATTTCCTGGATGTTTGCGGAGATCAGTGCAGACGAGAAGCATCACGAAGCGTCTGGGAGGGGCCCTTCCCACTAGTTGCCATCACGGGAGATGCCATCGGTTGCCAGATGACTGACTGGTTCCCGTTTCCTGATGTGTGATACCCAGATTCACAGGAAACATGATAAGATGGGATGAGATTGCCCCATCTCTTTTTTTTATGTTCTAACCTTTTGTTCTAACCTCTGATTGGCCTCAGCTTGTTTCTGTTTTTTTCTGCATTATGGCAGGATTTATGACCTTTAAAGTGTTAGATTCTAGAGATTATATCATCCAGACTAAGACAAAAAAAACAAATCACAGTGCTTCCAATAACTCTATCTTTTTCATGACTAATAAACCTTTTAAATGCTTCCCAAGACTCCATGGAAAAATATCACATGTCACCTGTTACTAAGTAGATGTGATTAGGATAGCAATTAGGTTAGGAATGACATGGTTTTCATTAGGCGTGACCCAGTGAAGGACTCTTGGACACATTCAATGGAATGTGGGTCCCATGATGTGAGAATTCGAGAACTGACTGCCACAGTGGAGAAGGAGGTGGTGCAGATAAGAACATGTTGAAGCTTTGGCTGGAGGTATTTTTTTTTTTTTTACTTTCAGCTTGCATGTGAGAAATTCCATTTTCTCATTCCTCGAACTGTTCTTTAAACAGGTGGTGGTGGATGGACGCGTATCTTCCACGGTGCTGAGAAACTTGATGTCTTTAACGGAATATCAGATAGCAGTCTTTGCAATATATGCTCACACGGCTAGTGAAGGCCTCCGGGGAACCGAAACCACGCGTGTGTATTGAATCCTACCCTCTTCTGATTGTGCACAGCACTGTTCAGGCGGCCTCCATGCTGTGTTTGCAATTTGCTGGTGCCACGTGTTGGGAGGGATATTATAAAACTCCGGTATGTTTGGGAGAGAGAAACCTTAGTGATGAAGGGTGCAAAATACACGTGTTCATGTAATAAACAAATATCTAGTGAATGCCTATTATAAACCAGGCACCAGGCTTCAGTTTATCAGTAGAAGTAGAGAAGCTCCCTAGCTCTCCTGCCCAGTAGAAGACTGGGGAAATATGTCACATCTGTTTTCATTAGGAATATCACTGTAATTAGAATTTGTGAATACTAGTCAGTCATTTCTTACCTGGGAGAGTACAATCACAAACACATACACACATGCACACACATTCAGAGAATCCCGGGAAAATATTATCTTGAGGAGCTTGATCGCTCACTCATTTAGTTATTTCAAACACTGAGTTCCTGGTACATGCCAGTCAGCAGGCAGAACTGGTCTGCCTCTGATAGAACAATAGCAACGGAAGCAACTCCAGTAACAAAGTACCAGGCATTGTGACAACCACGTTCCCCGTCCAACACATTGGATTTGTTCCTGAAACACTCCTGCTTTTTTTAAAACTTTTTATTTTGTATTGGCCTACAGCCAGGGAACAATGTTGCGATAGTTTCTGGTGGGTCGCTAAGGGACGCAGCCACACATGCGCACGTATCCTGGTTGGTGCTGCTAAGTCGCTAAGGCGTGCCCAACTCTTTGCAGCTCCATGAACTGTAGCCCTCCAGGCACTCCCAGGCAAGAGCTGGAGTGGGTTGTCATTTCCTTCTCCAGGGGATCTTCTCAACCCACACGTGTCCATCACCCCTTCAAACTTCCCTCCCATCCAGGCTGCCACATAGCATTGTAATACTCTTGCTCTGCAGAAATATTTTTGCAGCAGTTTCTGCCCTTGAGGAGGTTTTAGTCTAGCAAGGCAGGGAACGCAGACCACGAGCATGCAAACTAACTTGTGCCGAGAAGCACTGCGGGCGTGCCAGTGGGAGCGGGCAGGGCGCTGCGCCCGTGACCAGAGCCCCGGGCCTGAGGCTGTGCCGGGAAATCGCGCAGGCCCTGCGGGCGCGCCAGTGGGAGCGGGCAGAGCCCCGGATCTGACGCTGTGCCGGGAAATCGCGCAGGCCCTGCGGGCGTAGTTGAAAACAAAGTTTCATAGTTTTTACTGTCATCTTTTAAGCTAGGAACCTGCAGTTGATCCTTAGTCCCGTTCTCCCTACTTCTCCAGTATGGCCAGTCTTATTTCTTGACTCTTCTCTCTCAAGCCCTGTTGTTACCAGCTACCACGTCTCCTCACTCTCCCTGATTGAGTGTGTTGGTGAGTGTTTATTTGTTCATGGATCGGTTCACTCTCCCTGATTGAGTGTGTTGATGAGTGTTTATTTGTTCATGGATCTGTTCAGCCAGCCGCCTGTTCTGTCATTTAGGAAGGGACCCAACAGCTAGTTGTAGTGGCTGCCGCAGGTCAGACCCTGGGCTTGGTAATGGGCCTAAGACGGTGGTCAGAAGATTCCCTCTGCTGTTGACTGGCTCCCAGAGAAATGTGACCATCACTCTAATAAGGCATAAGAAACTAAAAAATGTCACTATTTACCTTTCCCCAAAGGGCTTCTAAGGCTATGTGAACAGATTCAAGGATAGTGCTGTGATAGTTTCAGGAGGACAGCAAGGGGGCTTGGCCTTGCATACAATGTACCCGTTCGCGTAGACTGCCCTCCTGTCCAGGCTCGGATAACACTGAGCCGCGTTCCCTGTGCTGTCAGGAGGCCCGGCTCGCTTATCCATTTTAAATATAGCTGTGTGTACACACCCACCCCACACTCCCTGACTGCCCCTCCCTGTCCTTCCCCACTGGTAACCATAGGTTTGTTCTCCAACTCTGTGAACCTTAGAGTCCGTATATAAGGGATATCAAATGATTAAAAACCCACCACTTTTAGAGCCTGAGCTATAGAGACTTTGAAGTAAGCAAACACGCTGATAAATGGCTGACCGTTAGCAAATCTCTTGCAGTCTCCTTACCTATGGCGTCCGACCTTGAACTGAGCGACGTGACCGAGAGCAGTCTCAGGGTGAGATGGAGCCCCGTGCCTGGGGCGTCCGGGTACCTGGTCCTCTACGCGCCCCTCACGGAGGGCCTGGCCGGGGATGAGAAAGAGGTAACTGCCTGCTGCCTGCTAGAGTCCTGGAATCTTTGGCTTCCTGAGCATTCCTTCTTTTTTTTAATATAAAAATGTAAGGTATAAAATTTAGAAAAGTCACATTAGCCAAAGAAAATAATCACTTGTAAGCCCACCACCTAGACAGAGGTAACCACTCTTAACGTTTAGCTAACAGTCTTTTTCACCGCATTTTTAACACAACCAATGGGAATGGTCTTGTAGTTTTCCTTGTAATTTTCCTCTCGCTTGTTGTGAATGTCTTTCCTACCATCAAACCGTATTTTATATAGTCATTTAAACAACTTTTTACCATCCCATTGTTAGTTTGTACCAGTTCATGTTTAATTAATCTCCTGTTAATTAGGACATTTGGATAATTTGCTATATAAAAGAATTCCCCGGTGGTCCAGTGGTTAGGACTTGTGGTTTTTGCTTCCAGGGTCCAGGTTCAAACCGTGGTTGGGAGATCCCACAAGCCAGGCCAAAAAAAAAAAAGATAATTTGCTATATAAATATACTTTCGGGACTACTTTTAGCATATAACTTTTATATGATCATCTGATTATTTCCCTAGGATAAATTTCTAAAAGTGAAGTTTCTTTTTGCAAAGACTATGCAAATTATTAAGGCTTATACTAGGTATTACCACATTACTCTAGAAAAATTTTATACAATTTGTATTTATAGCAACCCACTCCAGTGTTCTTGCCTGGAGAATCCCATGGACTGCGGAGCCTGGTGGGCTGCTGTCTATGGGGTCGCACAGAGTCGGGCATGACTGGAGCGACTTAGCAGCAGCAGCATGCAGTTCACAAATGATTGGGATAGCCTTATGTACACTGACAATGAAAAATTTGTTTTACTAATTTGAGAGATATTATAGAGAAATATGGGTTTCCCAGGAGACTCAGTGATAAAGGATCCGCCTGCCAGTGCAGGAGATGAGGGTTCATTCCCTGGGTGAGGAAGATCCCTTAGAGGACATGGCAGCCCACTCTGGTGTTCTCGCCTGAAGAGTCCCATGGACTGCGGAGCCTGGCGGGCTACAGTCCACGGGGCAGCAACAGAGCTGGACACGACTTCTCGACTAAACAACAGAGAACTATGTCTCACGGATGTAGTTTTTCTGCCTTTCTTCCGTGTTTAATGACGACTCTTTGACCTTTGAACGACAGCTTTTAGTCCTCATTCTTAACTGATGGGGAACGGTCACTACAGTATAGCCATACAAGGAAGAGAGAGGAGACGGTGTGAGTGCCGGAGTGCTGACGAGGCAGGTGGAGTGTGTATGAGAGCGAGTGCAGAACTCCATGCTCTAACGTCCTCTAAAACCTGCCTCTGCTGACAGAATTCTTTAGGGCCAGGAATACGGTGATTCTAGCATCTAGAACAGAATATGGGTGACGTGTATTACTCATTTCTGAGGCTTAGACAATTTTTGCCCAGTTGGATTTAATGTTGATCTGAATTTTTCTGGTGGAAGGGCAACTTAAAACTGGTGCTAAAAAGACAGCCAGCTTCACCAGGAAAGAAAATTAAGACGAGGACCACCAGTCCCATGAGTACACTGTTAGGCGCCGTGCTCAGTGGCTCAGGGGTGTGCGACCCTGTGCTGTAGCTGCCAGGCCCCTCTGTCCATGGGACTCTCCAGGCCGGAATCCTGGGGTGGGCAGCCCTCCCTTCCCCAGCGGATCTTCCCCACCCAGGGGCCGAGCCAAGGTCTCCCGCATCGCAGGCGGGTTCATTCCCAGCTGAGCCCCAGGGGAAGCCCCAAACCAGTGCCTGTGCTGTGCTGCGCTCGGTCCTGGCCGACTCTCGGCGACGCCGTGACTGACACCTGCCAGGCTCCTCCGCCCGCGGGAATTTAGCCGCGCTTCTCTTTTCGGTTGTGTCGGGTCTCACGGCTGCGGGAGCCGCTCTCGGGTGGCGCTGCGCAGGCTCCTCTTGTGGAGGTTCCTGTCTCGGTGCTCCACCTGCGGTCGGTCGTGGCGCGCGGGCTCCCGGGCTCCCGGGCTCAGGTTCCGGTGTCGCGGCGTGTGGGCTCCCGGGCTCAGGTTCCAGCGTCGCAGCGCATGGGCTGGGCTCCCGGGCTCAGGTTCCAGCGTCGCGGCACGCGGGCTCCCGGGCTCCCGGGCTAAGGTTCCAGTGTCATGGCGCGCGGGCTCCCGGGCTCAGGTTCCGGCGTCGCGGCGCGCGGGCTCCTGGGCTCCCGGGCTCAGGTTCCGGTGTCGCGGCGCGTGGGCTCCTGGGCTCCCAGGCTCAGGTTCCGGCGTCGCGGCGCATGGGCTGGGCTCCCGGGCTCAGGTTCCGGCGTCGCGGCACGCGGGCTCCCGGGCTCCCGGGCTAAGGTTCCAGTGTCATGGCGCGCGGGCTCCCGGGCTCAGGTTCCGGCGTCGCGGCGCGCGGGCTCCTGGGCTCCCGGGCTCAGGTTCCGGTGTCGCGGCGCGTGGGCTCCTGGGCTCCCAGGCTCAGGTTCCGGCGTCGCGGCGCATGGGCTGGGCTCCCGGGCTCAGGTTCCGGCGTCGCGGC
>SJYX01013060.1:202820-234111 GCA_006410675.1 Oreotragus oreotragus | reverse complement strand
GCGGGCTGGGCTCCCGGGCTCAGGTTCCGGCATCGTGGCGCGCGGGCTCCTGTGCTTCCGGGCTCAGGTTGCGGCATCGTGGCACGCGGGCTGGGCTCCCGGGCTCAGGTTCCAGCGTCGCGGCGCGCGGGCTCCCGGGCTCCCGGGCTCAGGTTCCGGCGTCACGGCGCGCGGGCTCCCGGGCTCAGGTTCCGGCGTCGCGGCGCGCGGGCTCCCGGGCTCCCGGGCTCCCGGGCTCAGGTTCCGGCGTCGCGGCGCGCGGGCGTCCTCCTGGATCAGGGCTCGACCCCGTGTCTCCTGCGCTGGCAGGTGGACTCTCCCTCTGAAGCACCAGAGAGGCCCTCGCCAGGGTTAATTTAAAGTCTGAAAATGCTACTATACGTGAGCATGTGGGGACGCAGAATCACTGGTGTAAACTGGCGTGTCCGTTGGTACAGCTGCCTTGGAGACTAATCTTAAATATTTCATCAAGCTAGATATACACACTTTTTAGAGTATATACTGTAGAGAAACATCCTTCAAGACTTCTCAACGCAGGCACTTGGTCAGAACAAAATATTGCAAGCAACTGCCATGTTCATTGACAGAATGGAAAATAACTGCATATTTTTAGAAAAGAATCTCATAAGGGAATTAAATAATGTCAACTCTGTCCCTGTGTTTCAATATGGACAAATCTTGAAACCAATATTGCCAGAGAAAAAAATTCCAAAGATGTCACGTTGAATGGTCCATTTATGCACATCATGAAACATACAGAAACATCTTTTTTTTTTATTTTAATGTTACACACCTATGTAGAAGTAAAGAAAAACGTATCAGTGAGATGCACTTCAACATTAGGGCAGAGGTGGTGAACAGAAAGAATGAGAAAGAATTTGTTTTATGTGACTGTCTAGTTCTTGTTAAAATAAGATCTGAAGTCAATATGACAAAAGGTTGATATTCATTAAATTTGAGTGATGGATGCATCAGGGTTTATTATGTTATCTTCTCTACCTGTATATTATATACACTGAGATGTTTTTAAATTAAAGTTTTTGATCTGACCCTACCACTAGCAATTGTGTGAGAGGGGACAGTCTATGGAGTTATTTTTCTTCTTTCCAAAGCAGAAATAAAACCATCCTTGTCACACAGTTTTCACACATCTGAGAATGTTGGCTTACTTGACTGACCCCCAGGGTTAAAAATATCATCCCCCAAATCAAAAAGTGAATTGCTGATTTGGGCATGCTCTGGGTGATCTCTTTGGACTCCTGGGAGGGGCTTGCAGTCCAGGTGGACTGGCCCTCTGAATGGGGGCCTCAGTTCTGGTCCAGTTTAATTGGACTTGAAGCAAAAATTGGGCCTCCAGTCAGGACTGGCGAGAATGAGGCCAGTGATGAAGGATGCCCACTTGGCGTCCAGCTCCCAACAGACTGGCCTGGACCTTACCCTCTTCCTAGAGGACATTTCCGATTCATCTCCACCCACGCTTGTCTGGGGACCAAATGCTTGACACAGTTATTCTGGCTGTAGCTGCCACTTGTCCAGATGTGAAGAGTTATCCGAAAAGAGCACACACAGTATGCAGTTTTATGTGGCTTCACAGCATCTGTTTCTAATACAGAACAATGCGAGGCAACGAAGGAAAGGGTGCGGTGAAACCTGCTTGATGAAGGGGTTGTGAGGAGATGAAGTCCGTGAGGTCTCACCTGTATCCAGTTGTAGTCTGATCAGTGTGAAAAAGGCACGTGGGCAAACGATCTGATAATGTGTGTTCTTTACAGATGAAAATTGGAGAGACCCACACAGACATTGAGCTGAGCGGGCTGTTGCCCAATATGGAATACACAGTCACAGTGTATGCTATGTTTGGAGAAGAAGCCAGTGACCCTGTAACGGGACAGGAAACGACACGTGAGTGGCCCCGCCATCCGGATGGAGCGCTGCAATAAGGGCGTAGCCAGCGTGGGGACCCTGAGCTAGACATGCTGGGCTAGGCTGACGCCTCCCAAGAGCCAGCTGTCGTGTAACAAAGTGGACAGTTTATCTAGGGGCAGGAAGGGGCATTTCTTCCCGGTTTGTCGTTACTAAGAGTCACCGGGATTCTAGAATTGAACTTTGGCCTCCTCCAGATTAGTGGTCGCCGACCTTTTTGGCCCCAGGGTTCAGTTTCATGGAAGACGGTTTTTCCGTGGATCAGGAAAAAGGGGTGGTTTCAGGACGGCTGTGTGCTTTATTTCGGTTATTACTGACTGCGTTGTGATAGCAATGGGAGAGCTGCACAGCTCCCTGTCGCTCGCTGCTGGCAGGAGGGGTTCTGACCATCCGAGCCCGCAGGACGCTGACTGATGAGGTCTCCGTGCGGCTGCCCCGCTGGGCTCACCTGTCCTTGCAGGCGGACTGGATGCTGCCTCAGCTCCACGTCAGGCCGGCAGGCGTCCGGTTCCCGGAAGGAGAGAAGCCGGATTCTCGTGTGCACGGTCCACGGGAGGGTCTGAGCTCCTCCTGGAGCCGACTGGGCTGCTGGCCTGGCCGAGGCGGGGCACAGGCGGCTGCAGAGCCGGGGACGCGCCCGCGGTGGGGGCCCCGCTCTCAGTGGTGCCGCAGGGCTGGAGCAGGATGTGGGGGGAAATGTGGGCTTTGGGATCAGAGCTTTCAACATGCGAATCCCAGCGAAAGTCACATTGTGGGTGGGTGACAGTGGGCACGTGATGGAGCATTTCTGAGCCCGTGAGAGGAGGAACAGTAATCTCTGGCATGTGGCCGATAGAAGGGTAAACACAGTGACACAGCTGAAGGCAATTAGTGCGTACTCAACAGTTCTTTCCCCATACTAAAATTCATATTTTTTTCTAAAATTTTTTATGTCCTTCATATCTCAGACTATTATTATAATGAGCTTTTTTAATTGAGTAAAAGTTGTATATAAAAATGTGAAAGTATTAGTCACTCAGTCATGTCCATGCCATGGACTATATAGCCCGCCAGGCTCCTCTGTCCACGGGGTTCTCTAGGCAAGAATACTCGAGTGGGTTGCCATTTCCTTCTCCGGGGGAATCTTCCCAACCTAGGGATTGAACCTGGGTCTCCTGCATTGCAAGTGTATTCTTTACCATCTGAGCCCCCAGGGAAGCCCCAAAAGTTATATAGGCAAGCCTAATTTGGGTAATGTAGTAATAATGTTTTTTAGGAACTGTAAATATTTATCTATTTGAAAATATGATAGAGAAAATGCTGCCCTGACAAGCTCACAATGCTTTGTTGCCTACCATTAAAAATAGGGGTCTCTCCGTGGTGCCTTGAAGAAGACAGGGCAGGGAGATGGGGTGTCTCACATCACTCTGAGCCTGGGAGGAAGCGAGTAGCATGGAGTCTGCACGTGCTTTGGTCTTGAAGATTCTACCTGAGAAGCGTACAAAGAGATGTAATGATAAGGGAGTTTTCCCCTACAGCCATTTTTTTTTATTAGCCAAGGCTGTGTTCTCTTGCTCTTCAGAGAAAGACCAATGTAGTTAAAACAACAAACAACAAAACTGGGAAAGCCCAAGACAGAAAGAGGAAAGATAAGTCAGAAAGCATCTAATACATCACTTGTGAAAGTCACTCAGTCGCGTCCGACTCTTTGTGAGGCAATGGACTGTACAGTCCATGGAATTCTCCAGGCCAGAATACCGGATGGGCAGCCTTTCCCTTCTCCAGGGGATCTTCACAACCCAGGGGTCGAACCTGGGTCTCCCACATTGCAGGCAGATTCTTTACCAGCTGAGCCACAAGGGAAGCCCAGGAATGCAGAAGTGAGTAGCCTATCCCTTCTCTAGCGGATCTTCCCGACCCAGGCATCAAACTGAGTCTCCTGCACTGCAGGCGGATTCTTTACCAGCTGAGCTATCAGGGAAGCCCTGATGTGTCTCTTGACTTGAGTCATTTTGAGGACTCTGTTGATTTGGAAGGAAAACTTTCCCAACCACGCATCTCTCTTTTTCACTCAGAATTCCTATTTCTTTCTATAGTTTCCCCCCACTATTGAAAAGTAGAGTGTTCCTATGAAACCTTTTGTACGCTGGAATAACAGAAAGCAAAGAAACAGTTGTTTTAGGGTACATCTTGCTAATGGATGCACAGAGCAAATCAAGATAAAGCACAGAGGCTCAGAAACACAGTTCCAAGCTATGGTCGCCTGATGGTGAGATGCTGAGCATAGTCCCAGGAAGGAGCTTGGCAGGGCCCCTCTTGCTACCTGGGGGCCTGGGATGCACACTGGCTCCATAATGACTTGCTACAAAGCAAAGGCTGAAGGTTGTTTTTGCTTTTTGCATTTTTTTTGTAAAAGGAAAAATCCTCAGATTTCTTTCAGTTAGTGAAGCTTTCGTTTAAGTACTAATGTGGGTCTTTGGTAAGACAAGGGTCCCCAGCACCCAAGCCATACAGCAGGAGGTGAGTGGTAGGTGAGTGCGTGAACCTCACCTATATTTTCAGCTACTGCCCATCCCTTGCATTCCCACCTGAGCTCTGCCTCCTATCAGATCAGCAAGGGCGTTAGATTCTCGTAGGAGTGCAAGCCCCACTGACTGTGCAAGCGTGGGATCTCGGTTCACGCTGCTTACAAGAGTCACTTTTCCTCTCCTGCCCGTCCGAGGAGAGACTGCCGTGAGCCCGCCCCTGCAAAAGGGTGGGGACTGCTACTGAAAGGGCTGAGTGCCTGAAGCAGATTTTCAAAACGCGGATACCTTGTGCTTTTAGAAAGTGTCCACAACTCTTTTCCATTAGTAGCTGATTTTAAAAACGGCCAAAAAAGCGCTGTCCTGGCTGCCTGAGACTGACCCATTTGGGTGTTGCTCCACTGCACTGCTGAGTCCAACTGAGCCCCAGACAGTGGACGGCCAAGTGTGCACAGCACAGAGAGTCCTTACCTGCTTTTGTCTCTCCTACACCTCAGGGAGTGAGCATCACCAGACCCCTAGGCTCCCAATTGCCATACAGTCAGTCTGCCTGGAATTAATGGCAGCGTTGGCCTTTAGGGTGAGGAACCACGTGCTCTGCGGGATAGCTGACGGGTGTCACGGGTTCTCGCCTAGGCTAGGCTCTCAGATCTGTTGATCGGTTGCCTGGGTTATGGATTCCAGCTGCTCTCCTGCTTCTACTAACTGGACCTTGGCCGAGTAACCTCAGATTCATGATCCATGCAACGGGGCTAATTATAACGTTATCCTTGCCATCTAATGTTAGGATTTAATGTGGTGATGTGTTATATCTCACACTCATAGAAAGCAGTCCATCTCAACAACTTTGTTTACTATGAACCTGTAAAAGCTCACAGAACTCTCAAAGATTATTGACAAATGTTAACCTGTTGACTCAGAAAGGGATCCTCGAAGAGGCGCAGAAAGCCATGGAATCGGCAGTGAGGACGTGCAAAGTGTCAGCGCCTCTTTATGCTGTTAAAGCCACAAAAGTGCCCACCTTTGTCTAGTCTCACAAAGCCAGTGGGCTTTATCCAGGGAAAGGCTCCTGCTCCTTGATTCAGGAGATGCTTACTGAGAACTTACTCTGTTGGAGATAAAGTTGGGAACAGAGTTAAATCAGATTCTGTAATCCTTCGAGATGACAGTACATTGGAAGAGACAGACAATAGACCAATAAACGTGCAATAAAGAGTGAATCAGGGAAGATACATAGGTAGAACTGAGGCGGAAGGATAATTTTGTGTAAGGTGATCATGGAAGGCTTCACTGAGAAGGGGAGAGACGCTCAGAAGCCTAAATCTCAGCTGACTCCAGGGTTTTTGACCTGAGCAATGGGAAAATGGAGTTTTCATTTCCTCAGAAGGACAGGTTGAGAGAGAAGATTGGGAGAGGTGACAGGAACCAGTGATTCAGATTCGGACGTGTTGAGTTGGAAATGCTTAATAGACACCCAAGTGGAGAGGACAGATAAGCTGTTGCCACGTGGACCAGATGATTGTTGAGTACAGCAGCTGAAATTTAATCTCAGGTTTCCTGGTTTTTGATTCATTGGGTTGTTCATTTATATCAGCAGGAAAGGACAGGTTTGACTGGAGAAGAAAGGCTCAGAAAACTCGCTCACGCTGCGTTTGCTTCTAAGCGTCTGCAAGTCGTGGCTAGTCGTCATTCTCCGCGAGGAAAAGTTTTTTTCTCTGTTAATTTGTTAATGTTCTCTGTTAGAAGTTATTATCTGAGTGAAAATTTTCATATGTCAATAGTTTAGGAGTCAAAGATGCCATGTTTTGGGGGTCCTTTTTACATATATGTTATTTAAACTTTTATTTCCTTTTTATTCCATTTACTGCAAAGTACCCTTAAGCCCACCCAGAAACCTGAGAATCTCCAATATTGGCTCTAACAGTGCTCGATTAGCCTGGGATGCAACTTCAACAAAGATCAATGGCTATCGAATTGTATACAACAACGCTGATGGGACTGAGATCAACGAGGTAAGCTGTGGAACGTGAAGTGCGCTTTTCCGGTGGTCGGGCTTTAGCTCCTCAGGGCTGTGAAGCTGATCACCCCGAAACACGGTGGCTTGAAGCCGTTGCTAGTCGTTCATTTCCTCTTGCCATTTTGGCTTGACATAGCAGCCAGGCGATGGCTGGGACGGTGGCGGCGCAGCGGCTTCCACATTCCTGTCTGGTGCCTGGTCCGGGAAGACGACCATCTGGGGGCTGGAACGGCTCCACATCTCAGAGCTGGTTGTTTACATGATCCGTTCAGCAAGGCAGCTTTAGGGGAGCCGGACTTTTTAAAGGCTGGCTCAGGAGTCCCCAGACAGGTCTCCAGAGACACAGAGAGGGCTGTCTCACCCTTGTGAGCCAGCAACAGAAGCCATAGAAACAGCACCTCACCTCCGCGCGGAGGAGCATCCCCGCCCCTGCACGGCTCACGTGGGCAGGTGGCCTGGGAGACAGATGCTGGTGCAGCATCTTCAGGAAACATTCTGTCCCAGGGAGTGCGGGTGAGGAAGTGTGTGTCTTCACAGAAGCAGGGAACTGAAGCGCCACTGTTGGAAAGACCCTAGTTCAATGAGCGCACATTGAACGTTGAATCGTTAAGTTCGGTGTAGGAAGAAACTTTCAACCAACAGAATTTACTGAAGCCCACGAAGATTCAGTGTTTTGCACTCAGTGACTAATACTCTTCAGAAATTCTTTCCCTGGAAATGTATGTTAGCAGGCTAGATAGCAGTTATTTTTATGTTTTTCCCTTATCTTGGTCCAAGAAGCTAAGACAACAAGGGAAATATGTTGGATTACATCATTTCTATTTCTTGACCAAGTAAAGCATGTATTTTCAAATACAGAGACAAGCTTTTTCCTACAATGAAATCCAAGCAATATTTTGCTGAATGTGCCCTCCTACAGCATATGGGGTAACGAATGGACAAAAACTGCACGTTTGCTAACAGTACAGAAATATTGTTCAATATCTTTTATTAAATCTTCATAAATCCTGAGGGCCAATAGTTCTGATGAAGCTGCAGTCATTTAGACTATGTGCTTTGCTTTTAAAGATGAGAACCTGGAGTAGTAAAAAGAAAGAAATGAAAAGCAGCGAGCTCTCAATGTCTCTTTGTTGTCAGTGATAAGTAAACTGCTTTCCCAAGGGCTGCAAATTCAGCTGTGTAGGAAGCTTGCGTGGACCATGTTAATGAGTGCAGAAATCACCTCATCTGCAAAGAAATAGTCTCACCTGTTTTTCTTGAAACGTGAGGCTCCCTTAGTTGTATCTCATGTCTCTTTTGGGGGCCCTGCACGTGGCGGAAATTCTCACTGAAAGGCAATGACCAGTGACAGTGGGCCGTGGGTGACTGACGGGGCGCCGGGCCTGGTGGGCCCCGCGTTGCTGAGGAGTTTGTACATGCTTATCAAAACCCCACGGACGGAGGAGCCTGGTGGGCGGCAGTCCACAGGGTCGTGAAGAGTCAGACACGACTGAGTGACTTAACTTTCACGCATTGGAGAAGGAAATGGCAACCCACTCCAGTGTCCTTGCCTGGAGAATCCCAGGGACGGGGGTGCCTGGTGGGCTGCCGTCCGTGGGGTCGCACAGAGTTGGACACGACTGAAGCGACTCAGCAGCAGCAGCAGCAAGAGGCAGCTGCTGTTAGCTCCTGTAGGTCGTTGCTGCACAGAAATCTGCAGGGGCTGCCAGCTCTTGTTCCCCTTGGCTGTGTAACCAGGGATTTCTTTTTATGTGAAATTTTAAAATGGTGGCTTATCGAACAACCACAATAACGTAACCATATTCATTAATGTTTGTTCACTTCAAAGCATTCCTATTTGGAAATAATTTTTCAGGAGCCAAAAATGAGCTGTCAGATGTATGCATAAATGAACTATATAATTATATATTTTTGTTGAGTGTAATGGACATGTAACGTTATATTAGTCTCAGGTGTATGACATGATGCCTCAGTATTTGTCTACATTGTGAAATGGCCATAAAAGGTCTAGTCAACATGCATTTCTCCATTAAAAATTTACAGTTGTGTTCGTTGAGAAATACATGTTTTTTTTTGCAGTGTTTTACCTTGGTGATTGCCTCTGGTACTTGCTATTTCTAATTTGTATTGTGCTGGGAAATTAGAAAACCATGTTCGATAAAACTGAATTTAAAATATGAGTAAAGAGACCATGCATGAAAATCTGAGAACATCTTTTCTGAATGAAGTGAATAAATAATGTGTGGCTTTTGTAACATTTCCGTTTTGACTGATAGGGTTTTTTTTCTTTTTTTGGTGTATGTGTTCTTAATCCTTAGTTTTTATTTATGCAACTCAGACTGAAGGTTGCAGGACGACTGTCTTATATGAGTCAAATACTATTTTACCTAGTTTTGGAATATATGATTTTAAGGGTGAATATCCCTACCATATTTTGCTTTACTGCTATTCATTTGAACTTTTATTTAAAGATAATGCTGCAATTGGATTGTTAGGAAATTCCCAAAATATTTTGGAATGAACTTTAAAACGTCCCAACTAAAATCTGCATACTACGTAATGTGTGATTGATTGTAAAAGCTTTGTTTTCAACTCAGTCCGTATTTTTCTGCTTCACTTCCTCTTCCGCCTTCCCTCCTTCACTTACTTTTCCTTCTCTGTCTTTTCTGCGTTACCTCTCTCCCTGTTTGGAGTCCAAAGAAGAAAAATAGAACAGAGCGTTTAGACAAATGTTGACGACGATGGTGGTGGTGATGGTGATGGTGGTGGTGATGTCAGCAGCTAACACGCGTCGAGTGCTTACCCTGAGTGAGACTCTGAGATCTTTACAGAGAACATTGTGCAATTTTTATAGAAAAAGTGTTGCCAAAGCCTGACCTGTCAAACTGAAGAAGCAGCCGTCTCAGATAGCATGCCTGGTGGGCAGATCCGGGGAGACGTGCAAGCATGTTTCGGTTTCCAGTGAAAGGCCGCAGGCCCTGGGTGCTCAGAGACGGGCCCGGTTTCCGACACAGTGACTCCACAGCAGAGCCCAGAGCAGAGCCCGGGCCCTGGGTCCTCAGCAAGGGCCCTCGTCATCCCTCCTGGAAAAGGCTGAAGTTTCTAGTTAGACTGTTTGAAAAGTTATTCTCAGAAACAGTTGTGTAACAATGAGATCACAGTTATTTGTTACCGTCTTCCCAGATTCTTCTCCTACATCTTAAAAGTGATCCAGATAAAGCAGTTCCAGCACTTAGTCTGAAGCATATTATGAGAACAACTGAAAATTAGTGACACCTGAAAGTTCTCACTTGATGAAATAAAATGATCAATAATTAATGCATGAAACATAGTCTGTTCAGCATCAAATAAAAAGCTTTTAATAAGTAAAATTAGATCTTTTCAATAGATATCTCTGTTGAAAAAAATATATACATTCAATATATAATGCTGAAATACATATACTTTTACATATATAGGTACTTATATAGAAGTATATCAAGGCCTAAGTATCCATTCCAGTTAATAGTTTTATGACCCCAGGAAGGTTAATTAAGGTCTCTGGGTCTCGGGTTGCTTGTTTGTAAAATAGTCATTAAACGCCTAGTGAGAGGAAGGAGGAGGCAAAATAGAGCAATGAATGTAAGGTCCCTGACACAGCATGCGTGCCCAGTAAATCAGCCAGTGCGATTCAAAACGGCAGAAAGCAACAGGTAAGTGTAGCTGAGAAGGACAACCTGAACTCGTATTTGAAGTATGGATCTGCCTTTTCCGTGAGCTTAAATGATGGAGCCACAAGCAGAGAATTTGGAGTGTGAAACCTTATGTTCTAAGTCTTAGGAACTGGCTGACTTTCCCTTGGGCAAGTTCCTTCGCTTTTTGGAGTCTCATTTTCCCCGTCTTCCCATTAGGAGTAATAATTGGCTACCTTATGAGGCTGTGGTAAGGAGTCAGTACATGTGCACGTACAGCATGCAGGCCAGAGTGAACGCTAAATGCTAAGAACTGCCCATAACGTGATCAGGCCTAGACTCGGAAGACGACAGTACGTGTTCTCAGTTAACTCTGGCTCTGTGGCCGGTGCCCTGGCTTAAAATAACAACGCACGATTGTGTGGCTCGGGCGGCCCAGCAGGTCCGCTGGTCTCTGCTGCGTGTGGTGTCAGCCAGGGTGACGCCTGCGCTCGTCTGGGAGCCCGGCTGGGCTGGGACTTCTAAGATGACTTCACGCCCACGTCTGGGGTGGCTGAGGAGGTCGGGCTTGGCTGCTCCTCTTTAGCAGCGTGGCACAGAGTTCCAAACTCATGAAGCGGGAAGCTCGTTTTCCCGGGGCTGGCAATCTTTCTTTATGGTCTGCAGTCAGTCCTTTTGAGATGCCTGCAGCCTCTGTGTTAACTGTTTGCTCGGATGAGCCCTTCGTGTAACCTCTTGTAAAGTGGATTTTTGGTGCCTACATCTCAATTTCCATTTACTTATTCTATTCACTCAATATATAATATATATATATAATTCAATATGCAATATTAAAAAAGCTAAACAAGGTCCTGCCCTCAAGAGGCTTACACTCTATGTTGGAAATAGTACCTTGTACTTAGGAAATAAAATGATTCCATGCTGGGATTGGTGCCAGGGAGAAAACAAACACGGTCCCTACCGGGACCTCCCTGGCAGGCCAGCGGTTAGGGCTCCGTGCTGCACTGCAGGGTCCATCCCTGATCAGGAGCAAAGATCTGCAAGCCACAGAGTGTGGTCAAAAACGAGAAAGAAAAAGATATATAACAAGGACAGTGTTAAAGAATCATCCTACTGAGACCGGAGGAGAGATGAACACCTCCCCACCAGGAGATGAAACATACGCACAAGCCTAATGGATGGCGAAGGGCTTATTTTGAAAAGAGCCCAGGAGATAGGGTCCCAGACAGAATGAGCCGCATCTGCGCAGGCCCTGAGGTGGGAAAGCTTGGATAGAAGGTGGCTGTGGCCAATCAGGGATTTCTCTTCTTATGTGAAACTTGCCAATTAAAAAAAGTTGGCTCATTGAGCAACTGAGATAACACAGCAACTGTGTCACCTCCACCTGTGGCTGCTCAACCGGGCCGCTCACCTGCATGGCTGCTCACCTGCAGCTGCTCACCTGCATGGCTGTTCATCTGTGTAAGTCCTGGAGAAGCTACTGTGCATGGCTGGCTCCTCCCAGCAAACCCGGCTGTAATCTTTACAGTACTTTGTATTAGCATTGCAAAAATCGTGTGTACTTCACTTACTATAGCTGTAATGAATGTAAATAATATTGGTTGCAACAACGTCTTGAAAATTAACTGATAGGTATTTTACTTAACTGGAAAAGGTCAGCTTTCATTCCAATTCCAAAGAAAGGCAATGCCAAAGAATGTTCAGACTACTGCACGATTGCACTCATGCTCAAAATTCCCCAAGCCAGGCTTCAGCAATACGTGAACCGTGAACTTCCAGATGTTCAAGCTGGATTTAGAAACGGCAGAGGAACCAGAGATCAAATTGCCAACATCCGTTGGATCATTGAAAAAGTGAGAGAGTTCCAGAAAAACATCAACTTCTGCTTTATTGATTACACCAAAGCCTTTGACTGTGTGGATCACAACAAATTGTGGAAAATTTTTCAAGAGATGAGAATACCAGGCCACCTTACCTGCCTCCTGTATGCAGGTCAAGAAGCAGCAGTTAGAACTGGGCGTGGAACAACAGACTGGTTCTAAATTGGGAAAGGAGTACGTCAAGGCTGTATATAGTGACCCTGCTTATTTAACCTACATGCAGAGTACGTCATGAGAAATGCTGGGCTGTATGAAGCACAAGCTGGAACCAAGATTGCTGGGAGAAATATCAATAACCTCAGATATGCAGGTGACACCACCTTTATGGCAGAAAGAGAAGAAGAACTAAAGAGCCTCTTGATGAAAGTGAAAGAGGAGAGTGAAAAGCTGGCTTAAAGCTCCATTCAAAAACCTGATTGTGGCATCTGGTGCTATCGCTTCATGGCAAATAGATGGGGAAGCAACGGAAACAGGGACAGACTTTATATTTTTGGGCTCCAAAATCACTGCAGATGGTGACCACAGCTATGAATTAAAAGGTGCTTGCTTCTTGAAAGAAAAGCTAAGACCAACTTAGACAGCATATTAAAAAGCAGAGACATTACTTTGCCAACAAAGATCCATCCAGTTAAAGCTATGGTTTTCCAGTGATCATGTATGGATGTCAGAGTTGGACCACAAAGAAAGCTGAGAACTGAAGAATTGATGGTTTTGAACTGTGGTGTTGGAGAAGACTCTTGAGAGTCCCTTGGACTACAAGGAGATCCAAGCAGTCCATCCTAAAGGAAATCAGTCCTGAATATTCTTTGGAAGGACTGATGCTGAAGCTGAAACTCTAATACTTTGGCCACCTGATGCAAAGAGCTGACTCATTTGAAAAGACTCTGATGCTGGGAAAGATTGAAGGGGGGAGGAGAAGGGGACAACGGAGGATGAGATGGTTGGATGGCATCATCGACTCGATGGACATGAGTTTGAGTAAACTCTAGGAGTTGGTGATGGACAGGGAGGCCTGGTGTGCTGCAGCCCATGGGGTCTCCAAGAGTCAGACATGACTGAACAACTGAACTGATTTTATTTAAGGATATGAGATTAGAAATGTGACTATATAAATTCACTCTCTCTCTCTCTTTAGTTGAAGTATAGCTGGCTTACAGTGTTGTGGCCGAACAGCAAGTCGAGTCAGTTACCCGGGTAGATAGCTGCCTTCTCCTTTGCACGCGTTTCCACTGTGGCCTGTGATTAGCGTCTGCCTTGTAGCACTCATGCTACGGTGCCGTCACCCAGGTGACCAGCAGATGGGCATGCACCTGATAGAGCTGTTACGGCCTCTCTCTCTTGCAGGTTGAAGTGGATCCTGTCACCACATTCCCTCTGAAGGGCCTGACACCCCTCACCGAATACGCTGTCGCCATTTTCTCCGTCTATGACGCGGGGCAGTCAGAGCCCCTGACTGGAACTCTTACCACAGGTCAGTCAGCCTCACCATGGTTCCCCAAGTCTCCAGGCGTAACTGGGCGGAAACCAGAAGCTGGAGAGCTTCTTCAGCGGTGATTTTGAAGAGACTGCGTTTTAGATATTTGTTCACTGGCTGCATCGGATCTTGGCTGCGGCATGCGGGGTCCTCAGTTGCGGCCCACGCAGCCTCAGCTGCTTCCTGAGGGGCCTAGTTCCCTGCCCTCCTGTATGCAGGGTGCAGAGTCTCGCTACTCGGCCATGAGGGAAGTACCAAGAGATTGCATTTTAATTTTTATTTATTTTATGCTATGCTGAGTAGCGGGGAAGGCAACGGCACCCCACCCCAGTACTCTTGCCTGGAAAATCCCATGGACGGAGTAGCCTGGTGGGCTGCAGTCCATGGGGTCGCTAAGAGTCGGACAGACTGAGTGACTTCACTTTCACTTTTCTCTTTCATGCATTGGAGAAGGAAATGGCAACCCACTCCAGTATTCTTGCCTGGAGAATCCCAGGGATGGGGGAGCCTGGTGGGCTGCCATCTATGGGGTCACACAGAGTCGGACACGACTGAAGTGACTTAGCAGCAGCAGCATGCTGAGCAGAATGCCTACTGGTTAATTATTTTCTCTCAAAGTAAAGAGTGACAGAACCATCTAAGTTCAAAGGTCTTTAATAAAAGTCTGCACCGTTTGCTCCCTAATCTCACGCTGTTTCTTTTGTTCTAGCAACATAAAGTTTTCACATTTCTTCCACTGATATATGTGTATATTAATTGAACTTCCAAAATTACAGCTCTTCAACAGTCTTTGGCCTACAAAAATGATCAGTTACATGACATTTAACCTAATGCATCAATCTATAGCCAATTAGGTATTATCATGCTGCTTGGGAATAGTCATACAACAATATGGCATATTTTAAATACTAAAATAAAAAATAAAGCACAAATGCACTATTTTTCTTTTCTGTATATACCCTGTAGTCATTCAATAAACGTGACTTTTTTTTTTTTTTTTTGGCCTCTTGGTGGAAAAATTCTGTTGCTTGCTTTCCAGACATTATTAATTGCACTTGGAAACAAGTTTAGTGCTGTACTGAGAAGAGAAGGTAATTTGGAGAGAGATGAGAAATAAGGCGGATTGAGAAATAATGTTCACAGAGAAGAGTTCAGTGATTTTGCGAAATCTCCCAAAGGCTAACTCTAGTTGGAATTCTCATGACATCCTGTCAAAGAGTTTTAAAACCTCTGATTTCAAATAATAAAAATCAATGAGTTACAATTCACTTTGGGTGTAATTAGATGTTTCAGTCTTTGTTGCGTATCCCAGAAGCGTGTAAACAGTGTAACAGTGGATGTCTGATAAATGATATTTCAATTTGATGGCAGCCATATGTGCAAGATTAAAAGGATGGATGTTCTTCTCTAGGATTTAGCTTATTACTGAAGAGTGATTCAGGCGCGAGAGGCAATAAAGCTAGGAGTGACATTTCTCAGGCTTCTAAGGCATCATCTTATTAATTTCTTCAAAATACTTGGAAAACAGTATCTTTGTAAAATAACAAATGTGGCACTCTTATTTTTTTATAATTAATGAAAAGAGCCAAATAGAGACGCCAAGAGTTCCGGAAAGTACCAACAACCTGTAAAAGTCTGCTGTGCCCCCTGTCTCCCTAACTTACACTGTGGGTGAGTGCTGGAGACAGGAACACAAGCCCAAGCTGGACTGACGGGTGCAGCTTTCCCTGCCTCCGCGTGTCTTCCTGAAACAAGGGACCCGCCAGAGCCTTCTCCGCCTGGGGCCCCTGGCGGGCTGCTTGACTTGGGTCTCTTGCCGTCTCTGTTCCCTGACAGTCTCCCCCTTGCTTACAGAGGAAGTCCCAGCCCAGCAGTACTTGGAGATCGATGAGGTGACACCAGACAGCTTTAGAGTGAGCTGGCACCCGCTCTCGGCGGATGAGGGGCAGCACAAGCTAATGTGGATCCCCGTCTACGGGGGCAGGACCGAGGAGGTGCGTGGCGGAGGTCGAAAAGTACCCCAGGACGTTTTAGCTGGCTTCCCTGGTGGCTCAGCGGTGAAGAATCCGCCTGCCATGCGGGAAGCGCGGGGCCCTGGGTCAGCAACATCCCCCAGAGAAGGGAATGGCAACCCACTCCAGCATTCTTTTCTGGGAAATCCCATGGATCGAGGAGCCTGGTAGCTGTAGTCCACAGGGTCGCAAAGAGTCGGACACGACAATTTTATTAGAAAGCAAATGCCCAGTGCTGACATTTGAGTTGGTTTTTGTATTAAAGTACATTGAGAATCCCAGAAGGACTCAATACTTTGCATGACCTGGAGTTTTATAAATGTCAAATCATATGATTTTCCTAAGATCAAAATGCATTTTTGTTAGGGCTTTAGTTATAAGTGTTATATATTTCCAGTATCTTTGATTTTCATAAATGACACTTAATAAAACTTCTAAAATGCTGCTTTTGCAATATTAATCATTCCTTTGCTGAGAGAATGGAGAGGAAAAAGGCTCTGCTTTGACTTTAAAATTGAACTCAGTGGCCCTGGAGTTCCTTATGCTTAGTTATTTTTTGCTTACACTTGGGATAGCATCTTTGCTTTTCATTATTTTTTCTTAACTTTCTCTTCTGTTATTCAAGTAAACCCGGTTGCTAAGGACCAAATGCCTTTCAGGTTGTCCTGAAGGAAGACCAAGACTCGTATGTGATTGAAGGCCTGGAGCCCGGCACTGAGTATGAAGTTTCTCTGCTGGCTGTGCTGGACGACGGCAGTGAGAGCGAGGTGGTAGCCGTTGTTGGGGCCACACGTAAGTCAGCCGGGCCACGTGGACTTCACCAGCGCCCACCATTTACTCTGACCGCCTTTTCGCCCTCCTGGGTTCCCTGCCCGTCAGCCTTTCTCCCGGCCTCAGAAGCTTTGTCCCTAGCATCCTTCACACACCTTCACCTTTAATGAAATCAGTGCGCAGAGAACCTTAGACTCGGTCTGCCATCATCTAAGGGCAGGAAACATATCTGTACTGTTCACCGTTACATCCCCAACACTTAACACAATTCGTGGCATATTTTAACTGTGCAATGAATATTTGTTGAAAGGAGGAATGGGTGAATGGATGAAAGAATACATGGATGGATGGATGAAATAATTTATAACTGAATAAATGAGCGAATCAGATAAATGTAGGGAAAAGTGGCCAGGAGTTTCTGGAAAATCCCGTGTTGATCTTGGTTCCAAGAATCTTGCGCAAAATTTGCTTGCTGATTCATTCATCCCTTCATTTTTTAAATATGAGGTATTAACCACACATTAAATTGTCTTTGATTGGGCTCCCTGGAACCAGATTCTGAAATAGAAAATTGTATCCAGAAGGTTTGTTGAAGAGTGTAGTTGGGAGATACATCTGTAAGGAAACAAGGACGAAAGGATAGGGAATAGGGAAAAGCTAAAACTGAGCCCTCAGTGAATTCTGTTAGAAATTCTGGACCTGGCGTGGCCCTTCTGAGTGGTCCCAAATTGAGTCAAAGGGCTGGGTCTTTGTACCCCATTGGAGGTAGGCCATCCCCTGACAGAGTCTGCAGTCTCAGCCAAGGCAAGTCCCAGAGGTCTGGACCAGTATTCTAGAAGCTGCTGGATGAGCTTGTTGACCTCAAAGAGGATCTGAGCAAATAGCCCTTCTATCCTCCGGTTGCCCAGTGTGGATTCAGAAATAGCAGATGTGCTTCTTACTGTCTGCCTTGCTGGTCCTGCTTGGCAGCCCCTTCACAGCTGTTTCATTTCCTTTAGTCATCATGACTGTGCCCCGTTTCAAAGTGGATTTCACGCTTTTATAGGTCGTATTCGACATGGAGGCAGGGTCTGTGGATAGAAACGAAGTTCTTCGGGTTTTAGTGCCCTTGTCTGCCTTTTTGAAAACTCCAAGGTGCTGCAGACAAATGTATGGAGTTATCATCATGAGAGAGTTTTAAAGTCATGAATACTTTTTTAGTTGACAGTGTTTGGACAGAACCACCTACGACCGAAGAAGCACCTACCAGACCTGTGACACCAGGTAAGAGGAAACAAGCCGAGTCCCGGAAGAAACCGGAAGGAAGAGTGTGTTTTCCGCAGAAGTTACGCTGTCCCAGTTCTCTCTGATGCACACTATTGTTAGGGGGGCGTGCAGGCTCTCATCTCTATCCCCTTGGAGCTCTCCTCCCCTTCTTACCCCTGAGTGCCCATCGGTCTTCGAGGCCCCGGGGCGCTCGGCTCCCCGCCTTCGTCCGGGTCTCCGCCTGATCGCTTAGAGGCTGTGAGCGCGAGCAGCCCCGGCCGCGCTCTGCGTCTGAGCTCAGTGACTCCTGCTGCCGGCTGCTGAGCACCCTTCCTGTCCGCTGGCTGCTGAGCATCCTTCCTGTCCGCCGGCTGCTGAGCATCCTTCCTGTCCGCTGGCTGTGCGTTTCCAAGGCTGTCCCAGTCTTACATCGGTTGTTTCCTCTCAACCTAACTTCGGTCACCATACAACACCCAGCCAGCCGTCAGAGTCAGCTAGAGACACGCCTGATGAGATTGATTTCCTGACTTAAAACCCTGCGGTGGAGCGCCATCATCATCCGCGTATTCATCCGCTCACTGATTCATTCACTCTTCAGCCACCTTTCTGCTGAGCCTTCCTTTTGCTCGCAGCCTCCCGCACAACACCTGAACGCTTCCTCGCTAGATCCTGTTTCTCCTCCTGCCTTCCTGCCTCTCCGTATCCTCCCGTCGGCTAGAGCGCCTCGTCCTGAAGGGGAGGCGTTGCGCTCTGGACCCAGGCCCCGGTCCCCCCTGCGGTTTTGCCTAGGAGGGTTCTGGGTCGGCCTCCTCTGTGACACGTCGCTATTTCTGTCGCGGGTTATGCATTTATGTCTTAAAGGCCTGACACCGTCTAACGTACAGGAAAAGTTCAGTGAGTGTTTGCTGAATGGCAGCAAATGAATGAAGAGGGGAGTCAGTGGAGGTGGAGAGATTGGAAGGGAGTTAGCCCGAGAGGGAGAAGAGGAGATGGGACAAATGAGAGCCGTCGCTGTGGGAGGCGAGAGGAGACGGTCAGAGTGCGCAGGTGGAGGCGGAGAGATCCAGAGGAAGGGTAGCGTCCACGCGGGCCGAGCGCAGGTGGAGGCGGAGAGATCCAGAGGAAGGGTGGGGTCCCCACGGGCTGAGTGCAGGTGGATGCGGAGAGGTCCAGAGGAAGGGTAGCGTCCACGCGGGCCGAGCACAGATGGAGGCAGAGAGATCCAGAGGAAGGGTAGCGTCCCCGCGGGCCGAGCGCAGGTGGAGGCGGAGAGATGCAGAGGAAGGGTGGGGTCCCCACGGGCCGAGCGCAGGTGGAGGCGGAGAGATCCAGAGGAAGGGTAGCGTCCACGCGGGCCGAGCGCAGGTGGATGCGGAGAGATGCAGAGGAAGGGTAGCGTCCCCGCGGGCTGAGCGCAGGTGGAGGCGGAGAGATGCAGAGGAAGGGTAGCGTCCCCGCGGGCCGAGCGCAGGTGGAGGCGGAGAGATCCAGAGGAAGGGTAGCGTCCACGCGGGCTGAGCGCAGGTGGAGGCGGAGAGATGCAGAGGAAGGGTAGCGTCCCCGCGGGCTGAGCGCAGGTGGAGGCGGAGAGATGCAGAGGAAGGGTAGCGTCCCCGCGGGCTCAGCACAGATGGAAGCGGAGAGATCCAGAGGAAGGGTAGCGTACCTGCAGGCTGAGCTCAGATGGAGGCAGAGATCCAGAGGAAGGGTAGCGTCCACGCGGGCTGAGCGCAGGTGGAGGCGGAGAGATGCAGAGGAAGGGTAGCGTCCCCGCGGGCTGAGCGCAGGTGGAGGCGGAGACCCCAGAGGAAGGGTAGCGTCCCCACGGGCTGCGTGGA
Source organism: Oreotragus oreotragus (assembly GCA_006410675.1). NCBI lineage: Eukaryota > Metazoa > Chordata > Mammalia > Artiodactyla > Bovidae > Oreotragus > Oreotragus oreotragus. Next base: position 214,776 of record SJYX01013060.1, on the reverse strand, counting down.
TCGAGGCCGCCGTGGCGGGGGGCCTGTGCTTCGAGTGAAGCTTGTTAACAGGCGGAACGGCCGAGGCGCGTTCCTGGGGCTCCGGTGTTGAAGACTGTCTCCCAGGGCAGGGTGTGGGTTTGAGTCCCGGTTGGAGAACTAAGGCCCACATGCTGCGGCCAGCATTGTTTAAGAAATCTAGCGGTAAAACGAGAAACGGGTGAGCAGGCGACGGGCCGTGAGTGTCCGATGCTGCCTTGCACACCGAGCTCGGCCACGTGGGCGCCTTGCCCCGCTTCTCCCTGCAGACTGACGTGAGCCCCCGCTGTCGTGCCCGCTCGGGGCTCCCCTTCTCCTTCCGGAGCTGAGAGCCGCGCTCCGGTTCCCTTCACCAGTGTACACAAAGCGTAGGGGTTTTGAGGGGTCCGCGGACTCACCTTGAAGGCATCTTTTAAACCCATTTTTATGTGCTGTCAATCGGTGTCCTCGCTCCGGGTTAGCCAGGAAGCTGAGCAGTTGTTGTTTCACCTGGGTCTGCATAACAGAGCTATATTAAATGCTGCTTGTTGCCATGTCCACGGATCACCTCTGTAGCTCATTTTGGAATACGATGGATGAAAAGCTCTTTAAATGCCTGGTTGTGTCTATTCCAGCTTTCCGCACCGGAATCAGGAACCTGGTGGTGGATGAGGAGACTGAGTCTAGCCTGCGGGTAGCATGGGACATTCCAGACAGCGGTGTGCAGCAGTTCAGAGTGACCTACCTGACTGCTCCAGGGGACCCAGCGGAAGAAGTGCTGGGAACGGTGTGTATCAGCGCAGCCGCGAGCCACTCTGCGTCTCCGGACTAACCAGGCCAGCGCGCCGGCAATGCGAGCTCTACGCTCACTTCTTCATCTCTGGAAACTAACGTTCTGACTAACCCAAACTTGATGACTTGTATGTCTCTGAAACTGGCTGCATCTTTGTAACCTGCTCTAGAGAGAGAAAGCATCTGAACCTTCTCTACCTCTTTGCTTCTGCTGCCTTGACAACTTGCTAGAGCATAAAAATCGGGTCATAAATAGTCCATTATACACGTGTCTCTGTGCATGTGTGTGTATATGTGAGTGTATACTTTTGATATATAAACTTTTAATATATAAACATATATATATGCACATATATAACTTTCGATGGTGGGAATCTGATTAAAAGGTTCAGCAAAACATAGCTCAAAGCTCTTCTTTATGTAGTTGTAGTGTTCCTAATCAAATGCCTTCCATTAACAATTAGTTGTATTTTTCCCTGACATTGACTCTGTTTGAGCAGATTTATAGTCGTTTCTAATGTTTTCTTAATCATGAGTGTCTTCCTGAGGGATTTAGATTTTTGTGTGTTTTCTTTGTTTCATCTCTATTTTTTTTCCTCCGTTGAAAACCTGGGTACCCTCTTTTTAAATTAAGAAATGAAGTGTTTTCATTTTTTAAATTTAAAAAAATCAATAATTTTTAAAGGTTACTTTCCATTTAGTTAGTACAAAATATTGGCTACAGTCTTTGTGTTGTAAACTATATCCTTGAGCCTGTCTTAAAACCATGCTAAGTCGCTAAGTCGCTTCAGTCGTGTCCGACTCTGTGCCATAGACGGCAGCCCACCCAGGCTCCGCCGTCCCTGGGATTCTCCAGGCAAGTACACTGGAGTGGGTTGCCATTTCCTTCTCTGAGTAACATTATTATCCTTTCTTTTTCTTCCTCACTTATAAAGCCTTTGATGGCAAATTATTGTATTTTTATGGTACGTAAACAATTGTTTGAGCTTCAGATTCTTCCAGGAAAGTCCTTAATTTCAGGCTGATGGATGAATTGCCATGATACACAGTGATAACAGTGGGCAATAACCACGTCCACTGTGAATGGCCAGAAGGTCCATGGAATTGGTCTGGGAGCAGTTTTGGAAAGTTAATGGACACGTGAACAAAACAGGTTGAGTTATAAATTCACTCAGATTATAGATTTCAAATCATCCATGATTGGAACATACCAAAAAGTTAAAATTGTGTGTAACCATGACGATGGAAGATATAATTTGGATGCTTCGTTTTTTCCTGTTATAGTCCTCATATTTTAATCTCGTTCCTAAAATGAAACCCATAAAAACTCCCCAAGTGAGAGCTTTGTTTTTTGGTTTCTGTTTCTACTCTGTTTCCAAGAAGCACATTAAGCTTCTTGCTAAATATTCCCACTAATCTGGAATGAGTTACAGTTTAATCTTGTGCGTGCACTTGTAAGCCATGCAAGGTAAAATAATAATAATATTTACTCTGGATCGTCTCTAGATAGCTTTCCCTTTGCTAGTTTCTTTCATTTCACACTATTTATTTTGAAACACTCGGACACCTAGATGAAGGGAAAAAGATCAAACGTCTTCAACACATATGTGCCCCAGTCAAACAAACGTGTAATAAAAATGAAAAATACTGATAAAATTTGATGGTAATCAGTTACTGTGCAGAAGTATGTTTGCTATGCAAAAGAAAGTATTTTAGAATTTTTTAACTATCAAGACCCTTTGGTGAGTTCCAATGAAACTGGATTTGTGCACTCTTAATTTACAGCCATATTTTCTGGGACTCTACTGGGGAGTAATTGAGAATTTATGTCTCTGTTTTACGAATCATCACTGCTATACAAATGTAATATATTATTGGAGACAGAAAGTGTGTGCGTTTAGGTTATAAAACAAGGCATGTCAGGCACTTGAGCTATATTGTTAATAGCCCCATGCACCAAATGAACAGCTTAGATATCTTCTTCCTTCCCTTTTTTAAAGTATGATTGCTCTACAGTGCTGTGAGTTTTTGCTCAGCCACAGAGTGATTCAGACACACACACACACACACTCACACTCACACACACACACACTCTTTTTCGTTATGGTTTATCACCCCTGTGCTGTACAGAGGGGCCTTGTTTATCCATCCTGAATGCAGAGCGATTCAGTCACACACACACACACACACACACACACTTTTTCATTATGGTTTATCACCCCTGTGCTGTACAGAGGGGCCTTGTTTATCCATCCTGAATGCAGAGCGATTCAGTCACACACACACACACACACACACACACACACACACACACACACTCTTTTTCGTTATGGTTTAGCACCCCTGTGCTCTACCCAGGGGCCTTGTTTATCCGTCCTGCATATAACAGCTTACGTGGGCTAACTCCAGCCTCAGCTTGACACCCCTCAACCCCCTGACACCCACAAGGTCTGTTCTCTGCATCTGTGAGACTGTTCACGTTAGGTGAGTAAGTCCAGCCAAACGAATGATTAAAACAACGAGGCTGACAGGGAAAGACAGAGGGCTTAAACGTGTTACAAATGTGGGGAAGGAAATGTGTCCGGATAAGAGAAATGCCTTTTACCATCTTTCCAAATTTTCTTTAGCTATAAAACCTTATTAAATTTATCCAAGGAAGTGACAAGACAAAGTACCGAAGTTGGAGAATAGTACAGATATATGGTAAACTAAATTCAAGCTTTAATATATATAAAACAAGGGGAATTAAATTTACTTTCCAACTGAGGTTAAGTGAAATATTTCTATATTTTCTAAGCATAATCAAATCTACCAAATATTCCCAATAAAAAGCTTTTAAACCCTTAGGAAGTAAAACTCCCTGTCAAATATTTCCTAAAGATTGACTTTCAGCTCTGCTCAGAAATGGAGCCTTGGCAATGACCTTGCCCTGAGTTTTGTTGGCAGTGGAGGGAGGTCTCATGTGTCTTTATTTGTGAAAGGCTGACCAGGATTCCAGTCTTTTCTGGATCCCACACGAAAAATCTAAAACTGTGTACTGAATTTTAAGTTGCAGGAAATATTCTAGAGCAGGGAGAGTCAGAATGTAGATCAGTCTCCTACAAGATAAGCTTGGTATTAACATTAAGCTTTTAGAAACATTTATAGCAATTTGACATTGCTGAAATATTCAAGAATGTGATCATATGTTTTAGCAATTTTGTTTCATTATATTTTATAAGAATACTGATCTTCAGGGATTGGGATTAAAACAACAGCACCAGCCCCACCTAATCCTTCACCATAGAAAGCATGAGAATCACTTTACAGAAACAGAACTTTCTAAGACAGCAACAAAATGAGACTCGGGGAATCCTCTGTCTACTGTGGGAGCCGCTTGCTGGATGAGATCCAGTTCTGAAGAGCTTTGAGCAATAATGGAGCTGGGCATGGAGTAACATATTTGAAAAGTTGAAAACGTGATGCTTACTGGTTAGATTTGCGTCTCATTTAACCATGAGTATCATTTATAGATTGTTTTGTAAAAAAACCATCTTCTGCTGTGACCTGTAGCATCTGCTTTTAGTGGGTGCCCATCCCTTTAAAACAGTTTTACTGAAGTGTTGTTGATTTACAGTGTTGTGTTAGTTTCAGCGTACAGCAAAGGGATTTGGTTACACGTGTCCCTGTGTTCACTCCATTTCAGATTCGTTTCCCATATAGTTACTACAGACTGCTAAGTGAAGCTCCCTGTGCGGTACTGTAGGTACTTGTGGGTCATCTGTTTTACATAGAGCAGTGTGTGTGTGTGAATCTCAAGTTCCTAATTTGTCTTCCCCTCCACGTTTCCCTTTTGGTAACTATGTTTGTTTTCAAAATCTGTGAGCCTTTTTGGTTTGTAAGTAAGGTAATACGTACATGTTAAAAAATTAGATTCCACATATGCATGGTATCATGTGACATCTGTCTTTCTCTGACTGACTTCACTCAGCACGATAGGTCATCTCTAGGTCCACGCATATGGTTGCACAGCGTGTTATTTTTAGGGCTGAGTCATATTCCTTCGCGTACGTGCACCTCACCTTCGTTACCATTCTTCTGTCAGTGGACATTTAGACTGCGTCCATGTCCTGGCTGTTGTAAATGGTGCTGCAGTGAGCACTGGGGTACGTGTATCTTTTCAAATTGTGGTTTTCTCCGGTTATATGCTCGGGAGTAGGATTGCTGGGTCATACAGTAGTTTAGTTTGTTAAGGAAACTCCAGACTGTCCTCCATAGCTGCTGCACAGATTTACATCCCATCAACAGTACAGAAGCGCTCCCTTTGCTCTGCACCCTCTCCAGCATTTATCGTTTATAGATTTATGATGATGTCCGTTCTGACCGGCAGTGTGAGGTGATACCTAACTGTCGTTTTGCTTTGCATTTCTCTAATCATTAGGGATATGGAGCATCTTTTTATGTGCCTCTTGGCCACTCATGTGTCATCTTTGGAGAAATGTCTGTTGAAATCTTCTGAATGGGTGCTCATCTTTACCTTGCTTTGTGCAAACAAGCAGAGGTCCAGTAGGAGGAACTTTGCAAACCCAAGAGAAGGTTTATGTTTTATTCTTGGGAGTGAGTATCATGAGGAGAAAGAGGTTTTCATAATACAGTCATCTGGAACAGAGGGCAGTGGTTAAAAAAGGGCTCAGACCAGATATTCAGGATTTCAATATGGCCTTTCCGTGTGTGGGTGTTCAGTTGCTCAGTGGTGTCCAACTCTTTGCAGTGCCATGGACTGCAGCCCGCCAGGCTCCTCTGTCCATGGGATGCTCCAGGCAAGAACACTGGAGAGGGTTGCCATTCCCTGCTGCAGGGGTCTTCCTGACCCAGGGATGGAACTTGCATCTCCTGCACTGCAGGCAGATCCTCTACCACGGAGCCGCCTGGGAAGCCCATGGCCTTTTTTTACCCAGTAGCTATACGAGTCTCCGTTTCCTAATCTATAAAATGAGAGTGACGGTGCCTCTTGCCTCAGGATGCTGTGGTGCGGAGTAAGTGAGTTGCTGCCTGCGGACACTGAGAGCAGTAACAGAAACTGCCGCCTGCAGGTTAAGCGAGCCCTGCAGGACGGCCCCACTGCTTCCAGTGCCCACAGGCTACGTCTGATAGGTCCCACGTCTGTGTGCTCCTCCGTTGGAGAGGGGACCTTCTATAAGGAACATCAGCATGGGTGGTTAGGTAAGCGCACAGCTTGGAATCAAAGCCCAGGCTCTGAGCTCCAGAGGGTTATACCGAAAAGAAGTGCCCTAAAGGAAGCTACATGGATGGATAAGACCAGACAGGACAACCGCGACTCTTTTTTAACGTCTTCTTAATGCAGGGTTATCCAACTCCTTTAGAAGAAAGCGGAGCTCCTTGGGTAAAATCTCCCTCCTAGGACTGCATCGGTACCATCCTGGATATTCAGTGTCATTCCATATGAGGAGCAAAATCATATTGCTTTAGTATAAATCACCTAATGCCGACTTCCTCTTTTTATATTAACCCCCTACCCCGGCTCCTTTTAGAGCTTAGCAATATCTTAGCAACAGCTGCTTCTGAGTTCAACTCGAGGCTTTCTAGGGCTTATTCCATGATTTATAGGTTCCTTCCCTCATCCAGAAGTACACAGCACGCCCTTTGCCTGCTGGCATTTTACCCAGCTCTTGAATCCAAAACCATCTCCAGCTGTCCCAGTCTTGTGACTCCCTTAAACTCATTTGGGTCAGTTCTTACATCCTAGCGTTTTTTTTCCAGCCACGATGAAGTCTTTTAAATGGCCCAGGAATGTGCCAGCATCTAACTGCTGAAGCCTGGGGAGAAAGTGCTGTGGCCTCAGTATTAAGAACACGTGGCTTTTGTGGTCCGTATGTCCTTTTACGGCTGGCAGGACTGGCCACGTGGAACGTCACGCTGATGTGTAGGCGGTGTCCACCCCACCGCTGGCTGTTAGTTTTTGCAGGCTGTAGAGTCAGAGGCATGGCGATTTCAGATTGAGGAGGGCATCTCCTTTCAGAAGTAAAAGAAACTGCAACCTTTTTCAGTGTCACTGGCAAATATCTTTCAACTTGGGAATCTGGGATTTAAGTGTGGTTGTGATGTTCTTGGCTAGCATCCACCCTGAAATATTGGGATTAGATAATCTCTGAACAGGGAGGAATGGAAGGCTGACTTTTCAAGAGGATGTTTAAGTAGAAGCAAATATGCTGTGCAGGCTGTGTTATAGAATGAACACTCCTAAGCCATAAACACCTGCTTTCCAAAGAGATGATCGTTTTTTCTTCGGGCTGCTTTACAAATGCTGAAAAGATGTTGAGAGAAGGCTGTTCCTGAGCACACAAGAGCTTCACATTTAAGCCTTCTGCTTTAGTGATTAGAAGCTGCTGAGGGCTGCTCTGCGGGGAGTGCAGAGAGAAATGCTTTTGCATGGATGCCTTCCTCTTATCAGCTTCAAGCACATCTCCCTGCTTCTGATTATCTCAAAGTGCTTCAAGTCCTCCTCTTTAGTAGACCAGCCGGAGCGCAAGTCTGACCGAGACCATGGTCCTTTGCTTTTCTCTTCAGATTATGGTGCCTGGAAGCCAGAACACTCTGCTTCTGAAGAATCTGCTCTCTGAGACGGAGTACAAGGTCACAGTGACCCCCATCTATGATGATGGAGAAGGGGTCAGTGTCTCTGCCCCTGGAAAAACCTGTGAGTGAAGCTTCCCCCGGGGCTGCCCGCTGTCCTCTGTAACACACCCAGCAGCTGCAGTGTAGGGGGAGGAAATGGTCTGAAAGTGTCAGTCGCTCACGTGTGTCCCACTCCTTGCCACCCCCTGGACTGTGGACCGCCAGGCTCCTCTGTCCATGGAATTCTGCAGGCGAGAATCCTGGAGGGGGTAGCCTTTCCCTTCTCCAGGGGATCTTCCCGATCCAGGGACTTCACCTGGGTCCCCTGCATTGTGGGTGGATTCGTTACCATCTGAGCTACCAGGGAGGGAGGCCCCCCTAATGGTATCAGTTCAGTTCAGTTCAGTCACTCAGTCGTGTCCGACTGCGACCCCATGAATCGTAGCACGCCAGGCCTCCCTGTCCATCACCAGCTCCTGGAGTTCACTCAAACTCACGTCCATCGAGTCCGTGATGCCATCCAGCCATCTCACCCTCTGTGGTCCCCTTCTCCTCCTGCCCCCAATCCCTCCCAGCATCAGAGTCTTTTCCAATGAGTCAACTCTTCGCATGAGGTGGCCACAGTACTGGAGTTTCAGCTTTAGCATCATTCCTTCCAAAGAACACCCAAGACTGATCTCCTTCAGAATGGACTGGTTGGATCTCCTTGCAGTCCAAGGGACTCTCAAGAGTCTTCTCCAACACCACAGTTCAAAAGCATCAATTCTTCGGCGCTCAGCCTTCTTCCCAGTCCAGCTCTCACGTCCACACATGACCACAGGAAAAGCCATAGATGGTCTTATTTAAACAGCAGGAGTAGAGACATAGACCTCCAGAGAACAAAGGCACGGATGGCAGGGCGGGAAGGCAGGGGCGGGCTGGGCAGGAGGCCGGGAGGGGCACGTGCAGGCGGCCGTGTGTGCCCCGGGTGATGAGCGCCTGCTGCAGAGCGCGGGGCCTCTGCCCAGGCTCCGCGGCGGCCTCAGTGGGGAGGAAATCCAAAGAAGAGGGTCCCCAGTGCGGCGCCGGAGCGTCCCCAGTGGAGCATCCCCAGTGCCGCATCCCCAGTGTGGCGCCGGAGCGTCCCCAGTGGAGCATCCCCAGTGCCGCATCCCCAGTGTGGCGCCGGAGCGTCCCCAGTGGAGCATCCCCAGTGCCGCATCCCCAGTGTGGCGCCGGAGCGTCCCCAGTGGAGCATCCCCAGTGCCGCATCCCCAGTGTGGCGCCGGAGCGTCCCCAGTGGAGCATCCCCAGTGCCGCATCCCCAGTGTGGCGCCGGAGCGTCCCCAGTGGAGCATCCCCAGTGCCGCATCCCCAGTGTGGCGCCGGAGCGTCCCCAGTGGAGCATCCCCAGTGCCGCATCCCCAGTGTGGCGCCGGAGCGTCCCCAGTGGAGCATCCCCAGTGCCGCATCCCCAGTGTGGCGCCGGAGCGTCCCCAGTGGAGCATCCCCAGTGCCGCATCCCCAGTGTGGCGCCGGAGCGTCCCCAGTGGAGCATCCCCAGTGCCGCATCCCCAGTGTGGCGCCGGAGCGTCCCCAGTGGAGCATCCCCAGTGCCGCATCCCCAGTGTGGCGCCGGAGCGTCCCCAGTGGAGCATCCCCAGTGCCGCATCCCCAGTGTGGCGCCGGAGCGTCCCCAGTGGAGCATCCCCAGTGCCGCATCCCCAGTGTGGCGCCGGAGCGTCCCCAGTGGAGCATCCCCAGTGCCGCATCCCCAGTGTGGCGCCGGAGCGTCCCCAGTGGAGCATCCCCAGTGCCGCATCCCCAGTGTGGCGCCGGAGCGTCCCCAGTGGAGCATCCCCAGTGCCGCATCCCCAGTGTGGCGCCGGAGCGTCCCCAGTGGAGCATCCCCAGTGCCGCATCCCCAGTGTGGCGCCGGAGCGTCCCCAGTGGAGCATCCCCAGTGCCGCATCCCCAGTGTGGCGCCGGAGCGTCCCCAGTGGAGCATCCCCAGTGCCGCATCCCCAGTGTGGCGCCGGAGCGTCCCCAGTGGAGCATCCCCAGTGCCGCATCCCCAGTGTGGCGCCGGAGCGTCCCCAGTGGAGCATCCCCAGTGCCGCATCCCCAGTGTGGCGCCGGAGCGTCCCCAGTGGAGCATCCCCAGTGCCGCATCCCCAGTGTGGCGCCGGAGCGTCCCCAGTGGAGCATCCCCAGTGCCGCATCCCCAGTGTGGCGCCGGAGCGTCCCCAGTGGAGCATCCCCAGTGCCGCATCCCCAGTGTGGCGCCGGAGCGTCCCCAGTGGAGCATCCCCAGTGCCGCATCCCCAGTGTGGCGCCGGAGCGTCCCCAGTGGAGCATCCCCAGTGCCGCATCCCCAGTGTGGCGCCGGAGCGTCCCCAGTGGAGCATCCCCAGTGCCGCATCCCCAGTGTGGCGCCGGAGCGTCCCCAGTGGAGCATCCCCAGTGCCGCATCCCCAGTGTGGCGCCGGAGCGTCCCCAGTGGAGCATCCCCAGTGCCGCATCCCCAGTGTGGCGCCGGAGCGTCCCCAGTGGAGCATCCCCAGTGCCGCATCCCCAGTGTGGCGCCGGAGCGTCCCCAGTGGAGCATCCCCAGTGCCGCATCCCCAGTGTGGCGCCGGAGCGTCCCCAGTGGAGCATCCCCAGTGCCGCATCCCCAGTGTGGCGCCGGAGCGTCCCCAGTGGAGCGTCCCCAGTGCCGCATCCCCAGTGCCGCATCCCCAGTGCGGCGCCGGAGCGTCCCCGGTGCCGCGAGCCTCAGGGCCTCCAGGCGCGCGCGCCCCTCGCCTCGCTGCGCACCCAGCGCTCTCACTGCTCACCCGGCGTGCGCCCGCGTCCTCCTGCCCTGGTTCCCGACGCTCTGCCCTCCTCACAGCAGCGGAGAAGCTTCTGAAAATCTGGATGGTCTCATGTCTCCCCTCTGTTGGCTCCCGTGTACTCAGCATAAACTCTGAGGTCCGAGCAGCGGCCCTTCAGGCCGAGGTGACCTGGACCCTCCCGAGCTCGCCCCCAGCCAGCCCGCCTTCCCTGCCCTTCCCTGGCTTTCTAAAGCTTGGCTCGGCCTCAGGAGTTGACGCGAGCCGCTGCTGCCAGACTGAATGTCCTTTCCCAGAGGTTTGCATTTGTGGCTGCAGCTTGTCACCGTGGTCTCAGTTCAAGGCCACCTGCTCAGGCTTCCTGACCACCCAGGCAAATACTCCCCGTCTTCTCTCGTGTTATCCTGCGTTTCTGTTTGTCCTGTGTTGGTTCCGGTCCTGTCGCAGCACAGACTTGGGTGTAAAATAGGCTTCAGGACGTCTTCTACAGCACGAGGAATACAGCCACCATTTTGTCATAATGCAAATGGAAAATAACCTTTAAAAACTGTATTCAATTTGTTTAAATGTTTGATTCACATAATTTATAAAAGGGTTTCATGATGAACACACATATATATTCAAACAAAAACTTTTAAAGGCTATTACTATGGAAATACCATCTATACAATAAAGTTATTTCAAAGGGTGTTCTTTGAAATAATTTTGAATGGTCCACTTATTTTAAGCAATTGTTAACACAACTAAATTCTGTCAGCAACGAAGTAATAATGATAATATCCATCAACATGCATAATCGTTTATAAAGATCCTTCATGCAAAAAGCTCTCCTGTTTTGATTTAAAAAAATGATGAATGATGATAAAAACTTCACAGAGTCTAGGCAATATGAAAGTGTGAATGTGTTAGTCACTCAGTCATGTCTGACTCTGATCTGTTCATTGTAGCCTGCCAGGCTCTTCTGTCCATGGGATTCTCCAGGCAAGAATACTGGAGTGTGTTGCCATTACCTACTCCAGGGGAATGTTCCCAACCCAGGGATTGAACCTGGGTCTCCTGTATTGCAGGCAGATTCTCTACTGTCCGAACCACCAGATATGGTTCAGAACCCGTAATATGAAGATGAAAGCAAAAAAAAAAGAAAAAGTCTTACCTCTAAGAATTGCTATTACTACTGTTACAGAATGTGGTCCACTGGAGAAGGGAATGGCAAGCCACTTCAGTATTCTTGCCTGAGAACCCCATGAACACTATGAAAAGGCAAAATGATAGGATATCAAAAGAGAATCTCCCCAGGTCGTTAGGTGCCCAATATGCTACTGGAAATCAGTGGAGAAATAAATCCAGAAAGAATGAAGGGATGGAGCCAAAGCAAAAACAATACCCAGTTGTGCATGTGACTGGTGATAGAAGCAAGATCCGATGCTGTAAAGAACAATATTGCATAGGAACCTGGAATGTCAGGTCCATGAATCAAGGCAAATTGGAAGTGGTCAAACAAGAGATGGCAAGGGTGAACGTCGACATTCTAGGAATCAGCGAACTAAAATGGACTGGAATGGGTGAATTTAACTCAGATGACCATTATATCTACTACTGCGGGCAGGAATCCCTCAGAAGAAATGGAGTAGCCATCATGGTCAACAAAAGAGTCCGAAATGCAGTACTTGGATGCAGTCTCAAAAACGACAGAATGATCTCTGTTCGTTTCCAAGGCAAACCATTCAATATCACAGTTA
>SJYX01013060.1:164999-202721 GCA_006410675.1 Oreotragus oreotragus | reverse complement strand
GGCCCTTCAGGCCGAGGTGACCTGGACCCTCCCGAGCTCGCCCCCAGCCAGCCCGCCTTCCCTGCCCTTCCCTGGCTTTCTAAAGCTTGGCTCGGCCTCAGGAGTTGACGCGAGCCGCTGCTGCCAGACTGAATGTCCTTTCCCAGAGGTTTGCATTTGTGGCTGCAGCTTGTCACCGTGGTCTCAGTTCAAGGCCACCTGCTCAGGCTTCCTGACCACCCAGGCAAATACTCCCCGTCTTCTCTCGTGTTATCCTGCGTTTCTGTTTGTCCTGTGTTGGTTCCGGTCCTGTCGCAGCACAGACTTGGGTGTAAAATAGGCTTCAGGACGTCTTCTACAGCACGAGGAATGCAGCCACCATTTTGTCATAATGCAAATGGAAAATAACCTTTAAAAACTGTATTCAATTTGTTTAAATGTTTGATTCACATAATTTATAAAAGGGTTTCATGATGAACACACATATATATTCAAACAAAAACTTTTAAAGGCTATTACTATGGAAATACCATCTATACAATAAAGTTATTTCAAAGGGTGTTCTTTGAAATAATTTTGAATGGTCCACTTATTTTAAGCAGTGGTTAACACAACTAAGTTCTGTCAGCAACAAAGTAATAATCATAATATCCATCAACATGCATAATCGTTTACAAAGATCCTTCATGCAAAAAGCTCCCCTGTTTTGATAAAAAAATGATGAATGATGATAAAAACTTCACAGAGTCTAGGCAATATGAAAGTGGGAAAGTGTTAGTCACTCAGTCATGTCTGACTCTGATCTGTTCATTGTAGCCTGCCAGGCTCTTCTGTCCATGGGATTCTCCAGGCAAGAATACTGGAGTGTGTTGCAAGATCCTTCATGCAAAAAGCTCCCCTGTTTTGATAAAAAAATGATGAATGATGATAAAAACTTCACAGAGTCTAGGCAATATGAAAGTGGGAAAGTGTTAGTCACTCAGTCATGTCTGACTCTGATCTGTTCATTGTAGCCTGCCAGGCTCTTCTGTCCATGGGATTCTCCAGGCAAGAATACTGGAGTGTGTTGCCATTACCTACTCCAGGGGAATGTTCCCAACCCAGGGACTGAACCTGGGTCTCCTGTATTGCAGGCAGGTTCTCTACTGTCTGAACCACCAGATATTGTTCAGAACCCGTAATATGAAGATGAAAGCAAAAAAAAAAAAAAGTCTTACCTCTAAGAATTGGTATTACTACTGTTAATCTCATCACCCTGGATATGATAGTGCAACAGAGGATGTGTGACAGAAATGTTTTCATAAACACTACTCACTTCAGTATTGCTTTAAAGTAACTGAAGAAAATGGAGCCCAAATTTCATTGAGTGAACAGCTATCTTCAAATAAGTGTTTTACCACAGGAGCAATTATTTTCTATTATTTAATATTTAACATTACCACGGACCCTCTAAGTTTTCTTACTTTTGCTTGAGTGCACTTTCCCTTGTAAGTATTTTTAAGCTGTAGGGAGAAACATTAGACTCTGTTAACTAAAAGGTAGGTTGTAAAGATGGAAACCACATTAAACCATCTTTTCCCTTTTCCTTCCTGCCCAGTGCCACCCTCTGGTCCCCAAAACTTACGGGTTTCGGAAGAATGGTATAACAGATTGCGCATTACGTGGGACCCCCCGTCTTCCCCAGTGAAGGGCTATAGGATTGTCTACAAACCTGTCAGTGGTAAGTCATGCTGTTTAAAAATATAATCTTTAGAGATAGGTTATTTTTGTTTTTACTTCCCATCATGGGTTTTAAGAAATGGGAAGAGTCTCTTCCCTTTTATGGAAAAAGAAAGAAAAATGTGTGGAAGTTACCACCTCACCTAAGAAACAGCTGGTATGTTAACAAGCAGAATATCTACTTGGTCTAGAGTTGACCTTTGTCCACCCCAGACAAGGAGCCAGCGAAGAAGCCTCTTACTCCTTAGCGGTAAGAGGCTTCTGTGGCTTGATGGGTATGTAAGCTCTAAACCTTTAGACTCTGCAATTTCTAATTCTTCCTCCACCTCTCATTTCTTGGATTAGTTAGAAAAAGTCCGTTTGCCAGCTTCTCAGTGTCCTCATTCTGGAGACTGTGTTAAGGCCTTTGCTAGTCAGTCGCTAAGTCGTGTCCAAGTCTTTGCGGCCCCACGGACTGCGGCACGCCAGGCCTCCCTGTCCTTCGCTATCTCCCGGAGCTTGTTCAGACTCATGTCCGTTGAGCTGATGATGCCATCCCACCATCTCTTCCTCTGTTACCCCCTTCTCCTCCTGCCCTCAGTTCGAAAGCATCTGTTTTTTGATGCTCAGCCTTCTTTATGGGCGACTCTCACATCAGTACATGAGCACTGGAAAAACCATAACTTTGACTATACGGACCTTTGTCAGAAAAGCGATATCTCTGCTTTCTAATACGGTGTGTAGGTTTGTCATAGCTCTTTAAAAACTATTTATTTATTTATTTTAATTGGAGGCTAATTACAATATTGTAGTGGTTTTTGCCGTACACTGACATGAGTCAGCCACGGGACACGTATCATAGCTTTCTGAAAACTATGGCAAGGGATAAAATTCATCAGGTTGAGGAAAACGTAAAAATCATCCTTTGGGTCAATAGAAACCTTTCTGCCCTCAAAAACACTAAATTTGTATAGGACATAGCACAGAATATTTTTCGTGATCAATCAAGGATTCCACTGGGTTGGAACGGAGGTGAAAATGCAAAAGCCCAAAGAAGGCAGATGGTCAAGGGCCTTGGAGGAGGAGTGTCACCTGTGTGACCTTAAGCTGCAGAAGAGGGGCGACGGAGCCCGCAGTGACAGCGCGCGTGGCTGTCCTTAGGTGGCGCGTGTGGCGTAGCGCCCGTGACAAGATGCCCGCTAGGGCAACTTCATGCCTTCTGGGGACAAAGCTGGTGTCCGAGGTGGGGTAACCCAAATGACTGCGGTTTGCTCACGTGCCCCAAAGCCCGGGGCGGCCCGGTGGCTCCGCCGTGAAGGCCTCAGCGTGTGCAGCGTCTTTGGTAGTTCCAGGGAAGGAAGTGTGTTTACGGAAAGGACAGGGTGCCCGAAGGGGCCTCAGCGGGCAGCCAGGCAGGTGGGTCAGGCTCGGGGCGTCGCGGGCCAGCCGCGGCCCCGCGCCCCGCAGCACGGTCAGCCGGGAAGCCCGCTCTGTCCGCCGTCCTGCGGTGTCTGAGGTGCCCTCTTGCCCCCGCAGTGGCCGGCCCGACCCTGGAGACGTTCGTGGGCGCCAGCATCAACAGCGTGCTCATCGCGAACCTGCTCAGCGGCATGGACTACAGCGTGAAGATATTCGCGACCCGGGCCTCGGGCCTCGGCGGCGCGCTGGCCGGCGTGGTGAAAACACGTAAGGCCGCGCGGCTCTGCGCTCGGCGTCCTCCCTGGGCGTAGGCCCTCCTCGCGCAGGGCTGCCCTTTCCGGATGGCGCCTCCCGGGAAGCCAGGTGGGCTCCCTGCCCAGGGCTGCGCTTCCAGTCCCGGTTGGCCGGCAGTGTCAGAGGCCGGCGTTCAGGCGCGCTCGATGGTGGCGGATGGGATTTCCTTCTGCAGTCTTTGCTGGCATTTTTCAAATTAGCTGAAATTTTCCATCCAGCCCACGTAACCTGATGCGGCCAAAGCCAGTCCAAGCTGGGCCAGGGGAAACTTGCCTTTTGTCGAAGGCTTTGCCCCTCCCCACCCTCTCACTCCATCCGTTAAAGATACTTGCACCACTCGAAAGACTTCCTTCTGCTGCTTCTAAGGCTTCGCATGCTGTCTGCACACCATCTGGGACTTCTCCTTGGCACACGTCACTCACAGACACCCGTGGCATAGTACAGTGTCTTCCAGACTCCGGCACGAACGTGCCATATTCCTGCCGTCTCTTATGCTTCCACACCATCTGGTTAATATATTTCTTTAAATCAACTTACAGTTTCTTTTTGTTTTTACTTAAATGCTTTCAAAAACCACATAATAACTCTCAACAGAAAACCAGTCTTTTTAATACACATTGCTTCCCTGGTGGCCCAACTGGGAAGAATCCGCCTGCAGTGCAGGAGACCCTGGTTTGATTCCTGGGTCGGGAAGATCCCCTGGAGGAGGGAGAGGCTGCCCACTCCAGTATTCTTGGGCTTCCCTTCTGACTCAGCTAGGAAAGAATCCGCCTGCAATGTAGGAGACCCCGGTTTGATTCCTGAGTTGGGAAGATCCCCTGGAGGAGGGAAAGACTACCCACTCCAGTATTCTGACCTGGAGAAGTCCATGGATTGTATATTTCACGGGGTTGTGAAGAGCTGGACGTGACTGAGTGACTTTCACTTTAATGCACATTAAATGACCAAAATAAAAATGGTTTGGCTGTTGGAACTGAAATTACCCCAAGTGACAACGACAGCACGTGGCCCACACTTGAGGATGTTAGTCATGCTATAATCCGAAGTGTAAACTGTAAATCTTCTACTTAGCTAAGGCCTTGAGCAAATAACCCCTCACCTCTCTGAGCCCACATTTTCTCAACCCTAAAATGAAGATATGATATTAATAGTAATAACTGCTTTTAGATTTTTCCTTTTTAAATTTTCAGAAGTTTGTTCCTTCCCATTCAGTCGTGTTCCGAGGGCAGCCGGTGTGAGCTGCTCCTGTTTGAGTGATTTCTCTTCTGTCCTCGTTGCGCCTAAACCCTGACTTACTTTCAGTGGTTGATGAGTACATATTGTGTTTGACATTTTTGTTATGAAAGTATTATACATTAATTGTGGAATATTTTGAAAGCATAAATTAATGAAGAGGGAAGATTTTAAATCACCCGTAATTTCATCATCCATCACAACTGGCTTTTTCCAGACGTATATTTCCTTTTTTGTTTACAGGGAACAGACAAACCCTATCATACATCACATTCTGCAACTGCTTTTTAACGTCATAAAACCCCTGTCCTTTGTGTAACTTGGCGGGTTTCCTACCACTGGCTGTGGAACCTTGAATTCAGATTTTACCAAAGTTGATTTCGGACCTGGCGGTGATTGTGGCGTTGACTGGGGGTGATTGTGGTGTTGACTTGGGGGGGTGATTGCGGCGTTGACTTGGGGGTGATTGTGGCGTTGACTGGGGGTGATTGTGGCGTTGACTTGGGGGCGATTGTGGGTGATTGTGGCGTTGACTTGGGGGCGATTGTGGGTGATTGTGGCGTTGACTTGGGGGCGATTGTGGGTGATTGTGGCGTTGACTTGGGGGCGATTGTGGGTGATTGTGGCGTTGACTTGGGGGCGATTGTGGGTGATTGTGGCGTTGACTTGGGGGCGATTGTGGGTGATTGTGGCGTTGACTTGGGGGCGATTGTGGGTGATTGTGGCGTTGACTTGGGGGCGATTGTGGGTGATTGTGGCGTTGACTTGGGGGCGATTGTGGGTGATTGTGGCGTTGACTTGGGGGCGATTGTGGGTGATTGTGGCGTTGACTTGGGGGCGATTGTGGGTGATTGTGGCGTTGACTTGGGGGCGATTGTGGGTGATTGTGGCGTTGACTTGGGGGCGATTGTGGGTGATTGTGGCGTTGACTTGGGGGCGATTGTGGGTGATTGTGGCGTTGACTTGGGGGCGATTGTGGGTGATTGTGGCGTTGACTTGGGGGCGATTGTGGGTGATTGTGGCGTTGACTTGGGGGCGATTGTGGGTGATTGTGGCGTTGACTTGGGGGCGATTGTGGGTGATTGTGGCGTTGACTTGGGGGCGATTGTGGGTGATTGTGGCGTTGACTTGGGGGCGATTGTGGGTGATTGTGGCGTTGACTTGGGGGCGATTGTGGGTGATTGTGGCGTTGACTTGGGGGCGATTGTGGGTGATTGTGGCGTTGACTTGGGGGCGATTGTGGGTGATTGTGGCGTTGACTTGGGGGCGATTGTGGGTGATTGTGGCGTTGACTTGGGGGCGATTGTGGGTGATTGTGGCGTTGACTTGGGGGCGATTGTGGGTGATTGTGGCGTTGACTTGGGGGCGATTGTGGGTGATTGTGGCGTTGACTTGGGGGCGATTGTGGGTGATTGTGGCGTTGACTTGGGGGCGATTGTGGGTGATTGTGGCGTTGACTTGGGGGCGATTGTGGGTGATTGTGGCGTTGACTTGGGGGCGATTGTGGGTGATTGTGGCGTTGACTTGGGGGCGATTGTGGGTGATTGTGGCGTTGACTTGGGGGCGATTGTGGGTGATTGTGGCGTTGACTTGGGGGCGATTGTGGGTGATTGTGGCGTTGACTTGGGGGCGATTGTGGGTGATTGTGGCGTTGACTTGGGGGCGATTGTGGGTGATTGTGGCGTTGACTTGGGGGCGATTGTGGGTGATTGTGGCGTTGACTTGGGGGCGATTGTGGGTGATTGTGGCGTTGACTTGGGGGCGATTGTGGGTGATTGTGGCGTTGACTTGGGGGCGATTGTGGGTGATTGTGGCGTTGACTTGGGGGCGATTGTGGGTGATTGTGGCGTTGACTTGGGGGCGATTGTGGGTGATTGTGGCGTTGACTTGGGGGCGATTGTGGGTGATTGTGGCGTTGACTTGGGGGCGATTGTGGGTGATTGTGGCGTTGACTTGGGGGCGATTGTGGGTGATTGTGGCGTTGACTTGGGGGCGATTGTGGGTGATTGTGGCGTTGACTTGGGGGCGATTGTGGGTGATTGTGGCGTTGACTTGGGGGTGATTGTGGCGTTGACTTGGGGGTGATTGAGGCATTGACTTGGGGGTGATTGTGGCATTGACTTGGGGGTGATTGTGGCATTGACTTGGGGGTGATTGAGGCATTGACTTGGGGGTGATTGTGGCATTGACTTGGGGGTGATTGTGGTGTTGACTTGGGGGCGATTGTGGGTGATTGTGGTGTTGACTTGGGGGCGATTGAGGCGTTGACTGGGGGTAATTGTGGTGTTGACTTGGGGGTGATTGCGGCATTGACTTGGGGGTGATTGTGGATGACTGTGGCGTTGACTTGGGGATGATTGTGGCATTGACTTGGGGGTGATTGTGGCGTTGACTTGGGGGTGATTGAGGCATTGACTTGGGGGTGATTGTGGCATTGACTTGGGGGTGATTGTGGCATTGACTTGGGGGTGATTGAGGCATTGACTTGGGGGTGATTGTGGCATTGACTTGGGGGTGATTGTGGTGTTGACTTGGGGGCGATTGTGGGTGATTGTGGTGTTGACTTGGGGGCGATTGAGGCGTTGACTGGGGGTAATTGTGGTGTTGACTTGGGGGTGATTGCGGCATTGACTTGGGGGTGATTGTGGATGACTGTGGCGTTGACTTGGGGATGATTGTGGCATTGACTTGGGGGTGATTGTGGCGTTGACTTGGGGGTGATTGTGGCGTTGACTTGGGGGTGATTGAGGCATTGACTTGGGGGTGATTGTGGCATTGACTTGGGGGTGATTGTGGCATTGACTTGGGGGTGATTGAGGCATTGACTTGGGGGTGATTGTGGCATTGACTTGGGGGTGATTGTGGTGTTGACTTGGGGGCGATTGTGGGTGATTGTGGTGTTGACTTGGGGGCGATTGAGGCGTTGACTGGGGGTAATTGTGGTGTTGACTTGGGGGTGATTGCGGCATTGACTTGGGGGTGATTGTGGATGACTGTGGCGTTGACTTGGGGATGATTGTGGCATTGACTTGGGGGTGATTGTGGCGTTGACTTGGGGATGATTGTGGTGTTGACTTGGGGGCGATTGTGGCGTTGTCTGCAGAGTAGTGACCCAGTCGTGTTTCTGTCTCACTTAGTGTTTCTGGGTGTGACCGACCTTCAGGCAGACGCGATCCAGATGACCAGCTTGTGTGCCCGCTGGCAGGTGCAGCGCCACGCCACCGCCTACAGGATTGTCTTGGAATCCCGCCAGGGTAAGTGTGACCCGTCACCCACACTTCTGCCATCCGCTCGTGTGCTCTGTGCAAGTTACTGTGGACGACACACAGCGAACTTTAGAGAAACGCATTCTGCCCGAGGAGGCAACGTTATGCTGCGAGTTGTGCAGGATGTAGAGTCAGGAGGGCTGGTTAAGCCAATTACTTAATCTCTCCAAGTCTCCATTTTCCCATTTACGGTTAATAGGTAGAACCGCAGTGTGGCTCTTGGGGCATCCCGTGAGGACTGAGCTGAGATCATCTTTGTGAAGTGTTTGCAGTGGTGCTCTGTGCATATTAAGCACCCGGGAAGTGTGGCTGCTGGTGGTGGTAGGAGTTGCTTAGGCAAGACTGATACCACGCCTTAAAACTGTATGGCGCTCTTGTCTTGGCCTTTACTCTATGGAGACCTAGGCTTGACTTCAGCGTTTCTCTTGGTGATTTTTTTTACTTTGGGGGATAATTGATGAGCAGCAAACTCTCATTCAGGAGATGAAATGATGTATCTGTGCTATCCATGGGCAGTACATTAGCATCACAGCTCTCAAGTTCATCTACAGTTTGGGATTTGGCTTCAAAGGTGAACACTTAAAATGTCTGCTTATTTTCACTAAAAGTATCAAGAACAATAACAAAAGACGGATTCCCCAAGAATGAGTTTCCAGGAACTGTTAATCTTATTTTGTCGTTGTCAGCATGAATAATATTCAGAAGATGGGATCAAATGAAAATTTCTTTGATCAGATTTGTATGGTCAGTAGGAAAGACCGTCTTCTTTGGGGGCAGGGACAGAGCCGACCTTACAGAATTCCAGATGGCATTTCTTAACCTTTCAGATTTGCTGATAAGGCCGTTGATCTTAAACTGATCGACTGATCCATCGCTGCTGCAGGCTCTCCCCTGGCGCTGCAGGTGGAGGCCGCTCTCTAGGTGCGGTGCGTGGGCCTCTTGCGGCGGCTCCTCCTGTGAAGCACAGACTTGGCACTCCGGCTTCCAGAGGTGCAGCGCGGGCCTGGTAGTTGTTTATGGGCTCAGAAGCCCCGCGGCACGAGGAATCTTCCCAGGCCAGGGATCAAACCCGGGTCCCCTGCACTGGCCCACCAGGGAAGTCCTCGTGCTTGTAACTGTTTCTTTATTTCTGGTTAAATGATAGATGGTTTCCTCACTTAAAAAAGCAGAAAGGGCTAATTTTTCAGGTCTGGATGGGACTCGTCTTTAGTTAGTAGCACACATCCCTGGCTATAACTACATTTAAAATGCAGAAATCTCACTTTTAATCTAATCCAGGAAGTGGAAAGCATAGTTTAGTAAAGTATTGAGAGTTTAGCAGAGTGCTGGAAATGAGCTGAAAATACAAGATAGAATATTAGAAACACAAGAAGAGATTTCTGCCAACACTAAGCAAGGCTTTGTCTCCGTAGGCATGCTAATAAGCCACTAATTCCTTGATTCCCTGTGTGTGATCCTGTAAAGGTCCCTTAAGCTAAGCATATGGAAGTGGCTTTAATCTGCAATAAACATTGAATAAGGAAAAGTCAGGACAAATCACTTGGATTTTTTGGTGGTTTTCTGGGATGCTTAACCTGGAATGTCGGGTCCATGAATCAAGGCAAACTGGAAGTGGTCAAACTGGAGATGGCAAGAGTGAACATCGACATTCTAGGAATCAGTGAACTAAGATGTACTGGAATGGGTGAATTTAACTCAGGTGACCATGATATCTATGACTGTGGGCAGGAATCCCTTAGGAGAAATGGAGTTGCCCTCATAGTCAACAAAAGGGTCTAAAATGCTGTTCAGTTCAGTTCAGTTGCTCAGTCATGTCCGACTCTTTGTGACCTCATGGACTGCAGCACACCAGGCCTCCCTGTCCATCACCAACTCCTGGAGTTTACATGAGATGCAGTACTTGAATGAAACCTCAAAAATGACAGAATGATCTCTGTTTGTTTCCAAGACAAACTATTCAATATCACAGTAATTTGTCTATGCCCCGACCAATAACGCTGAAGAAGCTGAAGTTGAACGGTTCTGTGAAGACCTACAAGACCTTCTATAAACCAAAACCCAAAAAAGATATCCTCTTCATTATAGGGGACTGGAATGCAGAAGTAAGCAGTCAAGAGCTACCTGGAGTAACAGGCAAATTTGGCCTTGGAGTACAGAATGAAGCAGGCAAAGACTAATAGAGTTTTGCTAAGAGAATGCACTGGTCATAGCAAACACCCTCTTCCAACAACACAAGAGAAGACTCTACACATGGACATCACCAGATGGTCAACACCGAAATCAGATTGATTATATTCTTTGTAGCCAAAGATGGAGAAGCTCTATACAGTCAGCAAAAACAAGACCGGGAGCTGACTGTGGCTCAGATCATGAACTCCTTATTACCAAATTCAGACTGAAATTGAAGAAAGTAGGGAAAACCGCTAGACCATTCAGGTATGACCTGAATCAAATCCCTTATGATTATACAGTGGAAGTGAGAAATAGATTTAAGGGCCTAGATCTGATAGACAGAGTTCCTGATGAACTATGGAATGAGGTTCGTGACATTGTACNACCTGGAGTAACAGGCAAATTTGGCCTTGGAGTACAGAATGAAGCAGGCAAAGACTAATAGAGTTTTGCTAAGAGAATGCACTGGTCATAGCAAACACCCTCTTCCAACAACACAAGAGAAGACTCTACACATGGACATCACCAGATGGTCAACACCGAAATCAGATTGATTATATTCTTTGTAGCCAAAGATGGAGAAGCTCTATACAGTCAGCAAAAACAAGACCGGGAGCTGACTGTGGCTCAGATCATGAACTCCTTATTACCAAATTCAGACTGAAATTGAAGAAAGTAGGGAAAACCGCTAGACCATTCAGGTATGACCTGAATCAAATCCCTTATGATTATACAGTGGAAGTGAGAAATAGATTTAAGGGACTAGATCTGATAGAGTGCCTGATGAACTATGGACAGAGACTCGTGACACTGTACGGGAGACAGGGATCAAGACCATCCCCAAGAAAAAGAGATGCAAAAAGGCAAGATGGCTGCCTGAAGACGCCTTACAAATAGCTTGAAAAGAAGAGACGCTAAAGGCAAAGGAGAAAAGGAAAGATACACCCATCTGAATGCAGAGTTCCAAAGAATAGCAAGGAGAGATAAGAAAGCCTTCCTCAGCGATCAATGCAAAGAAATAGAGGGGAAAAAAATAGAATGGGAAAGACTAGAGATCTCGTCAAGAAAATTAGATACCAACATTTCATACAAAGATGGGCACAATAAAGGACAGAAATGGTATGGACCTAACAGAAGCAGAAGATATTAAGAAGTGGCAAGAATACACAGAAGAACTGTACAAAAAACATCTTGATGACCCAGATAACCAAGGTGGAGTTATCACTCACCTAGAGCCAGACATCCTGGAATGCAAAGTCAAGTGGGCCTTAGGAAGCATCATTACAGACAAAGCTAGTGGAGGTGATGGAATCCCAGTGGAGCTATTTCAGATCCTAAAAAATGATGCTGTGAAAGTGCCACACTCAGTGTGCCAGCAAATTTGGAAAACTTGCCAATGGCCACAGGACTGAAAAGGTCAGTTTTCATTCCAGTTCCAAAGAAAGGCAATGCCAAAGAATGCTCAAACTACTCCACAATTGCACTCATCTCACACGCTAGCCAAGCAATTCTCCAAGCAAGGGTTCAACAGTACATGAACCATGAACTTCCAGATGTTCAAGCTGGATTTAGAAAAGGCAGAGGGACCAGAGATCAGATTGCCAGCATCCACTGGATCATTGAAAAAGCAAGAGAGTTCCAAAAAAAGCATCTACTTCTGCTTTATTGACTACGCCAAAGCCTTTGACTGTGTGGATCACAACAAATTGTGGAAAATTCTTCAAGAGATAGGAATACCAGACCACCTTACCTGCCTCCTGAGGAATCTGTATAGAAGTCAAGAAGCAACAGTCAGTATTGGACATGGAACAACAGACTGGTTCCAAATATGAAAAGGAGTACGTCAAGGCTGTATATTGTCATCCTTCTTATTTAACTTCTATGCAGAGTACATCATGAGAAATGCTGGGCTGGAGGAAGCACAAGCTGGAATCAAGATTGCTGGGAGAAATAGCAATAACCTCAGATAGGCAGATGACACCACCCTTATGGCAGAAAGTGAAGAACTAAAGAACCTCTAGATGAAAGTGAAAGAGGAGAGTGAAAAAGCTTAAAACTCAACATTCGGAAAACTAAGATCATGGCATCTGGTCCCATCACTTCATGGAAAATACATGGGAAAACAGTGGAAACAGTGAAAAACTTTATTTTTGGGGGGCTCCAAAATCACTCCAGACAGTGACTGCAGCCATGAGATTAAAAGACACTTACTCCTTGGAAGGAAAGTTATGACCAACCTAGACAGCATATTAAAAAGCAGAGACATTACTTTGCCAACAAAGGTCTGTATAGTCAAAGCTATGGTTTTTCCAGTGGTCATGTATGGATGTGAGAGTTGGACTGTAAAGAAAGCTGAGTGCCAAAGAATTGATGCTTTTGAACTGTGGTGTTGGAGAAGACTCTTGAGAGTCCCTTGGACTGCAAGGAGACCCAACCAGTCAATCCTAAAAGAAGTCAGTCCTGAATATTCATTGGAAGGACTGATGCTGAAGCTGAAACCGAATATTTTGTCCCCCTGATGCGAAGAACTGACTCTTTGGAAAAGATCCTGATACTGGGAAAGATTGAAGGTGGGAGAAGAAGGGGACGACTGAGGATGAGATGGTTGGACGGCATCACCGACTCGATGGACATGAGTTTGAGTAAACTCTCGAAGTTGGTGATGGACAGGGAGGCTTGGCGTGCTGCAGTCTGTGAGGTTGCAAAGAGTCGGACACGACTGAGTGACTGAACTGAACTGAAGTAGAGTTAGATGGAAGATATGCAACTGTTTGACAATACCTATAAAATCTTGAGGAGTTATGTTTCATATATCTTTTTAAGACTAGCTGAGTTATACTTTAATATACAACAGTTGACATTTATCACATTTGGTGGTACTTGTTAAGCCTTAGCAGCATAGTCACTATAACAATCACACATCCAGATTACCCCAGAATATTTTTATGTATGATACCATTTAAGAAGTTGACAGAATGGGACAGAGTCTCCTGTAAATAGTCATTAGCTTTCACTGAAAATCATGTTTATACAGATTGACATATAGATATCAAAACTGTCTTTATCAAGAAATTAGTGAAATCCATCGGTGTTTTTTTTTTTTTTTATTAACTGCTTTTACAAATAGCATTGGGATTCTTATCAGACAATGCGACTGATGTGCTGATAACATTGATCTGGTCACTTCAAACCTCAGTAAGCTTTTGGTGGACTCCCAGGTGACTCAGTTTAAAGAATCCTCCTGCGAATCCTGGAGATGCGGGCGATGTGGGTTCACTGCCTGGCTTGGAAAGATCCCCTGGAGGAGGAAATGTTAGCCCACTCCAGTGTTCTTGCCTGGAGAATCCCATGGACAGAGGAGCCTGGCAGGTTACAGTCCGTGTAGCTGCAAAGAGTCAGACACGCTGAGCGACTGAGTGTGTGCACACACACACGCATGTGCTCACACACACACACACACACGCTCTCGCTGAAGCCAAGTGTTTTGCTAGAAATACGAGTCCCCACTTCCTTCTTATCTTCCAGTGAAATGAATTTGTATTTCGCTGGGATTATTTTCAGGCTGCCAAAAACCTCTTCAGCTGAGCCTCAACAGTCTCAGTTCAGCAAGAGTGAACAAAAGTGTTGTTCAGTTTATTTTTCATCGGCAGTTATAGCTGAGCAGTTTACGAGCCCAGTTAGCCTACATCTCATTCACTCAGGGGTCCAGCTGCATATTATTAACCAACGAGACAGCAACAGATTCTAACTGATAGCCGGGGGTGGGGAGCTACTGTGGGGAATATGTTTAAATATTTTACCTTATACAGTTTAGGGTAGGGACTAGTCTTTCCACTTTGGTTTTTTTAATTTAATTTTTATTGTGTACTGGAATACAGTTGATTTATGATGTCATGTTTGTGTTAGGTGTACAGCCACCTGATTAAGTTATACATAAGTCTGTTCTTTGGACTCTTTCCCCATGTAGGTTATTAGCGTGTTGAGTGTTACAGGGTAGGTCCTTGTTGATTATCTATTGTGTGTATATTACTGCGTGTATGTTAATCCCCACCTCCTAATTCAAGCCTTGAAGTCTTTCCACCTTGCACTGGGGAAGAACTGGGTTCTCACAGAGCGATGTGATCATCATTCCTGATCGCTGCTGTTGGCCTTGTGATCAGATGTACCTTCTTCCACGGGTGCCTGAGTCCCTGGGCTCCACTGTTTCAGCTCTGTAACACCTCCCGCTGGCTACACGTGCTGCCTCCGCAGATGTGTCAGTCCTTCCGCTTCAACCAGAGGAGAAATCAGAGAGAAACAGGACCCAGTTTCTCTGCATGACAGAGAAGAACCTTACCCAGGCTGGCTTATTTCTGAATGCCTCTGCCAAGCTCCTGGGCTTCCCAGGTGGCGCAAGTAGTGACGAGCCCGCCTGCCAGTGCGGGAGCCGGAAGAGATGCAGGCTCAGTCCCTGGGCAGGAGGAGCCCCTGGAGGAGGCAGGGCACCCCGCTCCAGTGTTCTCGCCTGGAGAGCCCCATGGACGGAGGAGCCTGGCGGGCTGCAGGCCACGGGGCTGCAGAGTCAGGACAGAAGCGGCTCGGCACACGGGTGCGCACTGCAAACTCCCGCTGTTTGGCGGGCGGCTCTCTCTCTGTGTCCTGAATCCCCCGTGTCTGATCTCGTGCACTTTTACTGAGATGCAGTCGGAAGATTTGCTTCTGCTCTAACCCGACAGCTGGTCAGTGTTCTTCTCTGAGCCTCCGTTTTTCCCAAATGACTTCTTTTGAGGACCTCAGCTGTGGTCATACCTGTAAGTCTCCGAGGAGTTTGTGAATAAAACAGCAAGGCTGTATCATTCAGTGTGCTTGCTTTGTTTGTAAATGGTAAAAAGCGCAAATAACAGGACTCGGGTGGAAAGGCCACCGATGCCGAGCCGAGCCGTCCCCCAGCGTCTGCCTCAGGCGCGGCAGCCGCGGGGTTCAGACGCCCTGGCGAGGGGAAGCCGGAGCGCGCCCCGCTCTCTCCCCTGCGCCTTCCTGCTCAGCCAGGCGCAGCGCCGGCGGGCCAAGTCCGCACGGACATCCCCCCAGCTTCAGCTTCACCGTCTTAGTTAGAAGGAAGCTCCTCTCTCACTAATTCCCACGAAAGCCCAGGACCTCGAGTCACGTTGGCCCGGTTTGGGGTGCATCCCCCTGAATCTGTCACTGAGTTCATGGAATATGCAGGGACTCAACGGCGAGTGAGACCTGTGTCTGGGGAGAGCTGGGCGTTCTTACTCAGGCCTTCCCAAGTCAAAAGACCAGCGTCAGGCTCAACGAAAGAAAGATCAGATGGTAGACAGGCAGAGACAACAGCTGTCCTCTACTGGTGTAAATATTATGACAGTTTTTCCATAGCCAAGAAGAAAAACAGGAAAGATTGCCAGAAGGATCCAGTCCTCTCTAGAGAGGGAAATCCAATCTGCTTTCGAGTCAGGCATTAGACTTTCCAAATTAAACTGTAGGCTTTTGGAACTTTAGGACAGACCAGCGTTTGAGAGGCTCTGGGCTGGTTTTGAGTGCCTCGGAAGCCCTGAGAGCCTCCGTTACTACTCCAGCCGCTGCGGAGCGCCGTCTCTCTGCCCCGCTGTGTTTGAATCCACGTGACCCCTGCGGGTGGATGGAGATATGCACCCTTGTTCCCTCCCTGATCCCATTAACTTGGTAAATTTCTTTTTAGCCTGATTTTTTCCTAAGTTTCAAAGATGCTCACCGTGTCTTCTGTCTTTTTGGGCTGAAATGTCTAGCTCTCTGTCCTCTATTAACCAGAATAGACAATGGCAGCATAGTGGAGCGCCTACCTCATTAGGGACCAGATCCCAAAACAAAAGATCATACGAAACGAGCCTATTCCCAAGATTCAACTTTTTGAAGCACTGATACCATGTTTGGGGGACACAGGATTTGAAAGACCCAGAGACTGGAAAACATGTATCATCAAATTCCAACTGAGTTGACTGGATCTGGGACCTTCTTTGCTTGTAGATCTCAGTAACCCCTCCTGAGACACTTGGGAGTCAAGTTGGTGACGTGACATGACATTCACCGAAAGAATGTATTTAGCATGACTTCATGAGAATGAATGCTCAATGACAGATTGTCCCCCTTGTTCCAAAAAAACAAATTTAACTTCTGGCTTTTGGCACAAGGGGGCAAGGAAATTAGTTATCATTTGACCAGTTTAAATGCTTTTCTTTAAAGCGGGGCCGTGTATCACACGTGCGGAAAGCAACGTGGAAACACCCCCGTGCGGAACCCCGCTCCATCAGCCTTGAGAGCGGACCTGCTTCCGTTTCCTGTTAATTTCACAGAACTTGCTCCAGCTTTCCAATGATTTGTAGGTCTTGTTTTGTTATAGCCTAGGGAGCGACCTGCTTCCATTTCCTGTTAATTTCACAGAGCTTGCTCCAGCTTTCCAGTGATTCATAGGTTTGGTCTTGTTACGCAGCAGTGAAGCCTGTCTGTACTCTGTTGTCAAGGGTCTATAACGTGCCTGGTGTTCATGGGAAATAGAAGAAATGACATTACGTTTCTAGAATTAATTCCTGTAGAGTCTCACCAGTTTTTGTGGAGATAGGTAAAGATGATCCATGCATAGGATTTGGGAAACGTTTGTATTACAGGTGGCTCACAGAAGCTTGCAGGAGGCTCCGGAGTGGTTAGGGTCAAAATAAAGCCGCTGTTACGGGGTTCTGAGCCCAGGAACCCAAGGCTGAGCTTGGATATCAGCCAAGCAGGAGGCAGGGTTTACTAATATTTTCTTACTCTTAAGTTCCTTTCACAGCAATTTAAATCTCACAAACACCTTTAATAGTTTCAATTTCATCATTTTGTATAGTATCTAATAAAGAAAATATTGAGGTAGACCTATATTGTTTCAAAGAAATATATTACTAAACATTATATTATAAAGTTCACTTTTGAAGTTCTTTAATATTGACAATTATAAAAGTAAATTTCAGATTCCATTCAACAGATGGCCTTACTTTGATTACATTTTTAAAAAATCAGGATTTGTCCATAGATAAAACCTACTTCAGTGAACAATGCAGAGAAATAGAGGAAAACAGTAGAATGGGAAAGACTAGAGATCTCTTCAAGAAAATCAGAGATACTAAGGGAACATTTCATGCAAAGGTGGGCTCAATAAAGGACAGAAATGGTACAGACCTCACAGAAGCAGAAGATATTAAGAGGTGGCAAGAATACATAGAAAAACTGTACAAAGGTCTTCTTGGCCTAGATAACCACAATGGTGTGATCACTCATCTAGAGCCAGACATCTTGGAATGTGAAGTCAAGTGGACCTCAGGAAGCATCGCTACGAACAAAGCTAGTGGAGGTGATGGAGTTCCAGTTGAGCTATTTCAAATCCTGAAAGATGATGCTGTGAAAGTGCTGCACTCAATATGCCAGCAAATTTGGAAACCTCAGCAGTGGCCACAGGACTGGAAAAGGTCAGTTTTCATTCCAGTCCCAAAGAAAGGCAATGCCAAAGAATGCTCAAACTACCACACAATTGCACTCATCTCACATGCTGGTAAAGTAATGTTCAAAATTCTCCAAGCCAGGCTTCAGTAGTACATGAGCTGTGATCTTCCACATGTTCAAACTGGATTTAGAAAAGGCAGAGGAACCAGAGATCAAATTGCCAACATCTGTTGGAAAGGAAGAGAATTCCAGAAAAACATCTACTTCAGCTTTGTCTTTGACTGTGTGGATCACAACAAACCATGGAAAATTCTTCAAGAGATAGGAATATCAGACCACCTGACCTGCTTCCTGAGAAATCTGTATTCTGATCAGGAAGCAACAGTTAGAACCAGTTCCAGATTAGGAAAGGAGATTTCAAGGCTATATATTGTCAACCTGCTTATTTAACTTATATGCAGGGTGCATCATGAGAAATGCCAGGATGGATGAAGCACAAGCGGGAATCAAGATTATGAAGATGGATGAAGCACAAGCGGGAATCAAGATTATGAAGATGGATGAAGCACAAGCTGGAATCTCAGATACGTAGATGACACCATCCTTACGGCAGAAAGTGAAGAGGAACTAAAGAGCCTCTTGATGAAAGTAAAAGAGGAGAGTGAAAAAGTTGGCTTAAAGCTCAGCATTCAGAAAACCAAGATCATGGCCTCTGGTCCCATCACTTCATGGGAAAGAGATGGGGAAACAATGGAAACAGTGACAGACTTTTTTTGGGGGGGCTCCAAAATCACTGCAGATGGTGACTGCAGCCATGAAATTAAAAGACGCTTACTCCTTGGAAGAAAAGCTATGACTAACTTAGATAGCATATTAAAAAGCAGAGACATTACTTTGCCAACAAAGGTCCGTCTAGTCAAGACTATGGTTTTCCAGTGGTCATGTATGGATGTGAGAGTTGGACTGTAAAGAAAGCTGAGCGCTGAAGAATTGTTGCTTTTGAACTGTGGTGTTGGAGAAGACTTTTGAGAGTCCCTTGGACTGCAAGGAGATCCAACCAGTCAATCCTAAAGGAAATCAGTCCTGAATATTCATTGGAAGGACTGATGCTAAACCTCCAATACTTTGGCCACCTGATGTGAAGAACTAACTCACTGGAAAAGACCCTGATGCTGGGAAAGATTGAAGGTGGGAGGAGAAGGGGATGGCAGAGGATGAGATGGTTGGATGTCATCACTGACTCAATGGATATGAGTTTGAGTAAGCTCCGGGAGTTGGTGATGGACAGGGAGGGCTGGTGTGCTGCAGTCCATGGGGTTGCAAAGAGTCGGACATGACTAAAGTGACTTAGCACAGCACATGGTATATTCAGTTCAGTTCAGTTGCTCAGTCGTGTCCGACTCTTTGCGACCCCATGAATCGCAGCACGCCAGGCCTCCCTGTCCATCACCAACTCCCGGAGTTCACTCAGACTCACGTCCATCTAGTCAGTGATGCCATCCAGCCATCTCATCCTCGGTCGTCCCCTTCTTCTCCTGCCCCCAATCCCTCCCAGCATCAGAGTCTTTTCCAATGAGTCAACTCTTCGCATAAGGTGGCCAAAGTACTGGAGTTTCAGCTTTAGCATCATTCCTTCCAAAGAAATCCCAGGGCTGATCTCCTTTAGGATGGTCTCTTATACACATCTAGATGTGTATAAGAGACAGGTTCTGAGTCCTCTTATCTGGATGCCTTTAACAAACTGAGTATCATCTTTCACTTGGGGGCACCTGGTAGGCATTTACGAAAAGAAAGGAGTTCCGAGAAGAAGAACTATAATTATCAACAGCAGAGAGGGCTCGGTTTCTGCTCTCTTTGTGGCTCATCCACAGAATGATCAAAATCAAAGAGCAAAATAGCTTGTCTGGGAAAAGCGGGTGTGAAGGAAGAACAAAGAGTCCTGGAACAGGGGGATTAGGGATATTAAACATGCCCCTCCCCGACATCCAAGGCTGAAGCATTACCTTGTGGGCAGCCATATACTACGTAAAACCCCTCAGATATTCAATGTCAACTCACGCCATTCTAGCAAGACATTAACGTGGAGGAAATGCCAGGAAAATGAGAGGCTGGAGGGGAGAGAAAGCATATTGCTATGGACGCCTGGCTGTTAGGCAGTCCTGGACTGTTGCTGGTGATATCAACTCCAACCTAGAGCAGACTAAGTAGAAACATCTGACTCATCTCTAAGGAAGAGCCTTGAACAGGTTCATAATAGTTCTGCCTCTCCCCAGGGTAAGGTCACCTGGAGGTTCTCGGTTTAGAGACCTAAACAGTCCTGTGGTCTGAGATGTCACTGCACAGAAGGCAACCATGACCCCACATGGATGCAGATAGTTAGCATGATTAGCCCTCACTAGGGAAGCCATCCCACTCTTGAGGTCCATCTGCAAGCAGATTTGAACTTCTAAGTGGCATTTCAACCCAAGTTCCACGTTCCTTGGGATCCATGTGACCAACCTCCCAGGTGGTACTGGTGGTAAAGAACCCGCCTGCCAATGCTGGAGACCTAAGAGACACAGGTTCAGTCCATGGGCCAGGAAGATCCCCTGCAGGAAGACATGGCAACCCACTCCAGTAGTCTTGCCTGGAGAATCCCATGGACAGGGCAGCCTGGCAGGCTACAGCCCATGGGGTCACAGAGAGTTGGACATGACTGGGGCAACGTAGCACACACACTCTTCTAATGAGAGAGTCACCCCTCGAGGACCAGGTAGGAGACACTGGGATGAGCTGCTGCCTTAGAAGCAGCATGTTGTGATCCACACACTGGAGCAGTCATAAGAAATGGTGGTTACCATCTTCCTGCTCCCCACTAGCCCCTGGAGGCACCCAGCGAGGTGCCCCCTGCTATGGGGTGCCAGAGAGAACATGCAAACATCTGCTTCCCTGGTCCTACACTCCTTCACATAAAGAATGATGTGAGCTTCTGATGCCCTTCTCCTCCTTCTCCCACTTCCTCAGCATGGGTTTCTATTGGCTGCTAGAGAATGGTATCCTCAGCCTAGTCCAGCTCAGGGCAGGTGTGTCACAGGTTGATGTTGATGGCTGGACTCATGACCAAGAGGTAAGCACCACTTTGCATTATCATCATTTTGATGAGGAAACCAAGGTCCCAAAACATCGGGTAATTTGCCCAAAATCTCTTGATTAGTAAATTCACATCATTTAACTCCAGAGCCCAGGGACTAAAACTGATTCATCTCCTTTGCTCAAGGTAGTCTGGATGGATGGAGGAATTGGGTGTGTCAGAACCTTCTTAAAGAACACTTCCCCTCCCCTGATTTCAGCAGCATCAGTCTCCTACTATTGGGCAAGTGCCTGCTTTATGCTTGCCAGTCTCAGTGGTGGGCTCAAGGTCACAACTGTTTATACCGCCTCAAGAGCTCGTCACACCCAGTGTTCCCCAGTTTCATTTGTACATTGAGGTTCCAACTGTCAGTCCCCAGCCGGCACATTGGTTTCACTTCCCTGGGCCCTAATTCATCCGTTTTTTGAAATAGGGATCTATCTACCAGGGTGGGTGTGAGAAGAAAGAAGAGGGGCATGAAAATATAACCGCAGAAGCCTCACCATGACGCTGTTCATGCATTAGTGAGCACTTCACAAACAAAAAACCTTATAATAGGGTATTTGTGTCCTTTCTTAGTAGTCTTTTGTCTTGACTCTGGCTGACATCAGAATCACCTAGAGCATTTTTTAAAAATACAAACACCAAAGGCTTCATCTCAGTCTTACTAAATCAGAAACACCAAACTTGAGGCCCAGGGATCTGAATTTTACATACCAATGATTCTAATTAACTTACCTAGTGATTCTAATCAACTTACCTAGTAGTCGAATTAGTACCTAGTGGTAGTAGTATCCGGTATGTAGGGGCCTGGGCAGAACTCAGTGAACACCCTTCCAGGAGTTTCCATAAGGGATTCCCACCCAGGATGGGGGATAGATTTCCAGGACCTGGAAGCTGCTTCCCAAAAAACAGCCTTCTTACTTGGCTGGTTCTTAGTTGGTAGCTCCCTGCCGCAAGCCAAGTGGTACTGACATATGGAGAAATACTCCTTTCATCCCATTCCACTCTGCTTATCTCCCAAGCTCTCTCCCTAGCAGTTCAAGAGACTACCTGGAGGTAAGCTCCAGGTACAGACAAAAACTCTGCTCCCTCCAGGCTGCCTTTTCTCTACCAAACCAGAAAATCACTTTTAACAACCACAAAGTTTCATGAGCCACCAGATGAAAGCTGATCATGCCCTTAGTGTCTGTTGATGGAGAACATGCTTAAACACACACACACACAAACCCCAAAACAAGTTATGGATTCAAGAAAACTTTCAAATAAATTTTGTATTTCATTCATTGCAGGCCTGTCCGTCTGTACTCACTTGCATCCTAACAGTAAATGTCCACCAAAGAATCTAGTTATGGAATAGCAGTGTTTGAAAGGAGCCACCAATGTATAGCTAAAAAGCCAGAAAAGTGACCTGAGGTCAAGAAAAAAAGAGAGAAAATGGATCTGAAGATAGACTTTGCCCATAGTGAAATATACCTAGGGCCAGCCTTGAGCCTCACTCAGGAACCAGAGCTGGACACTCAAAGGCAGACCAGGGGACTTCCATGGTGGTCCAGTGGTTCCGAAACCGTGTTCCCAATGCAGGAGTTGCTGTTCAGTCTCTGGCCAGGGAATTAGATCCCACAGGCCACAACTAAGAGTTTGCATGCCACAACTAAAGATCTCATGTGCTATAACTAAGACCTGGCACAGCCCGATAGATAGATTAAAAATTAAATAAACAAACAAAGGAAGACCAGAACACTCAGTACAATAACTCTTATAATATTGTAGGAGTAAAGGTCTGGATGCAAGAGTGCCTGTTTTCCTTAAAAACGACTGTGGCACAATTTACACTTAAAGGCACAAGTTTAGAGCAAGCTATTTTCAGTGGTCTGCTAGAGATTGTTTGCAGTTAAAGGGCCCTGAAATTATTTTAACTTCAGGCATTTGGGTAGGACTTCCCAAAAGTGTGCCCAGCCAGGAGGTGAATGATGTGGCACTGTAGCCTCTCTGCAAACAGGATTCCATCTCTTCTGCAAAGCTTTCCTGGGGCACACTGGTTTGAAATGACTCCTTCCTCTGTACTTTGGGCCTCAAACCTGGTGATTCTGATTCTGCAGGTCTAAGGAAGCGCAGATGCCATCAAATCCTTGTTTTCTGTAAATCCATGTGTGACCATAAAAGTTATAGCCTATTAAACTGTTACTACATTAGAGATGTTGATTGAAGTTAAGTTTCCTAGGACAGCCTCTTCTTTCCTTCTGCCTTTTCTCCCATAACTCTTAGCACAGTTCAGTTCAGTTCAGTCGCTCAGTTGTGTCNAGGTACAATCACTCAAACAAGTTTAATTCATTCTGGAGTTATCCGAATAGGCCATACCTACTAAGTATTTGAGAAGCAAATCATCTACTGGTGGCTATTAAAAAAAAAATTCATGTATGTATGTTTTGTTCATATATGTTTTGTTTTGATTATAGATACACAAAAGCAAGAATCCACTTTGGGTGGCGGGACAAACAGGCATTGCTTCTATGGACTTCAGCCTGATTCAGAATATAAAATCAGTGTTTACACAAAGCTCCAGGAGATGGAGGGACCCAGCGTGAGCATAACGGGAAAAACACGTGAGTGGAAGGCGTTCTCTCTCGCGCCCTGTATCCATGAACAAACAGTATTTTAGGAGTATGGTTTTGGTTCAGAAACCTTATTCCATCTATAAAAGCATTGGCCATTGTGCCCTGGAATATCTGTGCTACAAACGTTGCTCTTTGTACCCCGCCCCGGAATGCACCGCCTGTGGCCCGCTGACGGCGGCTGTGGATTGCCCCATCTCTGCCTGTTGTCACAGGGGACTGTAAGGCCGTAGGCCGGCCAAGTGCTTGAAACAATGGCCCTATTGTGAGGCTTCCATTAGGAACATCTGTGGTGCGTGGAGTGTGAGATGAAGTGTAAGCCTGGGTCCGCAGCGCTCCAGCCTCGGGGGTGGGAATGGAGCCAGGCGTGCCAGCTGGCTGCCCCCGGCCTTGCCTCCTCGAGAGGCTCTGATGCTTTTTCCAAGTTGGCAGGGAATCTGACGCACGCAAGGCAAAGGCAGGGTATAAAAGGGAAACAGAGCACTTTCTGCGTATTCTAAATGGCAAGGAAGGTGGCAACTGCTTGGTACGCTTTTAATCAAAGATTCCTGACCTAGAGGCCATGAGCACTGAAGTGGTTTGAATGGTACTGAATTTTGGGAGACACCGGTGTGTCCCCAGCTCAGTGTCTTAAACTTAAACTTGCAATCCTCAAGGACTGGTGTCCGAATAGGTGGCGGACGATGGGCTTTCTGGAAAGCCCCTCTCTCACGTGTCCCACATTTAGAAAGCTCTGCTACCCAGCTGCATAGGTCTTTCAGTTTCTCTGTACATACAAAAAAAAATCACCATCAATATACAATCTTCAAACACAGACGGTGAAAGTGTAGCTAGTGGAATCATCTGCTTTCCAACACGTGGACTTTATTTCATAACACTGGAAGTCAGCATTTTACATCACATGTGTATTTCTGAGGTATAATCTGCATTCCTTAAAGTTCACCCCTAAGTGTGTAAGTCGCTGATTTCTGGTGCATTCCGAGAGCTGCGCAGCCATCACCGCGCCTCAGTGTTGGGACGTTCCCGCCGCCTGGAGATCGGGCGAGCCCTCCTCCCACAGTCGGCTCCAGGCAGCCTACTTTCTGTTCTTATACATTTGTCTCTTCCAGTCATTTTGTGAAAATGGAAGTATGTAACTGGTAGTCTTTTGTGCTGGTATCTTTCACTCAGCGTGTGTTTTTGAGTTTTATCCATGTTGGAGAATGTAGCAGTCTTTTCTTGTGTTTTATTGCTCATTAGAATTTGGTTTTTGGGTAGAGGATTATATAATTTTGAAATTATTAGGGGCCTGTTAGGGCTTCAGATTTAAAGTCTAAAAAGCTTGTTTGGGGTCCTTTTTTCCATTGTTGCCTTGGGCAGTTTAACGTTTCTGAGCTGCTGTTTGCTTACAATAAAATTAAATACCTTCTTTCTTAGCTTAGTTTGGTGAAGATCCACTGGAAAGACCCCGCTGAGGACCTTGCGACCGCATTTTATTTTATTGAACAAATATTTTTGGTGTCGCTCTTCTTCCCTTTAAATAGAAAATCTTCAGGCCACACCGTGTGGTGTGCAGGGCCTGAGCTCCTCACCCAGGGTGGGCTTGTGCCTCTGCAGTGGGAGTTGGGGTTCTAACTGTGGGCCATCAGGGAAGTCCCTCTTGCCATCTCCCTGAAAGTCAGGAACCACGGCCATGGGGTTAGCGCTCCCATCACACATGTTTTCTCTGGGCCATTTTTTAAAAATTAAGTTTTAAAGTGTTCTCGAAAATTTGAAAGCTCTGACAACACAGGGCACACATATCCTCATGCAGCTAAATGTATGGAAAGCCAGTAGCTGCGGCGCCTTTGGACAGCCTACACGCTCTGAAGTTCGTTATTCCCGAATGTTTAGGCAGAGTTCTTTGCTCCCATTCATTACGTGCCTGACCTCTAAAAATATTTGAGTTTGGGGCCCCTGGTCTAGTTCAACTTCCCTTCACCTTAACCTCACCACTGTTAGGGACCAGTCCAGGATTCATCTGGAAAGCTCTGCTTGATGTAGATGTTTTCCTTCTGTCATCCTAGAGCTCCCACCCACTGGCTCCAGCTCAACCCCCTAGCGCAGATGCAGATCCAGACCGTTTCCTCCTCGGTGACAGCTTCGCCCAGCCTTGAGGACAGGGGCCGCCTGTGTGCCCATAGAGGACATAAACACTCTCGCCAGCTCATTGTGGTGTTTCTTACCCGAGAGGTTCTTGGGCCAGATGTTCTGACCAAACATATTAATCTGGCTGCCACAGGCACTCGTGGGTTTGGTTCTCAAATTTATTGACTGAGCTTGCGATATATCTCAGCTTTTCACATGGAAGAAAATGCACAATTATAAAGACGACCAGCTGCTTCCACAGATTTTAGGCTTTAGAAATATTTTATAGTGCTTCCAAACATGTTTTGCAATCCTAGTTTTAATACTAAAATGTCTCAAATGTTTTTACTTGTGAAAATTTTTAGTTGCCAAAAAATTGCCTTTACAATATCAAAGTGATCTCCTCTGTCTATAATAACGCAACTGAGGGCACAGGGTGTGTTGCCACCTTCCTTCTTTCGCCATCCTGCTTTTGCTTTGTTTTTCCTCTGCATTTTGGCCATGCCGTGTGGCACATGATGCGGTTTCCTGACCAGGGATCAGACCTGGGCCTCTTCAGTGAAAGCGTCGAATCCTACCCACTAGGCCACCAGAGAATGCCTCCCTTTTCTCATTTTTAATTCCCCCCCAAACTCATTTATACCAGCTTGATCTCCTCCAAGAAATTCTGCCTGTTGGATGTAGTTATGTGTGTGTGTATCAGATATATTACTGCATAGATATGTATAGATAAACCTGTATTAATCAGTTAAATAGAATTTTTTGTTTCACAAATGGGATCATACCATTGTATTCTGCTTCATTTCATATAATAACTAATCTCAAACATTTTTCTGTATCAGTAATACACAGTTACCTCATCCCTTTAAATGTTGAATTGCTTTACTCAAATAATGTTAGTTTATTGGTTCCTGGAATTGGAAGAGACCTTAAAATTCATCTCCAACCTTCCTGCCAGTGAAGGTGCTCCCTTTACAACATTCACAGCAAACATTCTGCCTGAGCTCAAATCCTTCCAGCTATTTGGTGCTTACTGTTTCCAGAGGCTAAACATCCCCCTGATTAGTTGAGAGTTTCCCTTGTATTATACTGGGATAGGAGAAGGCAATGGCAACCACGCCACTACTCTTGCCTGGAAAATCCCATGGATGGAGGAGCCTGGTGGGCTGCAGTCCATGGGGTCTCGAAGAGCCGGACACGACTGAGCGACTTCACTTTCGCTTTTCTCTTTCACGCATTGGAGAAGGAAATGGCAGCCCCCTCCAGTGCTCTTGCCTGGAGAATCCCAGGGACGGGGGGAGCCTGGTGGGCTGCCGTCTCTGGGGTCGCACAGAGTCGGACACGACTGAAGCGACTTAGCAGCAGCAGCATACTGGGATGAGAAAGATAATATTCTCAAGTTTTCTTTAGTGTCAAATAAGAATTGAAAAAAAAAAGAATCTACAAAAAATAATACAAAACAGCAACATTAGGGTGTTTACTGCGCTTCACGATGCCGTGGCGTCCCGGTGCTCTGCCTTGTGCGTCGGGAGGAAAGTCGCAGCTCTCACGTGGCCGCACCCGTGGCCTTTCTGCGTCTGGCACGTTTCTAGCCTCCTCCCCCAGGTCACGCCGATCGGGACGCGCTGCAGCCTCCGGTGTCCTGCTGTTTGGTCCCCAGAGCTGAGTGTCCCGGCGCGGTCTGACCGCGGCCGAGGGTGAGTCCGGCTCTCCTGGGGCCCAGCTCCTGGGAACCAGGGTGAAAAGGGAGGAGGTGCTGCTGGACGTGGACTGATGGCCCGTCCTCAGCCAGAGGCTCGTCTGAAACAGGCTGGGGGTCCTGCCTCAAAGCAGCGTCGAAGCCACTTTGAACGGACGGTTTGATTGCGCCGACCCCCGCTGGGTGAACTGGACTGTGGCAAGATGGCATTTCAAGCCTGCGGGCCGAGGCTGAGGAGATGGTTGGAACCAGCTTTCGTGGGCTTTGGCTGATTTACAGCGGGCCCTAAAGTCACTAAGTTCTCAGAGAAGACAGCTGTCAGAGTCATTGACTCCCCCGGAGAGTTATGACTCCATGACCTCGCTCTCTTCACAGATGAGACGGTTAACTGATTGATGTTCTTCTCTGCTTTTCAGAATCGCTTCCCACTCAACCACCGACGTTCCCTCCAACCGTCCCACCAGCAAAAGAAGGTAAAAAAACATAATGTAATCATGATGTGATTTTAGGCTTTGGATTTCTGTTGGATTTGTTTGTTTCTTCATTTAAAAACCAAGGTATTAGTAAAAGATACTTTCGCCTTAATACAAGTGCTTATATCAGACCCTTAGGGGAAACAGATTTGCAATGAGTAGCAAGTAAGACATAGAGATCTAATGTGCAGTGTAAAGAACAGTATTGTACTATAATAATAGCAACAGTATTGTACTATAATTATGTGCTGAGACAGAGGTGCTAAATATTACTACATCAACCAAAGTACAATATATAAGTGTAAATTAACATACATTATATACAATGTAAATTATATATAAACAAATGTAAATTATAAATATAAATCAAATTAATATATTGTGCATTTAAGATTTTTGCAGTGTCATATGTCAGATAAACTCAATAAAAAGCCATCTAAAAGCAGAATCTGCACACACAGAGTAGATTTTCAAACAGAATTCTTTCATAGTTATTTCATTGGAAATATCAGAATGGTCCTCGTTTGCCAAGGAAGAGTAGTCGTGTAGCCTGGGGGTGTAGGTTATCATTGTGTAGCTGTGTGGGTTGTGACTCTGTAGACCAGGGTCACAGTGTTCCAGCTTACCGCAGAAATGCTGCTCCTGGTTGTGTTTTTCTGTCTTCCTCACAAAAGATTGTCTTCACCTCTTACTGGAGCCGTTAAGGTAACTTTCTAAAAAACTTCCAGACGTAGTAGTGATGCTTATTTTTTATCCCATTAATGGACGTTGATTAGCCCTACTATTCATTCTCAAAGCGCTTACGCCCAGTACTTGGGATACCGTGACAGTTTGATTGCTGCGCTCTGCTTATTTTCAGCATCGCAAGAGAAATAGGTGTTGACCTGGGTAATTGCCAGCCAAGGAAACGCGTCAGTGTAGGTTGTACCATAGTGGCTCAGAACTGGGGCCAGCTGACGCTGCTGCTACTTGATTACTTGTGAAGGAGGAGGAATTTGAATTCTAATCCCTGGACTGGGGAGACCCCCTGGAGAAGGAACTAGCAACCCACTCCAGAATTCTTTCCTGGAAAATCCCGTGGTCAGAGGAGCCTGGCAGGATATAGTCCATGGGGTTGCAAGAGTCGGACTCGGCTTAGGGACCACCCACAGTATTGTGGTCGGAAAAGGTGCTTGATATGACTTCAATTTTCTTAAATTTACCAAGGCTTGATTTATGACCCAAGACATGATCTATTCTGAAGGATGTTCCACACGCACTAGAAAGGAGACTGTTCTGCTGCTTTGGGATGGGATGTCCTGTAAACATCAGTTGAGAGCGTCTGGTCGAATGCATCGTTTAGGTTTGGCTTCCTTATCAACCTTCTGTCTGGATGGCCTGCCCATCGGTGTCAGTGGAGTGTCAAGTCCCGTGACCACGGTGTTATGTTGATGTCCCCACTTTCTGTCTGGATGGCCTGCCCATCGGTGTCAGTGGAGTGTCAAGTCCCGTGACCACGGTGTTATGTTGATGTCCCCACCTTCTGTCTGGATGGTCTACCCATCGGTGTCAGTGGAGTGTCAAGTCCCATGATCACGGATCTCCCAACTTTCTGTCTGGATGGCCTGCCCATCGGCGTCAGTGGAGTGTCAAGTCCCGTGATCACGGATCTCCCAACTTTCTGTCTGGATGGCCTGCCCATCGGTGTCAGTGGAGTGTCAAGCCCCGTGACCACGGTGTCACTGTTGATGTCCCCACTTTCTGTCTGGATGGCCTGCCCATCGGTGTCAGTGGAGTGTCAAGTCCCGTGACCACGGTGTTACTGTTGATGTCCCCACTTTCTGTCTGGATGGCCTGCCCATCGGTGTCAGTGGAGTGTCAAGTCCCGTGACCACGGTGTTATGTTGATGTCCCCACCTTCTGTCTGGATGGTCTACCCATCGGTGTCAGTGGAGTGTCAAGTCCCATGATCACGGATCTCCCAACTTTCTGTCTGGATGGCCTGCCCATCGGCGTCAGTGGAGTGTCAAGTCCCGTGATCACGGATCTCCCAACTTTCTGTCTGGATGGCCTGCCCATCGGTGTCAGTGGAGTGTCAAGCCCCGTGACCACGGTGTCACTGTTGATGTCCCCACTTTCTGTCTGGATGGCCTGCCCATCGGTGTCAGTGGAGTGTCAAGTCCCATGATCACGGATCTCCCAACCTTCTGTCTGGATGGCCTGCCCATCGGCGTCAGTGGAGTGTCAAGTCCCGTGATCACGGATCTCCCAACTTTCTGTCTGGATGGTCTGCCCATCAGTGTCAGTGGAGTGTCAAGCCCCAAGACCACGGTGTCACTGTTGATGTCCCCACATTCTGTCTGGATGGCCTGCCCATCGGTGTCAGTGGAGTGTCAAGTCCCGTGACCACGGTGTCACTGTTGATGTCCCCACTTTCTGTCTGGATGGCCTGCCCATCGGTGTCAGTGGAGTGTCAAGCCCCGTGATCACGGATCTCCCAACTTTCTGTCTGGATGGCCTGCCCATCGGTGTCAGTGGAGTGTCAAGCTCCGTGATCACGGATCTCCCACCTTCTGTCTGGATGGCCTGCCCATCGGTGTCAGTGGAGTCTCAAGCCCCGTGACCACGGTGTTATGTCGATGTCTCCTTTTGCGGCTGTTGGTGTTTGCCTCGCACACTGAGCCGCTCCTGTGCTGGCTGCACGCTGTCTGCACGGTTCCGCCCTCATCTCGGGTAGATTCTTTGCGAGTCACGTGGTGCTCTTCCTCATCTCTTGTAACTGTCCTTATTTTAAAGTCTATTTTGTCTGATATGAGTCTTGCTACTCCAGCTTCCTTTGGATTTTCATTTGCATGGATTGATTTACATTTTGAAGAGTGAGTTTTACAGTAAATAACGGAGAGATGA
This sequence comes from Oreotragus oreotragus, assembly GCA_006410675.1. NCBI lineage: Eukaryota > Metazoa > Chordata > Mammalia > Artiodactyla > Bovidae > Oreotragus > Oreotragus oreotragus. Next base: position 172,323 of record SJYX01013060.1, on the reverse strand, counting down.
ACACTTGACGTCATGGGGTGACCTAAGCGCATAATGTCTTTGGGGCACCATAAGTGCTTCAGCGTGAGCCACAGGAAAGAGTGAAGGGCGTGTTATGAGAGGGTGAGTGTGCCTGTGCAAGGAGGCTGGGCTTTATCCTATGGGACGTGGCTATGAAGGGAGGGTGACCTGCTGAAATCTGACTGAGAAAGAGAACCTCGGTGAGATGGGGAGGAGGGAGAAGGAAGGCGGATCGCATGGTTGGAATGCTGTTTTAGAAGACTGCTTCCGGTCACCGTACGTTTCCATAATGCTGTTTATTTGGCTGTGCTGGGACCTGCCTGCTGCGTGGGCTTCTCTCTAGCTGTGGGAAGTGGGGGCTGCTCTCTAGCTGCAGTGTGGGGCTCCTCTGGCTGTGAGCACAGGCCCCAGGCACTTGGCCTGCTGCCGCTGTGGCCCCTGGGGTCTGAACACAGGCCCAGTTGTGGTGCGTGGGCTGGCTGGCTCCCTGGCAAATGGGCTCTTCCCGGGCCAGGGGCTGAACGCATGCCTCCTGCATTAGCAGATGGGTTCTTGACCCCTGAGTCACCAGGGGCGCCCTGCCCCGCAGTTTAGGATAGCTATTACATACCAGAGTTACAGTGAAAAATGATTGTCCTCACCTTACAAAGGTTTAGCAGACGTTTGGTTCATGTCAAAAGATCCGTGATATTTGGTCCTGTCCAAAGTCATTTGGCATGGACCAAATATGCTCATGGACCTTTTGGATAGGACCAAATTTCAAGAACCTGTTGGTGTAGACTAGATGTCTTATTGATGTTCTGGACAAGACCAAATATCCTGCAAAGGACAGGAGCATAGTCAGAGGTGTCTGATGCTGGAGAGTGTAAGGGTCAAGGAAACAAAGAGGTAATAAGAAACTTGACAAAAGTGAAACTCAACATCCTTCCTAGCACACCACGCAGACTCCTCAATGATCAACCTGCACTGTGTCATCATTTCCCAGACTGTATTAGTTTACAGCAAAATCGCATAACTTCAGGTTCCCCATACGTGCCTTATGCTCTCCTGCATCTTCTCACGCTATTTGCTCTACTTGGGATAGTCAAAGCTATGATTTTTCCAGTGGTCACGTATGGATGTGAGAGTTGGACGCTAAAGAAAGCTGAGTGCCAAAGAATTGATGTTTTTGAACTGCGGTGTTGGAGAAGACTCTTGAGAATCCCTTGGACTTCAAGGAGATTCAACCAGTCCATCCTAAAGGAAATCAGTCCTGAATATTCACTGGAAGGACTGATGCTAAACCTGAAACTCCAATACTTTGGCCACCCGATGCAAAAAGCTGACTCATTGGAAAAGACCCTGATGCTGGGAAAGAGGGAAGGCAGGAGGAGAAGGGGGCAACAGAGGCTGAGATGGCTGGATGGCATCACTGACTCGATGGACGTGAGTCTGAGTGAACTCCGGGAGTTGGTGATGGACAGGGAGGCCTGGCAGGCTGCAGTTCATGGGGTCGCAAAGACTGAGTGACTGAACTGACTGACTACTTGGGAAGCCAGCCTCTTCCTTCTCCCATCTTCATATCTAGCTTTTTCCAGTTTAACTGTCTATGTTGAGTTTCACTACTGGAGCTGAAAACAGATCCGAACTGAGGAGTTTATTCGACAGTTCTGATACAGACATTACAGGATTCCCTGAGGTCAGAATGTTTTTATTTATAGCAGAATATGAGTATCCTTTGGTTACGATTCGTGAATGCTCGGGGGAAACACACGATTTGGAAGGGTGGTGAGAGTGGGGATTGCTAATGTAGCAACACTGTTCTTGGATTAGTAGTTTTCATCATGATGGTTTCAGACATTGGGACTTTTGCAACTCGAACACGTTATTCATTTTAGGTTCTGTTTGCCCTGAGTGTATTTAATTTAAAAACCTATAAATGTTCATTATTCAGGTGATACTGAGTATTTATAAAACGTCCATTTTAAGAAATAGAAAAGAGTACAAAGGAGAAAATTAAAAGCACAGTTTCATACCCCAGAGACAGTTCCTTCACGCGTTTCAATGTATTTTCTTTTCCGTTTGTTTTATTAACGCAGTTTTCAATTTGAGTATATTTTCAGATAGATTTTGCTCTCATTTTGAAGGTAAAACCTAATCTGGGTTTCGTCTTTCCTAGCAAACAACACTAGGTTTTCTTTTATACGCTTAAAGTGAGTGGATCTTGTGATCCCTTTCGGCTTTAAATTCAAACCATAAATATGTAAAATTTTGTAAATCGTGGAGCTCAGGAGAACAACCTCACCAAATCCTTATTGTCCCAGGAGTACTAACTCACTTGGAGATGGTTTATTTACCTTTTAAGTTGTAGTTAGCTTTAAGGGACTGTAGTTGTAGTTAATACAATAAAAATTAAGCCATTTTTTTCTAAAGAAAAGCAAAAGGTTCATTATCTTGCAGAACATTTGTGTGCCAATGGCCCAAGATTAAAAGATTCAGATTATTAAATTGTTTGTTTCATCGCAAAACAGAGTCAACCACCATGATCTGTATTAATCAAGGGGAAAAGAAGCATAGTTAATCTGAAACAGGATGCGATACAAGACTTAAAAAATGCTTTCAGTGGAAGAGGTTTTTGCTAATCTGGTTTTTGCTTGTTTGTTAGGATTGATGTCAGTATTACTATTGACGAAAGTTTTCCCGAGCTACCAGTAGTGTACATTCCTTGACATCAGGGGGTGTCCAAAGGGCACAGAATTTCTAAGCAAGGCTGAAATTGAAGTTTGGTTATGGCTGCAGTCCAGACGCACATCAGGTTTTAGGTTACTCTGCTTTCATTTCGAGGCATGGCTTCCTCTTGGAAGCTAAATCCTTCTCGGGCCATTAACTTGACAGGCAGAGGGCAGGGTGGAGACTGGCATCCTGGGCTGCCCTTGAACCAGCAGGCGCTGGGGGCTTGCTGATGCCCTGTCACTAAGTCAATGTGGCTCCACATTTTCCCATTCTCTCATTTCTATTCTTTAAGGCGGAAATTGATGTTTTTATTTTTCTCTTTAATTCTGCGTATTTGATAGAAGCTTTCTTAGTCATGAGCAGGATACTTGAATATAGGAGAACAATGATGGTCAGAAAACCTAGTGAGCAAGAATTTGGAATAGGCTGTATACCTTTCCTTCTGGAAGGCGCTCTAGTCACCAGAGGGAAACCATTATCTGCTTTGTTGGCTTGATGAAGACTGTTTTCTCCTTTTCTCTGATTCACTATTCATTCTTGGTCTCCAGTGTGTAAAGCTGCCAAAGCTGACCTGGTGTTTATGGTGGATGGATCCTGGAGTATTGGTGATGAAAATTTCAATAAGATCATTAACTTCCTGTACAGCACCGTCGGAGCTCTGGACAAGATCGGCGCAGATGGAACCCAAGTAAGGCTGACAGATCGGTCATTAACTCATTCGATGCATTAAATAATTATTCCAGGCTATTATTACGGCAACTTGTTGGGGAATATGGGTAAAGAACTATACTGATTTGATCCCAGTCTGAAGGAGAGAGTAGACAGGTCTGAGTTTAGGTGCCTGACGGAGCTGGGCACGATGCTCACCCTTAAAAGCGAGCGAGCAGCAAAGCGAGAGCCGTTGCACGGCGTGTCAGCGGGTGTGTCTCCTGCACGCTGGNGCTGCAGTCCACGGGGTCGCAAAAGGGTCGACACAACTTGGGACTCAGCAAGAGCAGCAGCGGCGGCACCGGTAGCACCGCTGGCCTTGCTGCGTTCTGCATGTGCATGTACAGGCTACAGCAGCGTGACTGCGTGTTTCTAAGTCTGGACGATGTGACTAAAAATCCCTTCCAGGTTGCGAATCTCCTGTCCTGCTGTGCTTTTTCTAAGGCGTTTGCTACATACGGGATGCCCTGTTATGAGAAGCTCCATCAATTAAGCGCAGTACAGGACTTGACTGACTGTCTGGGGGTCACGGCTCTATGCTTCCACTGCAGGGAACTCAGGCTCCATGCCGGCCACAGAGCACGGCCGGAAAAAGAAAGAAAATTAAGTGCCATGCTATGAAAAGAGCCAGGGAGGGAACCCGGTCACAGAGACCGTTCAGCCCCAGCTTTCTCATCCGTCAAGTGGAGAACACAAAGTGAGGGTCACACCGTGTAAGACCAACATGGCACAGACTAGCCTAATACGAATTTGTCGAGCACGGAACGTGACCCACCTCGGGCGTCTAAGCCTGTTAATGTCCCAGTTTCTACTTCTGAAAAAAAAAATTGAGATAAAGTTTCTGTTTCAACTGCACTTTATCCCATAAATACAAAAACCGTTAATAATATGCAAACATAGCGATGCTGCTCAGATAGTAACTATTTTGTCTTAAGCACTAGCTCTCTTCAGCCTCTCTAAAATGGAAAATCTCTCTGGGGAATGATGGGTTCATCATTGTATGGTGAATTCTGTACCTGCAGATTTCTGATGAACTGTGAAGGGTGAATTATCCATCCCTACAGGGTCTCCTAAGTAAACCTATTTTAAACATGCGGCCGTGTCTTGCAATGCAGTTTAAACTCATCAGAAGTCCGTTTCCCTTTCCCCACAGGCTACAGCATCTTTGCAGTCGGCGTGGCCGACGCGGACTACTCGGAGCTGGTCAGCATCGGCAGCAAGCCCAGTGCCCGGCATGCCTTCTTTGTGGACGACTTTGACGCCTTTAAGAAAATTGAAGATGAGTTGATTACTTTTGTCTGCGAAACCGCATCAGCAAGTTAGTTCTTTGGAATTTGCCCTTACGTTGNGGACTACTCGGAGCTGGTCAGCATCGGCAGCAAGCCCAGTGCCCGGCATGCCTTCTTTGTGGACGACTTTGACGCCTTTAAGAAAATTGAAGATGAGTTGATTACTTTTGTCTGCGAAACCGCATCAGCAAGTTAGTTCTTTGGAATTTGCCCTTACGTTGCCTGAAAGCTGAGATAATTTATCCTGGTTAAACAATGAGTCCCATCCTGCTCTGAAGGGAAAAAAGGACTTGGAGAGCTGTTTGTTATGTAGACATAGTTCTGTGGTTTAGAGCTTTGGAAGTGAACCTCCACTCTCCCAGGTCCAGAGTTCAGGTTGATACAGACTTTCTCTGAGAAGATGAGAATCTGTATTTGAAAGAAACTCTCTTAAACGTCTGTGGCAGACAGTCTTCAAAAATGTGTTAAGTCTGCTCATCAGGGTAGCACCCTGGGAGGGAGACTTTTCCCAATACATGCTCTCTAGTGACCAGCATCGATCTTAAGGGACCCAGGAGATGAGAAGGAAGCTGGGACTTTGGTTTTAACAGAAGCGAGACTGCTTCAGTCTTTAGGAATCCGCAGAAAGCTGTAGCCACATCTGGTTTGGATTCCCTCTACACTTGGCTTCCATAAAGATTATGTTAGCTTCCTGTTTTCAGGACAAGGGAAGAATATGTTTGGAAAATAACTAAATTAGGGTTTTATCTACTTTGTTTTGTCTTCCAGCCTGCCCACTGGTGCATAAGGATGGCATTGATCTTGCAGGTATGCAGTATCAGGGATTTCCCAAAACAGAGTATATTAACTTCTTTTTGGGGGTCCAGATTTTTTAAATCCTTAATAGACTAATTTTGAAATGTAAAATCCTGCTAAGCTAAGTTGCTTCAGTCGTGTCCGACTCTGTGCGACCCCATAGACGGCAGCCCACCAGGCTCCCCCGTCCCTGGGATTCTCCAGGCAAGAACACTGAAGTGGGTTGCCATTTCCTTCTCCAATGCATGAAAGTGAAAAGTGAAAGTGAAGTCGCTCAGTTGTGTCTGACCCTTAGCGACCCCATGGACTGCAGCCTACCAAGCTCCTCCGTCCATGGAGTTTCCAGGCAAGAGTACTGGAGTGGGGTGCCATTGCCTTCTCCAATCCTTCTAAAATCCTAATGTGCCTATTTATTCCCTCTCTCTTTTTAAGGATTTAAGATGATGGAAATGTTTGGTTTGGTTGAAAAGGAATTTTCATCAGTGGAAGGGGTCTCTATGGAGCCTGGTACCTTCAATGTGTATCCTTGTTATCAACTTCATAAAGATGCCCTGGTTTCCCAGCCAACCAAGTATGTTTCCATTGCAAGATACTAAAGCCAATTATTGTTTATTATATCTCAGTGTGTAAATGAAATCAACTTGAAATAATAATTTCAATGATAATTCCCAGCAGAGTTTTCCATGGTGGATAGAGCAGATGATGTTTAGATTTCTTTAAAAACATCAGACTCATATATAAGGCTGGTTGAACTTTCCTATCTGTTGATCTGAGAAAAATATAAAGATAGTTAATGCTTGCCTAGCACTGCCATGTACCAGTGAAAGTGGTAATCACACAGTCGTGTCTGACTCTTTGTGACCCCACGGACTGAAGCCCGCCAGGCTCCTCTGTCCATGGGATTCTCCAGGCAAGAACGCTGGAGTGGGTTGCCTTGCCTTCTCCAGGGTCTATGTACCAGGCATCGTTCTAAATGCTTATATATAGTAGCTCACTCAAACCTCCCAGGAACTGTATGAGGTAGAGTCATTCATTATCTTGATTTTACAAATAGTGAAACTAAAGCACAAAGAAGCTAAATGACCTGAGTGAGATCATGTAGTTTGTTGAGGATCATGCTGGGATTTGTACCCGGCAATCAGGCCCTGGAACCCACACCCTGAACCACTTTACCTACTCTAGAGGCATGAATTCAGAGGGTTTTTATCCTTGAGAAGTCACAAAAGCAACTCCGTATGGTTGGAGTAAAAATCACATTATCTAGTCACCACACAGTCTGAGATGTGTGGAGGGGCTCCTAGGACCATTTTCAGCAGTTCTGCAAACTCCAGACGTGCTTGAGTTCCAGTTCAGTTCAGTGGCTCAGTCGTGTCCGACTCTTTGTGACCTCATGAATCGCAGCACGCCAGGCCTCCATGTCCATCACCAACTCCAGGAGTTCACTCAGACTCACGTCCATCGAGTCCGTGATGCCATCCAGGCATCTCATCCTTGGTCGACCCCTTCTCCTTCTGCCTCCAATCCCTCCCAGCATCAGAGTCTTTGCCAATGAGTCCACTCTTCGCATGAGGTGGCCAAAGTACTGGAGTTTCAGCTCCAGCATCATTCCTTCCAAAGAAATCCCAGGGGTGATCTCCTTCAGAATGGACTGGTTGGAGCTCCCTGCAGTCCAAGGGACACCACAATTCAAAAGCATCAATTCTTCGGTGCTCAGCTTTCTTTACAGTCCACCTCTCACATCCATACATGACCACTGGAAAAACCATAACCTTGACTAGAAGGACCTTAGTTGGCAAAGTAATGTCTCTGCTTTTGAATAT
>SJYX01013060.1:144176-157104 GCA_006410675.1 Oreotragus oreotragus | reverse complement strand
CCCCCCCCCCCCCAAGAAAAGACTGTAGACAAACATTATTTATAGTACTAAAACTTGAAACTACTTAATTGTTTCATAAGAAGTGACTGGTCAGATAAATTATGGAATAGCCAAACCAGCAAAGGTTGTACAAATATTAAATATCATGCTCTTTAAAATATTTAAGGAAACATGAAATATGTAGTAAACGATGCTAAGAAAAGAAAGGGGCAAAATTATATAAATTGGACAAAGACTTAGAGACATTCTTTAAAGACCGGAGGGAAATGCATGACCCCAAAAGAAGGATCACTTCCGAATGGGGTTAATGGTGATGTTTATTTTCTTCTGTTTCTTCACGTGTTAATAAAGAAAAAGGTATTTTTTCATTTCAAATAGTGAAAGTGTATTTGCTTTTATAATCAAACAAATAACTTCTTGAAGAGGGATTCAATAAAACATACTATTTTCTTTCCATTTTTCAGATACTTGCATCCAGAAGGATTGCCCTCTGACTATACAATCAGTATTCTATTCCGGATTCTTCCTGACACTCCAGAGGAGCCCTTTGCTCTTTGGGAGATTTTAAATAAAAATTCTGACCCATTGGTTGGAGTCATTTTAGATAGTAAGTACGTTTATTTACAAAACATTTGCACACGCACGCATGGGTTACGTACGCGGTGTGCCATCTTGCCTGCTTACTGTGTATTGTAGAGTAACTCACTTGTTTTAAACCATTGCTCGGTACTAATAATGGACTGTGTTGACAGTCGAGTCATTCCTATGTCTACTCAGGCTTTCAGCAAACATTCGCTGAGGCCCTCCTCTGTGGGACACCAGGTTCTGCGATTCACTAGCGAGCGAGGTGGAAAGAGACACGTCCCGCGATGGGGAGACTGTAGGGAGGCCAGGGTTGGCGCCAGGAGGGTCAGTGGGAGGGCTGGGGCTCTGTGAGGAAAGGGCAAGTGTCGGATGCTTCTCTGGGCTCCTGGACCCAGTTCCAACATAGGACTGGCGCCTGGGGAGTGTGGCGGCGCGTCTCCCGCCACACCGGCCGTTCTTGGGCAGCGGCAGGCACCTGAGAGGTCAGCCTGGGTGGGACGCTGTTTACCCGCGGGCGGCCTCGACCCCCAGGCCGAGGGCGGCTCCTGCCCGCGGGCGGCCTTGACCCCCAGGCCGAGGGCGGCTCCTGCCCGCGGCCCTTCCTCCCCCAGCCCCGCCGGCGGCGGCAGCCTCTGTCTGTTGCCGCAACAGACAAGCGTCAGCCTGAACCAGGTGCCAGCAGCCGCCTCCAGCCCAGGATGCCGCTTGGTCACCAGGCTGTCCCCTGGGCTTGTGACCCCCAGTCTCTAAATCACAGGGTCCCACAGGTGCCTCCTCAGGTTGTAATAATTTGCCGGAGTGGCTCACAGAACTCAGAAGCATTTTAGCTACAGCACCGGGTTACCAAAGGAAGGGAAGAGAGAGTGAAAGCAAGGTTGCTCAGTCGTGTCCGACTCTTTGTGACCCGAGGTTCCTCCATCCGTGGGATTTTCCAGGCAGGAGCACTGGAGTGGGCTGCTGTTTCCTTCTCCATTTTACCTGCAGCGCTAGGTTACCAAAGGGTACCGGCGCGTTATAAAACGCTGTAACCCAGGAGCGACGGGAGCGACGCTGCAGCAAGGCCTGGGCAGGGTTGGGGGGCTTCCAGGTCCACCCTGCACCCCCCTCAGCAGCTCTGTGTGGTCACCAGCCCGGAGTCTCTCTGGACCCCATCCTTCTGGGTTTTTGTGGAGGCTTCATTACACAGGAAAGATTCGTTAAGTCACTGGGCATTGGCAACTGAACTCAGGCTCCAACGCCTCTCCCCTCCGTAGAAGCTGAGTTAGGAGCATGGTGTTTGGACTGAGAGTTCTAACCCTCTCAGCACAGGATTGCTTTTCCAAGTAACCAGCAGGCATCCTTAGGTGACCTGAGGGCTTTCCAAAAGCTACCTTATTAACATAACAAAGGCACATGTATTGCTCTCTCCACAGGAAATTCCAAGGGTTTCAGGAGCCGGAACCCTGACAAAGAGCTAGTATATATGAGAAATCTATTTTGGTCATCTGAACAGAAAATATTTCTTTCTTTTAAGTCACAATGTTGCAGTGCCTGTCCTATCAGAGAAAAAATGTCAGGTTGGCAAGCAGTATGTTTGGGGAAGAATTCTGGGATGGAAACGTACATTTGAAAATGGTATTGGTGGGTGTGTGAAGTTTAAGTCCCAATACTGGGTCAGAGCATCATAAGAGGAGTCTAGAAAGGAGAGAGGATGGTTGTGAAGAATGAGAAATTCCATTGTCGGGAGGTTGGAAAGTTGAGGCGGAAACAGTGAAAGAAACTTCTTAACCTTTGTTCTTGGAGGTCACAAGTGATTATCACTTAAGAGAATTCTCAAGTTTGGGGTTAATGTCCCTGAGGTTTCTGCATATATTTTTAGTGTAAGATTCCAGTCAAGCTGGGATCCAAAATTTGGTGACTCAAACATTTGGATAAGGAAAGTATTTTAAGCTTATTTCCAAGTAGTGTTTGTTAAAAGACCTTTTAGTACATGGAAATAAATCAACAGCTAAACATTGAAAGCATTTTGCTCTGATACTGAAACTAAGTCAAAGCTGTAGATTGAAAAGGTGTAAGCTGCTAACTACACACAACCAGAACTTGAAAACAAGTCCTTGAGACGATCAGTGCTTGCTCCTTTTGAAAACCAGATGAAAAATTAAACTGTAACCTGGGACTGAATTAGTGAGAAAAATACTCTTTTTTTTTTGGTAATAAAATGTTCCTCGTCACATGAAGTACTCAAGAGGAGAAGGTCATTATTTGTTTGTTCATAATGTTCATAATAAAAGACACATTGGATTATGACTGTTTCATAAAGGTGTAAGTTACATGTCCTGAGAGAACTGGTTCCTTCAGTGGTTAAATAAGGCAGAGTCTGGTTTTTATTTCTTAACATTTGATTTCTGAGTTAGGGCCTGTGAACCCTGCCCGGGCCCTAGCCCACTGCAGACTCTCTGCCCCAGATGGGGGAGGGTTCCTTTTCCATTCAGGCTTAAGTAGGCAAATGGGAAACCCAAGCTGCCATTAACACAGCAGGAGCTTTGTCAGTGGGTTGCCATGCCCTCCTCTGCTGCTGGGGAAGGGGGCAGGGCTCTTCCCAAGGGAGCGGTCCTTAATGGCTGCCAGTTCCTAAGTGTGTCGTCTACTATGCTAATATAGGGAAATATCCATTTTCTTGGAGAAGGAAACGGCAGCCCACTCCACTATTCTTGCCTGAAGAAGCCCATAGACAGAGGAGCCTGGCAGGCTACAGTCCATGGGGTTGCAAAGAGTTGGACACGACTGGGCAACCTCACTTTCTTTTTACAAAGTAAACAACGTATAATGAGAGTCACAATCTGTTGGAGGTCAGACTTATCACTATCTTGGTCCCACCTGGTTCTTTTTCTTTTTCTATAGCTTCCTTTCTTATCTCTGGATCCTTCCACTTAAATATTTGCATTCCCTCCTGCTCAAGGTGGGGAGTTGGCAGGTTTTGAGCAAGGATATTCCTGCTAAAGGTGGGACTAGAGGGCTGATGAGTTTTGAGCAAAGATCAGTCACATCCCTGGTAACAATTTGATTAGCTTCTTTCTTCCTTTCGGCCTCCACTTCCACCTTCCCCAAATGGCGATGGGAATGCGGACGGGCAGGGAGGTGCAGAGGAAGCAGGAATGTCGGGGCCCGCCTCATTGCCACGCGTGGCTCACTCGGTTACTCTGGCCAGCTGAAAGCCTGGGGCCTTCCAGGGCCGTTTCATCACCCACTCACCACTTTAAAACACAGCTTCAAAGCAATGGTTATATTATTTTGAGTTGACTTTTAAAAACATTACCCATTTTAATACTTTCTAGAATATTTTAAATCTTTTATTTTGTTTGATCAGATGGTGGGAAAACCCTAACATATTTCAACTATGACTACAGTGGGGATTTTCAGACTGTTACTTTTGAAGGACCTGAAATTAGGAAAATTTTCTATGGAAGCTTTCACAAGGTGAGTAATGCCTTGTATGCATATATATATTCTTTATTCTATTTACTGCAGGCCAAGCAACAGAGAGGTACAAGAAAAAAACAAAAATCAAAATCAAAAACATGGCGCTTTGGGTCTCCTATAGTAAGAATTACTTGTGGGGCTTGGGAACTGCCCGAAGATTCTGATATGGTAGTTTGGGGATGGGATCCTAAAATGTATGTTTTTATCCAGTACCCCAGGAGATTTGATAGTGTCAGGAAGAAGACATTTTCCACTGTTCTTCTAGGTTCTTCTGGCTGGTCTAAGAATCAATTAATGGGAGAAACTCAAAAGTTTAATAACATATATATGGGGGAGACCCAGGAAAACTGAGTAACTCAGCAAAATAGCCAGAACCTTACCTTAAGTACCATCTTCAGCGAAAGACAAAAGAGGATTATGCAAGTAGTGGTTTGGGTTTGGACTTCAAAAGGAAGGAAGACAATTCACATGGAGATGGAAAAGCAAATGTTCAGTAAATAAATGAGTCAGCGGGACACAGATTCCCCTCCACACACACACCTAGCCATATTCTTTGCAGATATTGCTGGTCATAGCCCTGTTCTGGGAGCAGACCTTCTGTCTAAATTCTTTCAGGCAGTTAACATGAAGCTCAAAGTTTCTTTCTGAGTCTTTTGGACCTTGGTTATTTTCAGCTTGAAGTAATCTGCATTCTACAGAGACATTTTGGACCGGCAAATTTTGGTCTCCTATCATAGAAGTGGTCCAGGTTCATACTTTGAGGAACCATGCAGCAGAGGGTAACATATCACTAAGTAGGTAGTTGTAAATTCCCTACATTATGTGTTATGTAGAAAGGATTGCTGGTCTACCTGGCCACCAATAGAGTTAAAGTACCAGCAGCCAAATCACGTTAAAATATGTAGACAGATTGCGCTGAGACAGCCCGTCACTGCCACTGTACGGTAAGTTGCCCTGAGGGAGCGTTTTGTAAGCCTGACATTCGTGGTTCTTATTTTAACTGGCACATGTGATGGAGCCTGTTCCTTCAGGCTTCACATCTGTGAGACATTTGTCTTTGTGATCACTGCAGTAGACAGGCTTCCTTCCAAAATTTACTGTTTCCTTCGTAGTGAATAATCCCACTGATATCTGGGCTGTTAAAGAATGCAACACCAAGAGTGGGAGAGCCGAGCATTTACTCGGTGGCGTTGTGAAAACCCTGCCTCTTGGCCACATCGCTCTTGTCCTGCCAGAGGGAGGGAAGGGGTGTGACACCCCAGTCTTCATCTTGGCTTCTGTTCCTGATAGAATGTGGTCAGATCTGTCTAATCTACATAACTTTGCTACCTTTGGGGGTGTTGAATACCATCAGTGTATAAGACCCCCAACCCAGGGATCGAACCTGGGTCTCCCTCATTCCAGGCAGATGCTTTAACCTCTGAGCCACCAGGGAAGCCCTGTATAAGAACCATTGCATAACAGAATTCCCTCATTTTTGCATAAGAAAAGTTGCATAAAAATATTTTTTTTCTTGTCACTAGGACTGTACAACCACAAGTGTCTTAAAATAAGGTATCTTAGAAACACATAAGATTCACATTTATTATTTTATGCTTCCGAATAGTCTCCCATTAGCATTTCTTTGGAATTATTGTCATGTATTTATCAACTTCCTCTAGAGATGATTTTTTCTTGGTTAGACAGTCACAGAATAGTCCAAAAATATTACAGAGGAAATGAAAAGCATTGAGATTTCATCAGTGTTTACAGAAAAACCCATAGAGATGGCATCTGAATGTGGGATAGTCTTGCAAGTGCTTTAAAGTAGAACCTTTCTTCTCAAGCAAAGTGCTTAAGTAGGCAGAATTCCTTTTCTTCCCTTGCATGTTTTTTGGTGATGAGTCAGGCAATTATGTAAATTTGTTTGATATTTTCTCCTGCTTCTTACCTTTTAAAACATTTTTACTTTTATCAGGTACATATTGTTGTCAGCAAGACCTTGGCCAAAGTGGTTATTGACTGCAAGCAAGTGGGTGAGAAGGCAATAAATGCATCGTCTAACATCACGTTGGATGGTGTCGAAGTCCTGGGGAGAATGGTTCGATCAAGAGGACCAAACGGGAACTCTGCACCAGTGAGTGGATAAATAAACGAATCTGTGTTATGTTCAGGAAAAAACTTCTCCTAAAATACGATTATGTATTTTCCAGGGGAAGAGCTTGGTAAAGGGATAGATGGAGAGAGTGATGGTGAATGATAGTTGTGAATGATAAGTAAATAGATAATTGATGAATGAATGAAGTTCAAATGAATGAAATGAATTCACTTAAATGAATTAAAACACAAACATTCGAAGTTCTTGCAATATGCTTCCGCTGTATTTAGGCTAGTTTGTTTTCTAAATGAAAATTTTAATAGTAAAATATTTTTAAAATTCAAATAAAATACAGTGGCATAAATGGTTGGTTAATGAGAATCAAAACTGTGTATGAACCTCGTTGATATGAGCAGATCCAAATCTGTATAAAACATGTTATTATTATACATGGGAAATTGACATAAACCTCTCACATGGGTTAGATTTGGGCATTTTCTAACTAGGTTCTTGATACTGCTAATGTCAAGTTAACCCTTTTTATCATTAATAATAAAGGATAATAATATTTTATCATTAATATTTAAATAACATCACTTTAAGATATGTTTTTTCTCGTATTTTTTAATCATGGATTTTAAGACCAAGAGACTTCAAATTGGCAAAGAAATCACATTCTTTGCAGTTAATGCCTACAAAAAAGAGCAGTGAGCACAAACTTTTGTTTTAAGACCACACATTGACAGCTAATTAGCAGCATTCTCTAATTCGAGTCATTCTATAATTAGAACCAATTAGCCTGGAGGGAATTTTATTCTTGTAAGCAATTCCAGATATTCACATCTACTCTTCTCTTCCCTGCAACAGAGTAATCAAGTTAATGAAGACTCACTGTGCTTTCAGAGACCTGTAGAACTAGCCAGCTGTACGGAATTTTAGAAAGACCTGATGATTCTCAAAGTCTTTTAAAGCTGAAATCATTTAGTATTAATACAAGTGAAATCTTCTAGTATATCAAATAAATGAAGATGATTTGCAATATGCTTCAGACCCCACGGACTGTAGCCTGCCAGGCTCCTCTGTCCATGGGATTCTCCAGGCAAGACTGCTGGAGTGGGTAACCATTCCTCCAGGGCATCTTCCTGACCCCGGGATCTAACCCAGGTCTCCTGCCCTGCAGGCAGCTTCTTTACTGAATGGAAACCATGTCACGGTCTGAACTTGCAGTCACTCCCTTTGACCTTACATCACAGTAAGTAATAAGGTTGTATGAAGAGTACCTTCTCAAGAAACACCTGTTAGAAATTGAATAGAAAGCCATCCATCCATCTATCTGCATTTTTCTTAAACTAGTTTTCATATATCACTTTCTGCCTGCATTACTGGCAACAGTCTGAGTAGGTGTTGCGCCGTCTCCTAATCATAGCTCATACTTTGCAATTACAGTGTTAAAATGACAGTTACAAATTAATTGTATTTCAAATTACACTCTATGTAGTAATTTTACTCAAAAATATATGACCAATTAAATATTATGGAATTTAGTTCGAAAAGCAAAAACAGGTTTAGGCTCTACCAGTAATAAATCTTTACTATTGTCCATGAAAGAAGAGCAATTAAAACAGCAATTAAACCCTCTGTGGTTAACGCCCACCCAGTAGTAGACAAAAGGGAATTTATAGAATCAATCATTGAAGAGTTCTTTGTAGAGCTAGTAGGAAAAAGTTGTGGCTTTTGCTAGAATCTAGAAGTCTACAAAGGGTTACTAGATTTTCAGTCTACCCACTTATTGAGGAATTTGCTTATGTTGAAATGGATGAGATTAGACTAGATCTCAAGAATGTGATTGAAAACTCTCTTGGTTTTTTTGGTTAAGAGAGAAGATTCAGTCTTCAGTTCTCAATTCAGAAATCACAGATTGCTAACATAATCTCCAAATACATGTGGAGTCTAACACCCTGCAAAAGGGAGTGTGCAATGCCCAAGTTTTGGGTCGTTCCAGAAAGAGTAATTATCATCTGAGAGAGATTAGTAGTTTATAGATCGGTATTCCCTGGCAAATTCGACAGTGATTCAAAAAATGCCACATGATGGAATGATCCTAAGTTTTCAGTTTTTAAAGAATAGAATCTTTCCATTATTTTAAAGTTTTTCTTATTCGCGTATAGACAGTTAACAATGTCGTGATGGTTTCAGGTGGACAGCAGAGGGACTCAGCCCTGCCTGTGCACGCATCCCCCTCCCCCAAAGCCCCTCCCATCCCGGCTGCCACGTCACACTGAGCTGGTTGTCCATGTTAGATACAGCAGCGTGCCACGTACACCCAAACCCCCTAACTGTCCTTCCCCCCAACCCGCCACCACACACCACCCCGCCGCCCCCCCGTCTGCCCCGCTGGCAGCTGTAAATTCGTTCTGTGAGGCTGCGAGTCTGTTTCTCAGGCTATCGTCTTTTTAAACCAACGCTGAGTGGAGAAGAGATGAATGGATTTAGGGATATAGTAACTACTGTATTGGTATTACTCATATTTGAAATGAAAACTTGTGGTCAGCAATCCAAGACTTTACCGGCAGCAAAAATTCTCCAGTGAGACTGAACTAACAAGCAGGCTGGATCTGGCTGTCCGAGCACACGGGAGGAGACTGACAGCTGGGCCTCTCCTTTCCAGTCTGTCCTGAGAGGCTTCTTCTACTTTTTCTGGTACCAGTGAAATTATCATGCTGCCAGTCAGAGATGATTCAAGAAAATTTTTGAGCTGTTGGCACTGAACATGTTGCTTAGTATCTTCTTCCCACCTTTCAAAGCTAACACCCAGATAATTATCAGTTATTTGTTTAGTTCTCTGATGTGTGAATAAAAATAAGTTATGTTATAGAATTTTAGTAATTTTATTTTCTGAGTTAAAGTTTTTTTGTAGGAATCAATAGAAGACAAGTCAATGACCCTGTGGAAACAAGTGTTTTCCAGTTGTAAGGAAATGGCTGTGTTTTCACTCGACTGTATCTTTTAATCCTTAAAATGATGATAGTGACCAATAGGTATTGCCTAATATGGCTTAGGCCCCTAGAGAAGGCGATGGCAACCCACTCCAGTTTTCTTGCCTGGGGGATTCCATGGACAGAGGAGGCTGGCAGGAAGGCTGCAGTCCACGGGGTCACAGAGAGTCGGACACAACTGGTGGATAACACACGCACGGACTAGGCAGTGTGAGCGTTTCTCCGATGTTCCCGTTTAATCCTCAATAACCCTGGGAAAATATATCGTCCCCATTTTATAGGTGCAGAAACTGAGACCTGGATAAGCTGGGAGAGACCCCCTTTCAAACACGAGGAGAGTGAGATGTGAGATTGTATTTGAGTTGCATATGGCTACTGCTTTGCATTCTGAGCCCTCTTCCTTTCGGCCAGACTGATTATGATAGAACTTAAGGCCGAGGAAGGAACCTGGTCTCTGACAGTGACCATATGTCCTGTCTGTTCACTGGCAAGTTCAGAAACTCACCATTATTTGAATTACAGCCTTGGAATAAATGGGATTAAAATGCACCCCCCTCCCCAGCATCTCTGCACCTTAACATTACTACCAACAACTGCAACTGACGTTCACTTTCATCTCCTAATTGAATAGTGCCATTATGGTTTCCCTTAACTGCAGTAAGTTGATTGAGAGCAAGTAAAAACACCCTGTTAAGTAGCTGACAAGTGGTAAGTGCTTAATAAATCATAGTTTGAAGGTGGAGTCAGTAAAAGTTACACACCAAATTGAAAGCAGAAGGCGGCGTGGGTCCCCAGGACTCTTTCTCCTGTGTTCTCAGGGAATGTAAAGCTCTCTAAATATTTGCATAAGATCAGGTACAGCTTGACTTCAAATTATAAGCTTAAAAATGATATGCTGGAAAAAAAGTCAGAAGATGAAATATGGTACTGCGTGGGAAGTCCCTTTTAATTTCCATTCACAGATCACAGTGCCTCAACCGCCAAAAAATATTTTAGTCTTATTTTCATGCTAACATCTGACCCCAAATGACTTGCCTTTTGTGCTATTCCCAGACAAAAATGTCCAATAATGAAAAATGAGCATTTGTAATTGTCTAAGTATTCCCGTGAAAGAGATTATAACAAGTGAAAGTGGGAGAGTCTTTTTCTTTTGCATATTTTTTTTTCATAATGCTGTTAGTTACAAAGGAAAAAAGTTGCTAAAGTCAAAAGGGGCTGCCTCTTAGACTCCTAGAGTATGGTTTATTTTGATCCACGCTGTCTTGGATTTTTAGGTACTCAAATCTAAGAAGTTTGACATATTATCTCTGTAATGTTTCCTCCATAATTTGTATAAGTGTGTGTTTAATTACTTCTGGAATAAAAGCCAGATTTAAAAAAATCAGTCCCCAGAAATGTGACTTGGAAAAGAAGTCTCTAAATAAAGGCCGAGGAATCTAAACTATTACGAATGCAAAACAATTATGAATAAATTTGTTGTACTCACACAAAAAAGGCTTCTGACTTCGTCTGACTTGAAAAAGAAAAGACAGCCCACAAGCATTCTTCAAATGATAGTATTGGCCTCATTCAGTGCTTAGTAGGTATTCAACCTCTCGAATAAATAAAATGAACTCGTAAGAATCCCAATAACTCAAGAGGGCAAAAGAAGTTTAGCCAAAAGTTTGTATGGAGACATTGTACTGTTATAGGTGATCGGGTGGTGACTGTTTATTTGAAAAACTTCAAGAAAGCCTGGTATACCCCAGGACTAGTGAAAGGCCTTGGCTTTAAATAAATCTTTTCATTCACTAAAATGTTTTCACACTGAGGGCTCTATTCAGAAATGGAAAATTTCTTAATGGATGAATGACTTACAGAATTAACTGAATCTAATGCTGTCATAATGGGACTCATTTAATAAAAGTCATTATAAAGTCAAATGGCATTGTAAAGTCAGGCTGGGGCATCTGCATTTTAAACATTAGACTAATGATCTGTTCACAAAATAAACTGCAAGAAAATGAAGTGTGCTGTTCAGCTCCCAACAGGAATTCAGCTTTCGACATGTGCTTAAATTACTTAGGCCTTTTCATTCCAAGTCCTACCCCAGAATGAGGTAGACATTACTATTATCAGACCTCATAGTGGCGATGGGAGGACTGCATGATATGGGGAAAGCCCCTGGGATGGTGCCTGGCACACAGCCAGGCTTTCAACAAATGTTTGCTGGTGTTGTTATTTGCTAAGGTTTTTCTCAACCAAAATATTAAACAGATACAATGATGTGGACACAAACTGCTGTTATAGCCTGCTCTCAACATCACATCACTTTCATCCTTTTGATTTAACTGTCCTCTGTGTTATATACTGCAGCTTATAGGTCATCTGTAAAAGGCTTCTCCTCATGTTGCTTTAAAATAATGTTTATTTTGTATAACTGCATTTCAGGAACTGTTCTAAGGATCTCCCTTTAGCGGGTTCCTTTGTTGTTACGGCTGCTGTTATCACTCTAATGAATGGCTACCATTGCGTAGCTACTATTATTCTATTTTTACAGATGACGGAAGCTGAGACTCCACCACGTGAAGCAATTTGTTTAAAATGGCTTAGCTTGTGAGTGGGTTACACCCAGGCAGTCTAGCTCCATTGCCTCTGAATCCCTGTGCTCCCTGAAATACCTTTGCTGCTACTGTTGCATATGAAAATCAGCAGCCACGTTCTTTAAAAATGCTTTAGTTCTGAAAACCAAATTTTTAAAATTGAACGTTTTATTTTGTAAAGGAGTATAGCCAGTTAACAATGATGTGATAGTTTCAAGTGGGCAGCAAAGGGCCTGAGCCAGACCCAGACGCGCATCCCTTCTCCCCCGGACGCCCCTCGCACCCAGGCTGCCACACAGCGTTGAGCAGAGGTCCCTGTGCTCCTCAGCGGGGCCGCGTTGGGTTGCGTTCTAAACACAGCAGTGTGTACCTGTCCATCCCACACTCCCCCAGTGTCCCTCCCCCTCCTTTCCCCCGGCAGCCACAGCTGTCTTCTCTGTGAGTCCATTTCTGTTTCGTAAGCTCGTTTGGATCACGTCTCTTTAGATAACGCGTCTAAGAGATGTCGTACGATGTTTCTGCTTCTCTCACTTACTTCACTTAGTATGACCATCCCTAGGTCCATCCGTTAGAAACTTCATTTTTCAGTGATCATAATTTAGCTGTGTGGCTGCCCTGAACAGACTGAAATGTCATGCCCTTTGAAAAAATAAACTTTTTTAATATGGAAAAAAAAGAGTACTGAGCCCTGCATTTACTGCATCAAATAATGCAGTGGTTTCATACTTAAAAATGAAAGCATGGCGTCTTGGTTTATGGATCTGCTGTCAACATTTGTGTTATTGATCTTGCAAAACCCACTTGGGAAGAGATGTTTGCAGCAAGGCAGAGTTCTTCCTGGGTGTGACGAGAGAAGCCCTGACCTCGTTTTCTTTGCTGTCAGATGGGACGCTGGAGGCACCGTTAGCAGCCTGTTTTCAGCCACATCCAGGGGACTCTTGACAGGGGTGAGAGAAAATAAGGCACCAAGAAGTTTCCAGTTTTTGCTGAAAATACCACTTGCCAAAGGCATCTTACAGATTATGTGAACCTAGGGATTGTCATACTCAGTGAAGTCACAGGAGCAGAAACATTGTATGGCGTCTCGTATACGCGGAATCTAAAAAGACATGATGCAAATGAACTTACACAACAGAAACGGGCTCTCAGATCTAGAGAAGAAATGAAGCGAACTTCGTCCTTCTGCCAGCTCTGTAACTGAGTGAAGTCGCTCAGTCGTGTCCGACTCT
>SJYX01013060.1:122609-144035 GCA_006410675.1 Oreotragus oreotragus | reverse complement strand
TTTTTTTTTTTTTGCCATGCTACAAGGCATATGGCTTAGTTCCCCAGCCAGGGATCAAACCTGTGGCCCCTGCAGTGAAGCTCCACGCCCTAAGCCTGGGCCTCCAGGGAAGTGCCTGCGTGTCACTCGTCACGATGGGGGCATGAAGGTCCCACGTCTTAGATGAGGGCCCACTCTGAGGGGAGATATAAATACTGGATGGTGGGCGATGCGCTGAAGAGATGTCTGGAGACTGGTGGGGTCACGGAGGCACCTGGACTAACTGTGGTGGGCCGTAAGGGAGGATTTCACCAGAGGCTCCAAGTGTTCTACGTAGAGATGGGGGGAAGAATGGTGATGAGTAAGGCAGCTTGGATGGTGGATGGAGCAGCCACTGACAGGAGTCTTAAATCCCTGTGTGTTTGAGGAATGACTTTTCACATTTATTTACTGTAATATTATGTCATAAATGTGTTGGTGTTTTATTATGTAAGGTGGCTCAGATGGTAAAGGATCTGCTCGCAGTGCAGGAGAGCCAGGATCGATCCTTGGGTGGGGAAGATCCCCTGGAGAAGGGAATGGCAACCCACTCCAGTGTTTTCGCCCGGAGAAGCCCATGGGCAGAGGAGCCTGACGGGCCTGCCGTCCATGGGGTCGCAAAGACTCAGACAGGACTGTGACGTCATTGTAAATTATCAACACAATGCATCTTTCACTGAACACTGTATATATTGCATATATCTTTCGCTGAACGACGATTTTCTTTCCAAATTGCAGTTCCAGTTACAGATGTTTGACATTGTTTGTTCCACATCGTGGGCCAATAAAGACAAATGCTGTGAGCTTCCTGCCCTGGTAAGAGGTCTTCTTCACTGTTTCTCTTCTTTGCTGAAGTTTTCTAAAGTTATATTTAATTGCAGTGCTGAAAATGAAACGCTATTTCACAAAACTCATGTCACAGATAATTCATTATGATGATGGTGAAAATTAAAAAGCAGTTAAGAAGGAGGGATATCCGGAGTCAGCAGAACGCACTGACATACACGGCGGGAACTGCCCAGCTACACGGGCTGCCACTTACACAGAGTCCAGATGTTCCCAAATTCCATGGTTCACGAATCCTTTGGTGTTGCAGTAATTTTTTTCATGGCACCCCAGAGCCAAAATAAATATCTAATAATTCCATATATGAGGTCATTAGGTCCGAACGTCTTCATAAGTGTTTGTATCTTAAAAACTCTGCTGTGTGAAACACCAATATATTAATATATAAATAAAAGTTATAAAATGATATACTTATTTTGGAATAACCGCAGCTACTTACTAATGGGATGTGTGTGCCTGTTGAGAATGCACAATTTCTCAGATCTAGGAATCTGATTAGACATCACCACCCTCACTTTTTCCTTTTTTTAAAAAAGTATTTATTTATGTGTTTGTGCCAGGTCTTAGCTGCAGCATGGGGGATCTTTAGTTGCAGGCGGGACCCTGCTCCCTGGTGAGGGCCCCTGCACTGGGGGCTCAGAGTCTCAGCCTCTGGACCAGCAGGGAAGGCTCCACATTCCCTTCCTTTCCACGTTGATTTTCCCCGTGGCATTTGCTTTCCTTCATAGCAGGTGCTGATAAAGCAAATTTACAAGGTTTTTTGTTTTTTGTTTTTTTTTGTCTTTGGGATCTCAGTTTCCCAACCTGGGCCATGGCCCCCTGCTATGGAAACGTGGAGTCTTAACCACTGGACTTCAGGGAAGTCCCTTCTAGTGTTGAAATTGTGACCTATTATACCTTGAGTTAGTTGTACATACAAAGTGCAGTGGGTACCGAATTTTGCTGTGTCTCTTGACTTAAAAAAAAAACAACTCAGAGTGCCCCTGTGAATTTTCTGTAATGCCCCAGGCCTTCTTTCCACACAATCTGGGAACCATATTCATAATCTATTTAACTTAGGCAAAGCTGCTAGAAAAATAAACCTTTTCTCATTATAAATACCAAATGTAACTCACTAGGGTGGGTGACTGTGTATTTAAAAATGGATTGTTCATACCTAAGGATCTTTAGGACCAGTGAGCTGAAATGGTGACCCTGTTATGTTTGGATGGGAGTCATGTCTCAAGAATTCAACCTGGAGCATGGTCACGGGCAAGACTTCATCAAGTCTAAAAAATTTCCTTTTTTAAGGCCTTACACCAGCTCACGTCATCTGCTGCAGGCCATGTATGCGTGGTGACTTGTTTGAGAAGGGGGTGACTTTTTTTTTTCATCAAAGTTTCCATTAAACGATGGTGAGGAATTAAAGCAGAGAGAGACACTATGATGCTGTGCGTAAGGGCAGGTAGAGTGGGGATTGTAAGGAAGCACCCAGAATCTTACCCTACATGCAGCAGAGCGTAATCCCCATGTGTCTCCTAGGAAGATCCCTGCCCTCTCCGAGCTGTTCTTTTCCTTTCGGTCACTGAAGGTGTGCAAATCCCGTGGTAGAAAGACTCAGATGGAGACACAGCCAGCAGCGGTGGCAAAACCATGAGGCAGGAGGCCTGCTGTCAGCCTGCTGGGGGTCTCTCAGGGCTCTTAAGTCTGTATTTCATTCAAGCTGCCCAAGGTATCAAGCCAGATACGCTAGCAGGGTTTTCCTCTCCTGCAACGAGCTGAAGCTTTTGAATATTGTCCAACATTTGGAGAAAAGCATATAAAGGCTGTTTGCTCAGACTCTTTTGGATTTCTGTTGTGAATATTTCAGAGCCTGAAAGTATTTTCAGCTTGACAATTTAATTATCATCTGTTCTCCATTCAGCCCTAACAGTACCTTTCCCCAAGATCTGAGAAAACGAAGCTCACTTTCTCTATCCAAAGGGACTGATGAACCTTTCTAGTTTTTCATCCTGGGGCGGACATCCTGGCTGTTGCCCCAAGTGGAATATTCACGAATCATTCGGTAGTGCTTCCCAGGCGCTCTGTCTTCCTTTACACGCCGGTGACTCACTCAGGCGTATTCAGTCGGACCTAAATCATCTATCTTGTGGTGTCACCGGGCATCAGAATTCTCCAAGAGGAAACGACCTCTGATCCCAAAGCTTGGGATCGGTGCTGTGGTGCTATTCTCGCTTTCAGCCAGGAGCGTGAGCAGCAGTCACAGTTGTTCCAGGGGTGTGTATGATGTGCTTAACCACCGCTTTCTCCTCTTGGCTCTTGGTTTTGGTGTGGATGCCGTTGTTTTGATGGACTATTCCTGCAAGTTTTCTTTTATCCTTCGAAATGGAAAAAGCTGTTGTAACACTAAGGAAGTTTTCAGGACCTTTAGTTCATGGAGTACCACTTAACCAGCTGAATTAAACAGGGAGTGCCACTTAACCAGCTGAATTAAACAGGGAGTGCCACTTAACCAGCTGAATTAAACAGGGAGGGCCACTTAACCAGCTGAATTAAAAGGGAGCACCACTTAACCAGCTGAATTAAACAGGGAGCTCCACCTAACCAGCTGAATTAAACAGGGAGCACCACTTAACCAGCTGAATTAAACAGGGAGCACTACTTAACCAGCAAGGAGCACCACTTAACCAGCAAGGAGCACCACTTAACCAGCTGAGTTAAACAGGGACCAAAATTTTTGGTTTTGCGCCTCCACTTCTGCCTTTTGACTCCCAAGCTGGTTTTGTCAACATCCTTTGACAGCGACGATGATTAACGCCTTGCTAGACACCCATTCATTGTTTCTTTAAAGCAAAGATTTTGTGGGAATATTCTCTGCCTTTCTAGACTGATGCTCACTGAAGGATTTTTTTTGACGTGTCTCAAATGTTTCCTTTGGGTCATAGAGTCGTTTGTATAGACCATCTTGTTAATAGTCGTGCTATTTCTTTTTCTCCGCAGAGGGATGAGGAGGCCTGCCCAGAGCTCCCGCATGCCTGCTCCTGTTCGGAAATCAATAAAGCGGCTCTGGGACCAGCGGGCCCANAAAGCTGCTAGAAAAATAAACCTTTTCTCATTATAAATACCAAATGTAACTCACTAGGGTGGGTGACTGTGTATTTAAAAATGGATTGTTCATACCTAAGGATCTTTAGGACCAGTGAGCTGAAATGGTGACCCTGTTATGTTTGGATGGGAGTCATGTCTCAAGAATTCAACCTGGAGCATGGTCACGGGCAAGACTTCATCAAGTCTAAAAAATTTCCTTTTTTAAGGCCTTACACCAGCTCACGTCATCTGCTGCAGGCCATGTATGCGTGGTGACTTGTTTGAGAAGGGGGTGACTTTTTTTTTTCATCAAAGTTTCCATTAAACGATGGTGAGGAATTAAAGCAGAGAGAGACACTATGATGCTGTGCGTAAGGGCAGGTAGAGTGGGGATTGTAAGGAAGCACCCAGAATCTTACCCTACATGCAGCAGAGCGTAATCCCCATGTGTCTCCTAGGAAGATCCCTGCCCTCTCCGAGCTGTTCTTTTCCTTTCGGTCACTGAAGGTGTGCAAATCCCGTGGTAGAAAGACTCAGATGGAGACACAGCCAGCAGCGGTGGCAAAACCATGAGGCAGGAGGCCTGCTGTCAGCCTGCTGGGGGTCTCTCAGGGCTCTTAAGTCTGTATTTCATTCAAGCTGCCCAAGGTATCAAGCCAGATACGCTAGCAGGGTTTTCCTCTCCTGCAACGAGCTGAAGCTTTTGAATATTGTCCAACATTTGGAGAAAAGCATATAAAGGCTGTTTGCTCAGACTCTTTTGGATTTCTGTTGTGAATATTTCAGAGCCTGAAAGTATTTTCAGCTTGACAATTTAATTATCATCTGTTCTCCATTCAGCCCTAACAGTACCTTTCCCCAAGATCTGAGAAAACGAAGCTCACTTTCTCTATCCAAAGGGACTGATGAACCTTTCTAGTTTTTCATCCTGGGGCGGACATCCTGGCTGTTGCCCCAAGTGGGATATTCACGAATCATTCGGTAGTGCTTCCCAGGCGCTCTGTCTTCCTTTACACGCCGGTGACTCACTCAGGCGTATTCAGTCGGACCTAAATCATCTATCTTGTGGTGTCACCGGGCATCAGAATTCTCCAAGAGGAAACGACCTCTGATCCCAAAGCTTGGGATCGGTGCTGTGGTGCTATTCTCGCTTTCAGCCAGGAGCGTGAGCAGCAGTCACAGTTGTTCCAGGGGTGTGTATGATGTGCTTAACCACCGCTTTCTCCTCTTGGCTCTTGGTTTTGGTGTGGATGCCGTTGTTTTGATGGACTATTCCTGCAAGTTTTCTTTTATCCTTCGAAATGGAAAAAGCTGTTGTAACACTAAGGAAGTTTTCAGGACCTTTAGTTCATGGAGTACCACTTAACCAGCTGAATTAAACAGGGAGTGCCACTTAACCAGCTGAATTAAACAGGGAGTGCCACTTAACCAGCTGAATTAAACAGGGAGGGCCACTTAACCAGCTGAATTAAAAGGGAGCACCACTTAACCAGCTGAATTAAACAGGGAGCTCCACCTAACCAGCTGAATTAAACAGGGAGCACCACTTAACCAGCTGAATTAAACAGGGAGCACTACTTAACCAGCAAGGAGCACCACTTAACCAGCAAGGAGCACCACTTAACCAGCTGAGTTAAACAGGGACCAAAATTTTTGGTTTTGCGCCTCCACTTCTGCCTTTTGACTCCCAAGCTGGTTTTGTCAACATCCTTTGACAGCGACGATGATTAACGCCTTGCTAGACACCCATTCATTGTTTCTTTAAAGCAAAGATTTTGTGGGAATATTCTCTGCCTTTCTAGACTGATGCTCACTGAAGGATTTTTTTTGACGTGTCTCAAATGTTTCCTTTGGGTCATAGAGTCGTTTGTATAGACCATCTTGTTAATAGTCGTGCTATTTCTTTTTCTCCGCAGAGGGATGAGGAGGCCTGCCCAGAGCTCCCGCATGCCTGCTCCTGTTCGGAAATCAATAAAGCGGCTCTGGGACCAGCGGGCCCACCGGTAAGTCTTGCCTCATTTGACCTTAAGGGTTATTTGATAGTTGTTACAAAGGTCCCTAATTTCCGCTGAATCATCGCTACTGAAGACGCTCCCCTGCGTACATGGCCAACTGCATGGCCATTCAGCTTGAGACTTGGTTTCTTAGCAGTTATGCAAGTCAAGATGACCTGTGACTAAGTTCTGGCCAGGGGGGAGAAGGTGTATGCACGTGCCCCGGACGTTGCTCTTAAATGGAAGCCGAATGCCCTCCTTTGAGCATGAGGTAGCAGGTTCACTGTGGCAAGCAACGCTGTTGGGCACAGCACAGCCTTGCACAGGGTGCGGCCTTGTGTAATAAAGCCACCCAGCTGCAGCGGAAGCTCAGAGTTAATATAAGAGAACACTAAATCTCCTGCGTTGCTTAGGCGTCACCACTGACCTCCATAAAAGCAGGCGGCTTTCCAAACTGATAAACTGGGGGTGCGGTGCTAGACTGGCAGGCACCTCCTCTGGGCACTGTGTAGACGCTATCACGGCGTCTTAGCGCTCCCATTGTTGTTCTAGAGAAGTCGGCTGTCAGTTCCGTTAACTGTCATTTTTCCGTGAGAAATGTTTTCTCCATTAGTTTAAGATTCTTTCGTCGTGAATGATCAGAAGTTTCACTGCAGTACATTTGGATCCTATTGTTTTGCGGTCTTGGAACGTTGAGGGCTTTATGAATCTGAATACCGGTGTCTCTTATACATTCTGGAGTTTCCCAGCCATTTTCTCTTTGAATTTCCCCTCTCTCTGATCGGCTGTTTTTCTGAAACGCCAGCTAGGTGTGCACTGTCCTTCCAATTTTACTTTCGTCTCTTCTAAGCCTCTTTTTATCCTCTAATTTATTTTCTGTTTGTGTTGCCAGGCTTTATTCTGTGTAATATCTTCAAAATTACCTTCTGATGTACTGTGTGTTTAGCTCTGTTTAATACACTGCTTAACCTAGGCACGGTGCCTCTGATGGTGATTGTCATATTTAGTTTCTCTAGAAGTTATGTTTGGTTCCATTTCAAACCTTCTGGTCACTTGTATAGCCTCTTCTTTTGTAACATTTTCAAAACTTTTTTCTTTAAATACTTTCGACGTGATTTACGCTCTCTGTCTGACCATTCCCGTATCTGCAGCCTGTGTGGTCCTGATTCTGCCATTTATTCTGTTGGTAGTTTTGTTCATGCTCTGCTGTTTCCACACGTCTTTTGGATTTTGGGGGGTTGTATATT
This sequence comes from Oreotragus oreotragus, assembly GCA_006410675.1. Lineage (NCBI taxonomy): Eukaryota > Metazoa > Chordata > Mammalia > Artiodactyla > Bovidae > Oreotragus > Oreotragus oreotragus. The sequence goes on along the minus strand of SJYX01013060.1, from coordinate 136,864 downwards.
TGAGTTTGCATTACCTGAAACTTTCTGGGAATATTTTGAGCCCATGTTTTGAGAGAGCATATGTGTCTGCGTCTGTTAATATCCTGGCTATACAAACCAGCTGAAAACCAGTAAATTCTGGTCCCTCAATTGTATGGGAATCAATCTCTGGGTAGTATTTCTCAGTGGAGACATTTACTCCTCCCGTAGCTAATGTGGAAAAAAAAATCTTGCTTTTCCACCTGCTAGTGAGGCTTTTTGTGGTTGCTCTAGCTCACTCAAATTGCGGCCTTCCGAGCTCCTCCGCTTTCAATCACGCTCACGTTCTGCCCACCCCCGCTCATCATGGAGCCCGGCGCCCTCTTCACTGCCTTGGGTGGGCTGTGTGATGCGCGCTTTCCAGAAACCTCAGCCACCCCGCCTCCCCTCCCAGGGGCAGCCTCAGTGATGCCTGCTGCTCTGATGCTTTGTTTCATTTTCATTACGGTGCCTAAGGGTTCAGTTCTTAATTAGAACAGCCTTTATTTTATTTTAAACAGCATTAATAAGCTTTTCTAGCTGGAGGCTTTTCAAGTTTTCTTCATCTGCAATGCTGCTGGAACAAGTTATAAAATATTTATGTGTGACCTAAGAGTCCAACTTTGCAATGAGGAAAGAAGCAGCAGAGAAGCGGGAAAGCAGGGCTGAGCTCTGACTGGCGGGGAGAGAAGAGGCAAGCGAGAAAAGCCACTGGCGTTTTCAAGCATCATAAACTATTGAAGAAACAGTGTCCCAAACAGTGTGGCTTCCAAGGTAGCTCGGTGGTAAAGAATCTGCCTGAATGAAGGAGACCTGGGTTCAATCCCTGGGTCGGGAAGATCCCCTAAAGAAGGAAAGGGCAACCTACTCCAGTGTTCTGAGAAATCCCATGGACAGGGGAGCCTGGCAGGCTTCTTCCGTGGGGTCGCAAAGAGCTGGACATGACTTAATAAAAGCAACAAATCCCCCAGTGTACACAATAAACCCTGTCTGACGATTTAACATAGTTGCAACTGTTTTCTTATTCAAGAACTTACCCAGTGATAGGCGCCAGTAAAACTCCAGAAAAGCCATAGGACGCCATGGGTGAAAGAACCATATTCCTTTAGCCTCATCTAACCCTTTCTTATTAAAAGGATGAAAGTTCACATCCACAAACACTTGTTGAATCCTTGTCACCCACTCCACGATGAGGGTTAGGTATCTGGTGGAAAATAAGTTAGAAGTATAAAAAGGTTCCTGGATTTTGTCGACCTGGTACCTCGGGTATCTGTGAGCCAAACTGCCACATTTGGACAAAACCTTCAACTAAAAGACAATTATTTAAGATGAACAAACACAATTAAAGAGGTGTGCCAGGAAGAGTATGTTAATTGGAATGCACTAGGCTTCTTGCAAGGAGCAGAAAATTTGACAAGTGCAATGATGTTGATCATTGGGATGCTTGCTGCTGCTGCTGCTGCTGCTAAGTCGCTTCAGTCGTGNCTTCAACTAAAAGACAATTATTTAAGATGAACAAACACAATTAAAGAGGTGTGCCAGGAAGAGTATGTTAATTGGAATGCACTAGGCTTCTTGCAAGGAGCAGAAAATTTGACAAGTGCAATGATGTTGATCATTGGGATGCTTGCTGCTGCTGCTGCTGCTGCTAAGTCGCTTCAGTCGTGTCCGACTCTGTGCGACCTCATAGACGGCAGCCCACCGGGCTCCCCCATCCCTGGGATGCTTGAACATTCATAATTTGCTCAGCAAAAGACCTAGAGGTAGATGGTCCCAAGTAAATATGGCTGCTCAACAACTGTGTCAAGAGCCAAGCTTGTTCCAGCTTCCAAATTTGCCTTCTGTGGACTTACAGCTTCTTGATCATATTGGCTCAAACCAGTTAATATGCCCATTCCTTGGAGGCTGGGCAAGCAAATCTATCTTTATAGCAGATAAAGTAAAATGGAGAAGGAAGTCAGAAAAGAAGCTTTGATAATCAACCAACAGTGTCTGCCATAGTCGGGAAAAACATTTGCATCATCTGTAACAGTTAAGGATGTGGTATCCAAATATATGAAGAATTTCTGCACATTAAAGAGAAAAAGACACGTAACCCAATAGAAAACTGGGTGAAAGATGTAAGTTGGCAGTTGTGTTGAGATAAAACGCAAATGGACAAGTGTTATGAAAAGATGCTCAATCATAGGAGTCTTAGGGAAATAAAAATTAAAATAGGAGCAAGACATTATTTTTATCAGCTTCATAAAAACGTAAGGATTGAAAATATCAAGTGCTGACGAAAGTTTAGAGAAACAGAGACTCTCTTCATCAACTCCTAAGAGATGAATAAACTGGTGCAGTGTTTTTGCAGCATAGTTTGACAATATATCTGCCTATCTATTACATTTCATTTAAAATTCTCCTCGTTGATATCTTAAATATTAAAATTTATACTTGAATATTAAAATGTGTACTTCGGGCATGTATAATGATGGTGATTGTAGTATTGTTTAGACAGTAACAAATTGTGGGGGAAATGCACTTCAGTTCATTTCAGTTCAGTTCAGTCGCTCAGTCGTGTCCGACTCTTTGCGACCCCATGAATCGCAGCACCTCAGCACCCCTGTCCATCACCAACTCCCGGAGTTTACTCAAACTCACCTCCATTGAGCCGGTGATGCCATCCAATCATCTCATCCGCTGTTGTCCCCTTCTCCTCCCACCTTCAATCTTTCCCAGCATCAGGGTCTTTTCAAATGAGTCAGCTCTTTGTGGCCAAAGTACTGGAGTTTCAGCTTTAGCATCAGTCCTTCCAATGAGCATCCAGGATTGATCTCCTTTAGAATGGACTGGTTGAATCCCTTTGCAGTTCAAGGGACTCTCAAGAGTCTTCTCCAACACCNTCTTTTCAAATGAGTCAGCTCTTTGTGGCCAAAGTACTGGAGTTTCAGCTTTAGCATCAGTCCTTCCAATGAGCATCCAGGATTGATCTCCTTTAGAATGGACTGGTTGAATCCCTTTGCAGTTCAAGGGACTCTCAAGAGTCTTCTCCAACACCGTAGTTCAAAAGCATCAGTTCTTCGGTGCTCAGCTTTCTTTATAGTCCAACTCTCACATCCATACATGACCACAGGAAAAACCATAGCCTTGACTAGATGGACATTTATTGGCAAAGTAATGTCTCTGCTTTTCAATATGCTGTCTAGGTTGGTCATAACTTTCCTTCCAAGGAGTGTCTTTTAATTTCATGGCTGCAATCACCATCTGCAGTGATTTTGGAGCTCAGAAAAATAAAGTCAGTCACTGTTTCCACTGTTTCCCCATCTATTTCCCATGAAGTGATGGGACCGGATGCCATGATCTTAGTTTTCTGAATGTTGAGCTTTAAGCCAACTTTTTCACTCTCCTCTTTCACTTTCATCAAGAGGCTCTTTAGTTCTTCTTCACTTTCTGCCATAAGGGTGGTGTCATCTGCATAGCTGAGGTTATTGCTATTTCTCCCGGCAGTCTTGATTCCAGCTTGTGCTTCATCCAGCCCAGTGTTTCTCATGATATTCTCTGCATATAAGTTAAATAATGATTTGATTACTGTATGCTAAAAATCTGGAAGATAAGCAGCTGACTGGTGCTAGGACTGAGTGTAAGTGCTTCAGACGAACTGGGGGAGGCCTTGACTGTCGCCTGATCCAGTCTTTTCCAAGGGAGGCAAGGGCTGATGGCAACAGAAGGACCATCAGTGGTCACCGACTCAGCTGGAGGTCAAATGGACTCACTCAATGAGAAAGCCACTCCATTTTCAGTGATCTCTTCATCTTTCTACTCCAGTGAAAGCAATCTTAGACGGGTGCCTATGTGACCCTTCTAACCCTTACTCACGCCCCCTTTTAATACAGAGCAAACCCTTTGCTCACAGTCGGCACCAGGGACAAAACCTAGCCAAATTTAGTACCATTATTTATAGTATATTTTCAGGTTTGCCTCACATTCTTAGTAAGTAATATGTTTTTCCATCTGCATAATATTTGCTTTTGGCGTAGATTTAAGTAAGAGTCAAGTAAAAAATATCCAGAGTATATTTACATATATGTTATGCACATATACAAAGAATATGTTTGCAAAGACTGTATATACACATATATACATATTTATTGTATGATGTATTATGTACATATATGTACAAAGAAAATACTTCTCACGCCCCCTTTTAATACAGAGCAAACCCTTTGCTCACAGTCGGCACCAGGGACAAAACCTAGCCAAGTTTAGTACCATTATTTATAGTGTATTTTCAGGTTTGCCTCACATTCTTAGTAAGTAATATGTTTTTCCATCTGTATAATATTTGCTTTTGGCGTAGATTTAAGTAAGAGTCAAGTAAAAAATATCCAGAGTATATTTACATGTGTGTTATGCACATACACAAAGAATATGTTTGCAAAGGCTGTATATACACATATATACATATTTATTGTATGATGTATTATGTACATATATGTACAAAGAAAATACTGCTAAATGATAGTACAGGTAGTGCATTAATGTGACAGAAATTTTAAGAGGAAAATGCAAATAACTGAAGTGTCAGAAGCACTAAATACCTTTTTATGATATAAATAAAGAGAACTAAATCGTTACTATTTTATATGCTTTTTACAATTTAATATAATACAATCTAATTAAATAATTTAATCTCAAAGTTATGGTATAAGACATGCATATAATTTTAGATTGCTGCTGCTGCTAAGTCACTTCAGTCGTGTCCGACTCTGTGTGACCCCATAGACAGCAGCCCACCAGGCTCCCCCATCCCTGGGATTCTCCAGGCAAGAATACTGGAGTGGGTTGCCATTTCCTTCTCCAATGCATGAAAGAGAAAAGTGAAAGTGAAGTCGCTCAGTCTGTCTGACTGTTAGCGACCCCATGGACTGCAGCCCACCAGGCTACTCCGTCCATTGGATTTTCCAGGCAAGAGTACTGGGGTGGGGTGCCATTAACAGTATATTTTTTATTATTTGCAGTATTAATAGCAGTAATCTTACACACGCAATGAAAAGATGCTGTAGCTTTTTTTTTTTTTAATTTAAAGGGATTTAGCATAGAAAGTTTGCTCAAACTCTGAAACCATTAACAAGAAGTGGGGAATCTGGGGACAGACCTCAGTTGAGGAACATAGCGAACATATCATCACACGTGTTGGCCTTTGTGCAAAATAAGAATTACATAATCCATATTATTAAGGGATCAAATACGCTATACTGCTTTCAGATTTGTCTTTGTGCTAACCCTTATCGTCTTTCTGCCAGGGGGGCCCAGGGCTCCGAGGACCGAAAGGCCAGCAAGGTGACCCGGGCCTAAAGGTAAGGCTCTCTCTCATCCCCAGGCATGGGACACTTTTGCAGTTAAGTGATAGTTACCCTCGGCAATCTAAAGCTCCTTATGTATTTTTAAAATTTTAAGACTCTTACCTTGGAGCACAGCCGATCCACAGCGCTGTGATAGTTTCGGGTGGACAGCCGAGGGACTGAGGCGTCCATATGCATGAGTCCATTCTCCCCGAAACTCCCTTCCCACCCAGGCTGCCACGAGACGTGGTAAAGCTTCTTATATTTTTATGGAAGTTGTGTTGGAGCCTTTCCCCTCTTTCTGAGAAGCTTGTGTGTTTTCATCAGAAGAAACGGCCTGGCTCAGGGACAAGGTTTCTGGGCCCGAGGCGGCGCGTCCAGCGGCGGCGCGGTGCTGGCCCTCGCGGCCCCCTCTCCTCTGTCTGGGGGAGCGCGGGGTCACGGCCAGGCCGCAGTCCTCCCGGCCACTGTTCGGGGTTCGGGCTCCTCTTCCCCCCGCCACGCGCCGACAGACACGCCGCCCTGCCTTCCATTCTCGCTGCCCAAGGCCGCCAAGCGGGGCGGCTCAGGCCGTGCCCGCACCGGGGCCGCGGCTCAGAGGAGCACGCCCGCCGGTCCCGGTCCCGGCGCACGTCTCCCTGCTTCGCGCAAAGCCACCTGAGGGCTGGCGGGCCCAGCCTGAGCCGGTTCGGGCCCTGCCCGTCGTCTCTGCTCCTGGCTCCAGCGGCCTGATGTTTCGGATTGATGCTGCACATCTGGCCCAGATCCGTTTCCTTGGAGTTTCCCGGGTCCCACCACACCCTTGGGCCCTGCAGTCGGGCGGCTGCCTTGAGTCAGCCCAGCTCCTCGGCTTCGGGCCTCTGGGCGCCTGCCCGCCTGTCTCGCCTCCACCGGGCCGCTCTGCGTCGCCCCAGCCATCCTGCTTGACTTACCGCTTCTGCACAGTCGCTGATTAAATCCGCACAGCCTTTATTCACGGAGAACACTGCAGCTTTTTTTTAGTAGAAAATTGGAGACAGGGGAACAAGGTAAGAGAGGACGGGGCGAGGCCGAGGCGGGTCGGTGACAGAAGGCTGGAGAGAACGAGTCGGGCGCCACCCCGCTCGGCCGCAGACCACACGAGGCCTCCTTCGCTGCTCTGTTTCGCTTTTTGCGACTGTGGCACATTTTCTCAGCAGAGCGATGCATCTGACTCGGCTCCATCTCGAACGTGCCGCCGGGTCTTCGCTAAGCACAGGGCAGCGCCCCAGCGGTGACAGTTCACAGTATCGCAGGCAGGGAGTGTCGCCTGGCGGAGGCTGGGGACCTTCACCGGCCAAGCGGGCCGCGCCTCCGGCCTGCCGGGTCTGCGGCGCGGCGTGGGGCCCTAGCTGCTCACACGCTGGCGCGGCGTTCGTGTTTATGGAGGCCTCAGTAGCGAGGCGGCAGCAGCTGCCGTGCGCCGCCTGGCTCTCTGCCACCCGGGAGGCGAAGCCTCTGAGGCTTCGTGTCTCGTTGTCCTGTGAGTGTTTCATGTCTGAGCGAAGTTAATGAACTAGAAGATAAATGAGCTCAGCAGGAACATCGGGTAGCAGGTATTTCTGGGTTCCAGGAGGGCTGACTTACCTTGGGCGTGACCTTCTTGCCTTCCAGGGACCAGATGGCCCTCGGGGTGAAACGGGCCCTCCCGGACCTCAGGGCCCCCCGGGGCCCCAGGGACCGAGCGGCCTCTCCATTCAAGGGATGCCTGTGAGTTGCGCGTCAGCGTTCGGGCGGGTGTGGTTCTCACTTCCCCATGAGTTACAGAGAATGGTCCACAGCCTCGTCCAGCCCCTGAGTCAGGACTGGGAAACAAGCATGAGGAGCGAAAGCGCGTTCATAAGCCAGCTTTTCACCCAGTAAACGGGGCCTTTGCGTTTACGTGCGTGCCCAGGGAGTAGGCATAGCCACAGATGACTTGTCTAGAAAAGAAAGCAGGGCTTGACACGCACACGCGTGGTTCCTTTTGCTTCTTTGACCAAGTCCTTAGTGGGCGTGATAAAACCTGGAAGGTGGCAGGTGTCATACAGCTCAAGTTGTTCATTTTGTGTTTGTAGTAATTGTGGAGCTACAACCGCAAAAGCCATTTATTTAGATCTTTATCTCGACAGGCCATGAAAGGGGGCTGCGATGAGTCTAACATTATAGACGATATGCTCTTTACAGCCACATGAGCTGTTTGTACCATTGAAAGCAACTTCAATTCCATTCTCTGATTTTCATTTAACTTAGTAGAGGAATCTAGATTTAAGGAATAAAACCGGTCTCTGTGATTAGCATTTGAGCCATTACATACATTTTTAGGTACATTCTTAGTGTAAATGATTGAAATGCATTCTTAGCAAATCTTCCTGTGCATATGATTGTGTGCTCAGATGTCTTCATTCCCAGAGTCATTTACACGTGACGGAATTATTCTTATTTAACGTGCCGCTTTGTATAACTGCAATTAATCTCGGAATTCGTTGAGGTCTTGCTACGGGTCAGGCACCGTGTTCGCTTTTGCCTTTTTATAAGTTTCTAGCCAAAACAAAACAAAAGTATATGTAGATGTAAGTTTTAACATCTAAGCTATAAATAATACTGACATATTCAAGACTCTGCTCATATATTTACAGTATAAGCTTAACTAAATCAGATTGTATGCAAGTGTTTAAACTATTCTGAAATATAAACATTCTGCTCTGTAAGCATGCTTACATAAGTTGTGTAGCTTATGTGAAAAGTGAGATATGCTGTATTTGGATGTTAGTGTAGAAACAATTTAATGGTGAAAATGTTAAGAGTCAGCAGAGGAGAGGAAGGGACTAAGGACTTACCAGTTTCCTTTTGTGAACTTAACCCCTGTGTCCTTTCGGATGTCCAGGGGATGCCAGGTGAGAAAGGAGAGAAAGGAGATACCGGACTGCCGGGCCCACAGGTACTATTTCTATCTTCTGCTCCATCGCTCTCAGTCTAGAGGCGTACCAAGAGAAAGGACCATGGCTCCTGAAGTCCGCTGGGATCTGGGCAGTTTCTATGCTGAGGGCCAGCAGCCTGTATTCGCTGACCTTTGGCCCCCACCCGAGGGTCCCGACGCCACCCTGGGTGAACCCCGGTGGGGGACATTTGCTTTGCTTCTGGTGAATAAGCTCTGGGTGCTGTGTCCTCAGCCAGGAAAGCTTCACCCTTATGGTTTCAGGTTTGTTTGGAGGCCTTGATTTGTTCCGGGGAAGCTGGCTGAGAGGGGGACTGGTTTCCACGATTCTGACGCCTTCCTGTCTTTGCTCGTCTAGGGTGTCCCAGGCAGTGTTGGTTCACCAGGACGCGATGGCTCCCCAGGCCAGAGGGTAAGGATTTGCCCAAGACTGCCCGTTAGCACAGTGCATTTCTCACCAAGCCCCTCATTGCTGCTGGCAAGCGCTGTGCAGGGAAGTCAAACCGTGTGTTCTATTTTGCTTTTCCCTTTATTTTTTCTCCCATCTATCTACATTCTACTAATCCTGCATCTGTTTACCTTAGCTGGTGTTCTCCCATATCCACAACTTTCCTCAAAACCTAGAAACTTTCAGCAGACCTTCTCAAATCAGCCACACCGCTTTCTGAATGTCCCCAGAAGCTGAATGCAGTTTGCACAGAATTGTGGGCGTTAGTCTTAACAGATTTTCCAGGGGTTTCAAATTCTCAAGGAACAAACCTAAAGGAAATCAAGAATCATAAGAATTGGAATTTAATGATGGTGATTGTCTGTAATAGTCTCCATTTCTTTAGTACACATCAGCAGTCACTGCTTGGAACCTGCTCAAGTGGACGGCAGTAAAAGAAAGCATAGGGTGGTTGAGGGCTGACTTAACACCTAGAGCTTGTTTGCTCAGCATGTCTTCACTGAACCAGGTTTGAGGGATTTTGTCCTCAGAGTTTAGAACTTATTGGGGGAAACAGAACCAAGTAAGAAACATATGTTATCGTGGGAGAATTTACAGAGCCCTGTAGGGCACAGGAATAGATAACCAAGCCAGACCTGGAGGGTTGGGGAAGGAAGGCTTCCCGGAGCGGCACTGTATAGACTGCTTTTCGACTGAGGGAGAGAAATCAGCCGGAAAGGATGGGAAAGCTGTTGCAAGCAGGGAGAACAGCATGCTCGGCGTATGGAGGGGTGGAGTTGACGAGAAGGTGGGGCATTTCCGTTACTGGGCGTGGCTCAGCATGGCTGGAGATGACAGTGCATCGTCTGTATGTGTGTCTGTGTGTGTGCACACGTGCACACATGTGTGCACATGGCTTGGTGTGGAGAGCTTGCCAAGGGATGGAACCAAAGAGGTAAACACAAATTCACGGACATTCTCTCTTCTATTTTTTGGACCAGGGATTTTGAGCTTTTACAGGAAGACAGTAGAAAGTTATTATATTTTCAGCAAGAGAGAGAGACTGGTCTTCCTCAAAAGGTCACTGGCAGCTGCACAGTTTTTCTTAAGACTGGATTATATACAGTGGCCTCCACTTAGATCGAGTCCAGTAAAGGACAGCACGTTCAACGACATTTGCTGATATCATAGGGGACAGCTAACCCACTAGATTAGCAAATGATTAGCTGGAGGACATATTTCTCGACTCAGACCAGGTTGCCTTTAGCTATACTGCTCAAGAATAAGGAAATAAATGTTTTCTATAGGGGTGCAGGTGTGGGAATTTAAATTCCTTCCATGTTGGTTTTTTTTTTTTTTGGTTTCACATACAACTTTCATTTGCTTAAAATCTCAGTTCAGTCTCCATCCATCAAATGGGATTGGTTGGTAAAGCACATCCAGGTGAATATATCTAAAAAGAGGCATTCTCTAGAAGTGAGATTTATGTAGCTTTCTTGGACATGTGGAAGGAGTGTCTAAAAGTATTTATATGTTTTGGCAAAGGGCTTAGACTAAGATCCTGTGTGGTTACACACCTAGGTTCCTTCGTGATTCCTGAAACTCTGAAAACAGCAGTTCTAAAGGTTTGGTTCAGTGAATTTCCTTGATTTATCTATGCAGAGTCTAGTCTTGGAAAAGTTCTCCCAAAGCAAACATATTGGGTTAATGTCCAGATCATTTGAGTCTGGAATTCTTTGAAAACCACTATGCCAACACAGGCTTTTTATAAATATGTTGCCATTCTTCCAAACATGTTTCGTTCTATAGGATAAAAAGTCTTAAGGCCTAATAAAGTGTTAATATATCTGTACATAGATTTTATTTCCCTCTCTTCCTCAATTTGAAAGTAAAACTTTCAGTTCAGTTCAGTCGCTCAGTTACTCTTTGCAACCCCATGAATCGCAGCATGTCAAGCCTCCCTGTCCATCACCAACTCCCAGAGTTTACTCAAACTCACATCCATCGAGTCGGTGATGCCATCCAGCCATCTCATCCTCTGTGGTCCCCTTCTCCTCCTGCCCCCAGTCTGCCTCTAATGCCTATTTTGAAAAATTTGTGGATGGGAAGGGAATTGCGTTTTTAAACTGGTTTCCAGAGGACATTCATTCTTTAAATGAGTTAAAGAAAAATTTAACTCATTAAAAATTTAATGCTAAAAAAATTGTGCAAACCCTATCCCAGTTGCTTTAGGAAAGATATTTGAAGGTTATACTATTCCAGTGTACAACTCTTGGGGCATCATTAACACATGATAATATGTAGCAGTATCTCCTGGAATGCCTACCCTGCTTGAGGGAGGGACCGCGTATGTATTTTCTCGTTATCTTAGTATCTTGTTTAATAAGGTGTTAGTTGAACTCGTGTCTTAATTTAGCACATGCTGTGTGTGGTGTGGGCTTCCCCGGTGGCTCAGTGGTAAAGTCTGCCTGCAACGCAGGGGATACAGAAGACATGGGTTCCATCAGGAAGATCCCCTGGAGAAGGAGCTGGTGACCCTGCAGTGTTCTTGCCTGGAGAATCCCGGGGACCGAGGAGCCTGGGGGGCTGCAGTCCACAGGGTCGCGCCGAGTCGGAGGCGACCGAGCGACTTCGCTTTCACTCCTGCTCTGCCTTGGGCACAGCTGCACTCAGCAGGAGAGCAGTGATGATGAATACGGCGATGAAGGCAGTGGCAACCGTGGCACAGAGCTGTCTGAGAGCAGACACGCGGGGTGAAGAGGCAGGCGCCCGGGGAGCCGCTGGGGGAGCATTTCCCAGGAAACCAGGGAGGCAGCTGCTCGTCGTGAGGCCAAGCACTGAAACCACTCGCTGGGCTTCTCTGGGGGCTCAGTGGTAGAAACACCTACGTGCCAGTGCAGGCAGCATGGGTTTGCTCCCTGGGTTGGGACGATCCCCTGAAGAAAGAAGTGGCAACCCACTCTAGTATTCTTGCCTGGGAAATCCCATGGACAGAGGGGCTTGGTGGGCTACGGTCCATGGGGCTTAGCGACTAAACAGCACCACCGAAGCCTGAGGTCACTCATGTACCCACTGCTGTTGAGGATGTTTGAGACAGCTTCACCTTGAACTTTGAATTTCTCAGCAGCTGCTAACTGTGCTTGCTGAGATAGATCCTCAATCTTGGGTTCCCCAAAAACAATGTAGGTATCTGAAGCTGGGCTCCTATACACATCTGGTTTTGTGATGACAAAAAGGATATTCTTAGATTTCCGGATAGTGACTCTAGTAACCGCTATAACCTGTCGAAGACCCAGTTTGGACATAGCCTTCCGTGCCTTCTTTTCACTCCGGCTCTGTTTTGCTTTACTGACTGGTTCTTCTTCGATTTCAGCTGCTGCTGCTAGCTGAGCTTGTTGTGTGGTTGCCTGTGTAGAATCCTGTTCCTCAAGTTCTGGGACTGATTCATCACTATCAGATTCTGTTCCAGACCCTGTCTCAGCCTGGGGCTGTGGCAGCTCCTGCTCTGTAGCAGGGACGGTTTCTGTGGCTTCACCAGGCATTTCTTTTTATCGCTCCTCTTCACTCCGTGGAGAGTGGATTTCCCAGTGCCCAGGTATTCGTTTTATTACACACTCCAAATCCTACACAGAAGCAATTACCACTGCATTCTCAACCCGAGGGAGAGGATCCCGGTCTGGCTCTGTGCAGGGAACCAAGATGGCAGAAAGAGCTACATTATATCTTGTATGCGTTTCACTTGCAACATTTTTCAGCAATATTGTGTCTGACCCTAGTCAATAAATACACAAAGCACTCACTTTTAATTTATTATATTTTGGTGCCATTAAACTAGGTAGTTAAGAATAGTGCATGGCTAGAGATTAGCCTTCCTTGGTGGCTCAGTGGTAAAGAATTCACCTGCTAATGCAGAAGATATAGGTTTGATCCGAGTCAGGAAGATCCCATGGAGAAGGAAATGGCAACCCACTCCACTATTTTTGCCTGGGAAATCCCACCTGTGAAATCCCATGGATGGAGGAGCCTGGTAGGCTGCAGTCCATGGGGTCGCTAAGAGACTGAGTGACTTCATTTTTACTTTTCACTTTCATGCGTTGGAGAAGGAAATGGCAAACCCACTCCAGTATTCTTGCCTGGAGAATCTCAGGGACAGAGGAGCCTAGTGGGCTGCCATCTATGGGGTTGCACAGAGTCGGATATAACTGAAGCAACTTAGCAGCAGCAGCAGAGACCTTCCTTAGTGGCTCAGTAGTAAAGAATTCACCGGCTAATGCAGAAGATGCAGGTTTGATCCCTGAGTCAGGAAGATCCCATGGAGAAGGAAGTGGCAACCCACTCCACTGTTCTTGCCTGGGAAATACCATGGACAGAGGAGTCTGTTGCACTACAGTTCACAGTGTCGCAAAGAGGCAAACAGGACAGAGCGACTGAACAACAACATAGGTGGGATTGCATTTTTTATTGGTTGTTAGAAAACCGGTGAATATTTCACATCTTAATTTATGTGTCATTTACAGATGATGGTCCTTTAGCATGTATTCTGCAATACAACTGACACATACTACTTGTTAATGTTGTAAAATGCCTTTTCTTTTGGGGTACATAGTTCTATAGCAGATTTAGAAAACTATGTTGTTTCAAAAAATTGTTTTAGTCATATTCTTCATTTTTTCATTTGTTTTCAATTGTAAACAACCAATTATGAATAATAAATTATTGGGTAAGCTTGGTTTTTGATTATTTACTGTTATAATATATAATATATTCTTTAGAATTTATTTATGTACAGTACGTTTGCAGAATACAATGACAGTGTAATATTTTTCTTTTCAATTTGAGACAACTGTTGATTGATACGTTCCTAAGGATACTGGTAGAAAAACACTCTGTTTTTGAGAGTTGGCATACGATTGTCCAATATGAGTGTGTTTGGCATATGGTTTTTAAAACTAGGCTACCTTAACGGTGAATTTATGTTATGCTTTCTTAAGAATTCTGTTCCTTTAGTGTTTCTAAACACTTAAGGTGATCATTGTGGTGTTTAATAACTTGACGTAAATATTACTTTTGGTGTAATATATATTCAACATGAAACATTTATTTTTGAATTATTGTGACCAGAATACCTATGATTCTTTTTATCTTGTAGATATCTCTCCTACACTTGTGATCAAGCATTTACAACCCAAAGCGAACAGTGATAAACTAGAAACATTCCAAACATCGATGCTGGGAAGACCTGAAAGCTGTGAAATCAAACATTTTCATCTTTGGGAAAGTCAGGAAAATATGTGTGACTTTGAGTGTCAGGGGAGAGATGACAAAAGAAATTACAAAAGCACAACTGTAAGCTTTAATGGAAACGTGCCTGGTGGAAGAGATTCGCATGATAGAAAGGATGCAGGCATCAAGCCCTTTGGAAAGAGGTTTGGATTTAACTTTCAGGGTAAACTGCAGATATTTCAAGCTGGCGGAGTAATTTCTGAATATAATGAAGTTAAGAGTTCTGTCAACAACAGTTTCTCATTTTCACCACTTCAAAGAATTCGTCATTGTGTCCAAGCCAGTGTTT
>SJYX01013060.1:110392-122168 GCA_006410675.1 Oreotragus oreotragus | reverse complement strand
TAACTGAAGCAACTTAGCAGCAGCAGCAGAGACCTTCCTTAGTGGCTCAGTAGTAAAGAATTCACCGGCTAATGCAGAAGATGCAGGTTTGATCCCTGAGTCAGGAAGATCCCATGGAGAAGGAAGTGGCAACCCACTCCACTGTTCTTGCCTGGGAAATACCATGGACAGAGGAGTCTGTTGCACTACAGTTCACAGTGTCGCAAAGAGGCAAACAGGACAGAGCGACTGAACAACAACATAGGTGGGATTGCATTTTTTATTGGTTGTTAGAAAACTGGTGAATATTTCACATCTTAATTTATGTGTCATTTACAGATGATGGTCCTTTAGCATGTATTCTGCAATACAACTGACACATACTACTTGTTAATGTTGTAAAATGCCTTTTCTTTTGGGGTACATAGTTCTATAGCAGATTTAGAAAACTATGTTGTTTCAAAAAATTGTTTTAGTCATATTCTTCATTTTTTCATTTGTTTTCAATTGTAAACAACCAATTATGAATAATAAATTATTGGGTAAGCTTGGTTTTTGATTATTTACTGTTATAATATATAATATATTCTTTAGAATTTATTTATGTACAGTACGTTTGCAGAATACAATGACAGTGTAATATTTTTCTTTTCAATTTGAGACAACTGTTGATTGATACGTTCCTAAGGATACTGGTAGAAAAACACTCTGTTTTTGAGAGTTGGCATACGATTGTCCAATATGAGTGTGTTTGGCATATGGTTTTTAAAACTAGGCTACCTTAACGGTGAATTTATGTTATGCTTTCTTAAGAATTCTGTTCCTTTAGTGTTTCTAAACACTTAAGGTGATCATTGTGGTGTTTAATAACTTGACGTAAATATTACTTTTGGTGTAATATATATTCAACATGAAACATTTATTTTTGAATTATTGTGACCAGAATACCTATGATTCTTTTTATCTTGTAGATATCTCTCCTACACTTGTGATCAAGCATTTACAACCCAAAGCGAACAGTGATAAACTAGAAACATTCCAAACATCGATGCTGGGAAGACCTGAAAGCTGTGAAATCAAACATTTTCATCTTTGGGAAAGTCAGGAAAATATGTGTGACTTTGAGTGTCAGGGGAGAGATGACAAAAGAAATTACAAAAGCACAACTGTAAGCTTTAATGGAAATGTGCCTGGTGGAAGAGATTCGCATGATAGGAAGGATGCAGGCATCAAGCCCTTTGGAAAGAGGTTTGGATTTAACTTTCAGGGTAAACTGCAGATATTTCAAGCTGGCGGAGTAATTTCTGAATATAATGAAGTTAAGAGTTCTGTCAACAACAGTTTCTCATTTTCACCACTTCAAAGAATTCGTCATTGTGTCCAAGCCAGTGTTTACAATATATATGGGAACGATTTTATGAATCCTTCAGGAATAACACAAGAATTCAAAGCACACAGGGAAAAACCTTACAAATGTGATGAGTGTAGCAAGGCCTTTACTCACAGCTCAGACCTCAAGAGACATAAGGAAATTCATACAGTAAAGAAATTATTTAAATGTGATATATGTGACAAAGTCTTCAACCAGAATTCAAACCTTGCTCGTCATCAGAGGGTTCATACTGCAGAGAAACGTTACAAATGTGATGAGTGTGGCAATGCCTTTCGTGTAAAGTCAACCCTTTTAAGTCATCAGACAATTCATACTGGAGAGAAACCTTACAAATGTGATGAGTGTGGCAAGGCCTTTCGTGTAAAGTCAACCCTTTTAAGTCATCAGACAGTTCATACTGGAGAGAAACCTTATAAATGTGATGAGTGTGTCATGGCCTTTCGTCTAAAGTCAAGCCTTTTAAGTCATCAGACAGTTCATACTGGAGAGAAACCTTACAAATGTGATGAGTGTGGCAAGGCCTTTTGTGTAAAGTCAACCCTTTTAAGTCATCAGACAGTTCATACTGGAGAGAAACCTTACAAATGTGATGAGTGTGGCAAGGCCTTTGCTCACAGGTCACACATCAGGAGACATAAGAAAAGTCATACAGAAAAGAAATTATTTAAATGTGATATATGTGACAAAGTCTTCGACCAAAATTCAACCCTTTTAAGTCATCAGACAGTTCATACTGGGGAGACACCTTGTGATGAGTGTGGCAAGGCCTTTGCTGACAACTCATACCTGAGGAGATGTAAGAAAATTCATACAGGAAAGAAATTATTTAAATGTGATATATGTGACCAAGTCTTTGGCCGAAATTCAAATCTTGCTTGTCATCAGATGGTTCATACTGGAGAGAAACCTTACAAATGTGATGAGTGTGGTAAGGCCTTTCGTCTAAAGTTAACCCTTTTAAGGCATCAGACAGTTCATACTGGAGAGAAACCTTACAAATGTGATGAGTGTGGCAAAGTCTTTGGTCAAAAACCACATCTTCAACTTCATTGGAGAATTCATAGTGAAGAGATCCCTTTCAGATGTTATGAGTGTGGCAAGTTCTTCCGTCAAAATTCACTCCTTAAAAAACATTGGAGAATACATATAGAGAAACCTTTCAAATGTTTCGAGTGTGGAAAATCCTTTACTCAGGTCTCAGCACTCACTAAACAACAGAAAATCCATACATGAGAGAAACTCATGTGAATGTGGTATATGGTAGAAGTCTTCAAAATATAAAATTCACAGCCTCCTGTTGCTCAGAGAATTCATCCTACTGAGAAACCATACAAATATTATGAGTGTGGCAACATCTTAGGCTTCATGAGAAAATTCACAGTGGATAGAAGCGAGATATATATGTATTTATTAGTCAGGTCTTTAGAACATGAATTCATTCTAGAAAGATTCCTCACCAATTTCACAAATGTTTAAAAAAAAAAAGGAACCCTATCCTCACATCTCACCAGTTGTCTCAGACTATTTATCCTGGAGAAAAACGCACAGCAATGTAATGTCTGTGGCAAGGATCTTACCCAAAAGTCGCAAGATAGGAACATAGTGGAGCCATACTTCCCAGACTCAGTGGTTGTGGAAAATCCTTTACCCTTTTCACTATATGTATTCTCTGACGACTTTAGTTCAGGTACTCAGCAACTGCTGCTGCTGCTAAGACGCTTCAGTTGAATCCGACTCTGTGCGACCCCATAGACGGCAGCCACCAGGCTCCTTCATCCCTGGGATTCTCCAGGCAAGAACACTGGAGTGGGTTGCCATTTCCTTCTCTAGTGCATGAAAGTGAAAAGTGAAAGTGAAGTCACTCAGTCGTGTCCGACCCCTCAGCGACCCCATGGACTGCAGCCTTCCAGGCTCCTGCGTCCATGGGATTTTCCAGGCAAGAGTACTGGAGTCGGGTGCCATTGCTGCAGTAAGTCCGTATTTGAAGAGAAACTATAGAGATCTTTTCGTGTAAGAGAAACCTGAATTCTACCTCAGCAAAGATGATTCTTTGGGACAGTAGTCTGCCATCTTTTTTGGTCTCCTGGCTTTCTGAATAAAGTCACTATTCCTTGCCCAACAAGTAGTTTCTCAGTTTATTGGCCTGTTGTGTGGTGAGCTCTAAGAGCTTGGCTTTGGTAGTACGATGATCAAATGCATTTGCTACATGCATTTCACGGTGGTCTCTGGGAAGGAATCAATGAAATGAAGGGACCGGCTTCATTAGATACAATTCATTCACATCCATATTCCCTGGAAAAACACATAGCCTGAACTACAAAATTCAATAGTGTGTGTGAATTAGCAACAGGGAGGGGAAAAAATCATGTAAAACTAGGACATGACTCATCATGGTCAGTAGGATCAGGAAGCCCTTCTGTACGTAGTCCAGCCTGTTATAAAACATAATGTTCTACCAACTGACCTGGAACAGAGGAGGCAAGATGTTAAAAGGCCTGGGCTTTTCATAGGAGGAGAGGGACAGTTTGCAAGGACTGATGGTGTGCTACAATGAATGCATAGGCATAGGGTCATGTTTTCCATTGGATAGAAATAACTGTTGTATGTATGATTAAAGAAGAGTTACTTTTATTTGTGGAAATTGAAGACAGAGCTGTCATGGTCTTTATAGATCAGGACCTGAGGAATGGAGTTGACGAGAAGAGGGAAGCAAGGGACCCAAGTCTCAAGTGAAACAAGGGTGCTTTATTTGCAAAAACGCATGTTTATATATCTTTATACAAGGCAGCTTTAGGCAGTAAAAACACTGAGGAAAAACAAAGTGAAGCAAATAATCTTGAAAGGGTCAGAAAGCATTCCATATCTTGAGGAAGAGGGGCATAACTGAATAGATTACCTTCAAGTAAAAGGTCACTGAAGGGAGTCACTGAAGGGAATCCAAGCAGATGCTCTTTCTCATGACCTCAATCCTGAGAACTGCATGCAGCTCTGCTCATTCCTGTTCTCCAGAACTGATAAAGAATAGAGTCCTTGAGAATAGGCACACAAAAGAAGAAAATATCATGTTGGATCCTTTAAAGTTGAATGTCCCCTGACAGTTCCTCCTTTTTTACTTTTTCATAATTGTGGATGACTGTAGATACTTGTGTGAAAAAGGCCCTGAGCAAGTGAGTTTAAGGAAGCATTATTATGCATATCTTGCAAATGAAATTTGATTTTTTTCCCAATTGTAAGCACTATGGTTGAACCGAAGAGGACTGATACAAAATTGAGAATTCCAATCACAATTTAATAATACTTGTTTTTGTAAATCTATTAACTGGTCTCCAACCCATTGAATGGCTGTTTTTTAATTCTTGAATTTTATCTTGAACTTTTTCATCTTTTTGAACCTGAGTGACCCATATAGTATGAGCATCTTTAGTCCAATTTTGAATAAAGTTTTGTGTTTGAAGTTTGTAAAGCAGTGTCTGCGACAGTGGCAGTGGTGCAAATGGCTATTAACCCCAAAATGCCAAGAATCAAGCATCTAATTAATTGCTTAGATCGTCAAGAGTAATTTAGTGAGTAACTGGGAGGTAAGTCTTGCCATGGGACCCTCTTTCCAGGGTTGTTGGAGATCTACTGGCAACCACAGACTATGTCGAGATCGAAGCATCAAAAGGGATTCTTTTTGTTTGTTGTTTTTTTTAGAGAGAAATAGAGGAATTAAGACAAGTATACAATTTGCAATCTATACAAGTCACAGAACATAAAGTCTTACTAAATTGTAAGTTTCCTATGGCGATAACAAAAGTTTCCTTGCATCCTATGGGAACGCAAGCTTGTGTAAAATATGAATGATTATAATGGAAGGAATAGTTACTATGACTATGACTGGTCCCTTTGAAATATCCAGTCCAAGTTCCAAGTTTTTCACTATTTGTAGCAAGTTTCCAGATGTCCCATTGCTCAGGCCCAATTTGTTTATTGAGGACAAGTTGAGAGTGAGGAGGTGCCATGCCACCATCAAGCCAGCCAAGGAGTCCTTTGTCATGGAAGTGTTCCACCGAACTGTTGGTAATCTTCCATGTTACTTGAGTAACATAATCACACCTAATACTGTTAATATCATCTGAGCACTTAGATAACCACATACCATAGGGTCCCCAATCAACAATGCTGTAATTGGCCACAAACATGAATTTCCATGATTTAGCTTGGCATCTATCCCAACAAACAGGAGTATATTTAAAATCCTTATAAGTAAACCCCTTACATTCCAACTTTTGTCCTTGTCCTAGAGTTTTGGTAGTATTGACATTGTTCTCATAAAAGGACAGGCCAGTAAACAGTCTAAACAATGTGTGGACGTTCTTTTTTGGAGGCAGGATGAAAGCCCACGTTTGTCAACCAGCATTAATACATAATTCTGCTGGGCCCATGCATAAAGGAAGGATTTTATAGCCTAGAGAAATGTTAATCAATCTTCCTTCCTCGGGATGAGAGGGCCCCTCCAAGCTCCAAGGAGGAGGCATATGTACTGAGTCATTAGTGGATACAACCGGTCCTATATCTGTCCATTCTACAACCTGCAATAAATGGGGCTTAGGTATATAAGCCCAATAAGTGTGATTAATCAAGTCAGCCTGAGTTGGGGAAGGAAAAGCAAGCATAGTGACAAAAATATTTTCAGGATTCCGAGGCATTCGCTGTTGAGAAACCAGATTTTCAGCTTCATTAGTAAGTCACCGTGGCTCGTACTGGAAACTCCTCCTCCTGGGGATTTCACCGTTTCTTCTCTATCTTGAATGCCGGTGGTTCCCTTGGGGCAGATCTTCTGAAGAGGGAGCCAACTGATTTCGTTGGGTCCATCTGGAGAAATCCAGGCATACCCCTTTCCCTGTAATATTAATTTTCCAGATTTCCATTGTTTAGTCAACCCATCTTGATACCAAATGGGCAGAGGAAGGGAGGTATCCTTCAATGCCTCAAAATGTTTTTCTGCTTTGTCAAAATATCCCCTTGTGACAAGTTTAAAATTTTTAAACAAAGCTGTATTACAGTAGTTATAGGATTAAAGAATATATTGCAATATATTCCAATATATATTGGAATCTGTTGGGGTCCTTTAATGGACTGGAACCTGGAAAAGGTGCTTTAATATTCTTTCTATGAATGTATATAGGCTGTTGTACAATAAATTTCTTTCGATAATGATAAAGATCAGAAAACCAAACGTACAGCAACCATTACCAAGGGAATAAGGGATTAATAATGATCACAAGGTCAGGAGACAATCCATATCTCAAGAACGAGGATCGAGACTAAGCAGTTTTGTCGTAAGGAGAATACTGAAGGCGTTTCAAGCCTGTCTCATCCTGTGACCTCAGTCCTGGGAGCGGTGTGCTGTTCCACTGGTTTCTGACAACAGAAACTGGTAAGGAACAGATGATTTATGAAGAACAGCACGTTGGAATCCTCCTGTTAAACATTTCCTGGCAATTCCCCCTTATTTATAATATTTGTAAAAAGGGTTCTGACCATTTGAGTTTGTTTAGTTCGAACAATTTTGCATGAAGGTAACAGTGAACGCGGGGAAGGCAATGGCATCCCACCCCAGTACTCTTGCCTGGAAAATCCAATGGATGGAGGAGCCTGGTGGGCTGCAGTCCATGGGGTCGCTGAGAGTCAGACACAACTGAGCGACTTCACTTTCACTTTTCTCTTTCATGCATTGGAGAAGGAAATGGCAACCCACTCCTGTATTTTTGCCTGGAGAATCCCAGGGATGGGGGAGCCCGGTGGGCTGCCGTCTATGGAGTCACACAGAGTCAGACACGACTGAAGCGACTTAGCAGCAGCAGCAGCAACAGTGAACGACAAATATAATTGTCAAGACAATTACCAAAATTACAGTTCCAGACCCAGTGCTATGAATAATGCTTTGAAACCATCTGCGTGGGTCTAACCCAGATAATTGATCAGCTAGTTGTTCGGCTAAAGTTTGCAAATTAGTGGAAGAGGGCAGATTTTTAGAAAAGGTTTCAAAGATTTCTTTTTGTAATAATTGTACATTCAGAGAGGCATTGTCATGTATGTTTTGTAAATGAAATTTCATTTGTTCCCAGTTGTAGGTACTATGATTGAATTGAACAGGTGTAACACAAAATTGAGTAGAATTCCAATCACATTTTAGCATCATCTCTTTTTGTACATCTATTAATTGATCTCCAACCCAGCTGATGACTGTTTTATAAGTTCCTGTATTTCATCTTGAATATCCTCATCTATCTGAGCCTGAGTGGTCCACATAGTATGAGCATCTTTAGTCCAATTTTGGATAAAATTATGTGTTTGAATTGAGGTTTGTAAAGCAATGCCAGTGACAGCAGTAGTGGTGCAAATAGCTATTAATCCCAAAATGCCAAGAATCAGCCATCCAATGAATCGTCTAGATCACTGGAGCAGTTTAGTAAGTAACCGGGAAGCAAGTCCAGCTATGGGGCCTTCTTCCCAGGGCCGCTGGAGATTTATTGGTAACCACAGACTATGTCGAGACCGAAGAATCAAAAGGGATTCATTTCTTAAGGAAACAGAAGAGTTAAGACAAGTGTATAATTTGCAATTTTTACAAGTTACAGAACGTAAAGTTTTATTGAATTGTAAAGTTCCTATAGCTAGAACAGAAGGAAGGGGAACACAAGCTTGTATGAAATATGATTGATTATAACGAAAGAAATAGTTGCTGTGTCTACGATTAGTCCCTGTGAAATGTCCAGTCCAAGTCCTAAATTCTTCGGTGATTGCAGCAAGTTTCCAGGTGTCCCATTGTTCAGGCCCAATCTGGTTATCGAGGACTATTGGAGGACGAGGTGGGTGCCATTCCACCGTCAAGCCACCCAAGGAGTCCTTTGTGATGGTAATGTTCCATTATAGTGTTACTAACCTATGCTACTTGAGTAGCATAATCACATGCAGTGCTGTTAATATCATCTGAGCAGTTAGATAACCACCTACCATGGGGTCCCCAATCGGCAACTGTATGATTAGCCACAAACATTAATTTTCCTGATTTGGCCTGACACTTGTCCCAATGAACTGGAGTATATTTAAAGTTCTTATTAGTAAACCCTTTGCATAGTGTTCTTTCCCTAACTCTCCCTAAAGTTTCAATAGTATAAACATGGTTCATGGACAAAAAAAGGGCAGTAAATAATCTAAGCAACATCCTAAAGTCCTCTTTTGGAGGCAGGGCAAAAGCCCAAGTTTGTCTGCTAACATTTATGCATAATTTTGCTGGGCCCATACGCAAAAGAAGGACTTCATAACCTCAGTTCAGTTCAGTTCAGTCGCTCAGTCGTGTCCGACTCTTTGCGACCCCATGAATCGCAGCACGCCAGGCCTCCCTATCCATCACCATCTCCCGGAGTTCACTCAGACTCACGTCCATCGAGTCCATGATGCCATCCAGCCATCTCATCCTCGGTCGTCCCCTTCTCCTCCTGCTCCCAATCCCTCCCAGCATCAGAGTCTTTTCCAATGAGTCAACTGTTTGCATGAGGTGGCCAAAGTACTGGAGTTTCAGCTTTAGGATCATTCCTTCCTTCATAACCTAGAGAGAGATTAGTTTCCCTTCTTCTTCAGGGTGTGAGGGCCCTTTAAGGCTCCAGGGAGAAGGCATAGGTATGGAGTCATTGGTTAATACGATTGGTCCTTTCTCCATCCATTCTACAACCTGAAGTAAAAGGGGATTGGGTATGTAAGCCCAGTGTGATTGATTAGTTCAGCTTGAGTTGGGGGGAGGCTCCAGCAAGGAAAGCAAGCAGGGCAACAAAAATATTTTCAGGACTCCAAGACATTCTCTATTGAGAAACGGGATTTTCGTCTTGATTAGTAAGGGTTTTTATTTGTTCCCCAAGACGGGAGATCATAAGGTTGATGCTGCCGAGGGCGGTGCATTCTGGAGATCTTTAGAGCCACCATGGCTTGTATTGGAATTTCTTCCTCCTGGGTTTTTTGTTGTCTCGTTTCTGTGTTGAAGGCCAGGGGCCCCCTTGGGTCGGATCTTCCAAAGAAGAAGCCATCTGAGTTCATTGGATCCATCTGGGGAAATACAAGCATACCCTTCTTTCTATAAGATTAATTTCCCAGATTTCCATTGTTTATTCAACCTGTCTTGGTACCAAATGGGCAGAGGAAGAGAAGAGTCCTTCAATTCCTCGAAATGTTTTTCTGTTCATGTCACGACATCTCCTTGCAGTCAGTTAAAAAAATTTAAAACAAAGCTATATTAACAATAGTTATAGGGTTAAAGAATATATTGAGTTGGAATCTAGTAAAGACTGCTCTGGATAAGGAAGATAAAAGTGTTCCTGTGTTTTCCCCCATCTGTGGGGTCGCACAGAGTCGGACACGACTGAAGCGACTTAGCAGCAGCAGCAGCATGCCCCATTTCTTCTGATAGTCAGTGACGGCTGTCGCTTACTGGTCATCCTTCTTTTAAAAAGTCTTTGTCTTATTGAGAGTTAAGAATTCACAGCCCCAAACTGTGGTCAATGCCCTGGTTATTAGCTTAGGGAAAGGCCGGCGTCCCTCACCTGGAGCCAGGGCCGATGTCACCCTTCCATTTAGTCTGCAAGGAGGGGAGTTTAGCAGAGAACAAAGAGAGGATTAAGCATCTCCTCTTTAAACAGAAAACATGTTTTCTTTCTAAAGTTTCTAGCTTATTCTGGCTTTTCCCAAGGGGAATCATGGACTCGTAGAGGCAGCTCATATTCAACCCTGGGCCTCAGGCCATAAGCAAGGCCAGCAGAAGTTGGACTTCTTCCCTGAAGCAGTCTCAGCCTCTGGCTCAGTGCAGGGCCCCGCCGGGGAGAGCGGCAGCGCGGAACGGCCGGGTGGGCGCGGTGTCGGTTTTCATGTGTCACTCCGGCGAAGGCGCCCACCCTCATTCCCGCTTTCTTTCCCACTGCCCGTCTTGCCCCCTCCCTTCTGCCGCGTTCCTCCTCTCTGCTTGATGCCTGTGACCCCAGGGCCCACCCGCGGTCTTCAGGCTCCTCTGATGTAGGCTGGACATCTCTGCCCCCACCCTGGACATCCAAGCGGTCCTAAGAGAAACCAAGAAAAACAGGCAAGACATGGATGATAACTATATGAAGTGAAAAAGAAAGAAAGGAAAAACTACTTTTTTCTAGTGATGAGGCTCACTTATATCCAAGACCACCAGCTGTCTGTCAGCCACTCCAAACAGAATCTTTAAAAAAATATTTTTTTTTCCAATTCTTACTTTGGTTTTATAGAAAGGCAGAGAGACAAGTAATAAAAATGACCGGGAGATACATATTTTATGGCACCTGGAAGATAGTAGTTCCTCGCTTGAAACCAAGGGTTTTCGTTTTAGAATTCCAAGTAAAACTAAACTTGGAACGCTTCCCTTACTCCAGGCTGCCACTCCCTGCGGCTCCCGTTTTCATGCCATAACCACAGGCTTCCCGTTCCATCTGTAAAAGAGGAAATGCTGTTTTAAAGTTCTGCATATGAATTCTGCTGAACTTGGGGTTAGGAGAAGCAGGATGGCCCAGTGCTAAATATCAGAGACTTGGACAGTTAGCCAGACCTGAGTTTGAACTCTAACCATGGGACACTGAGCCAGTCGCTTAAAGTGTTCAAGGCTCCCTTTCCTCATCTGAGTGGGAAAAATAATATTTGAGTCCATAGAGCTATTGTGGAAACTGATTCAAATAAGGACATGCTAAGTTGCTCAGTCGTGTCCGACTCTGTGACCCCATGGACTGTAGCTCGCTAGGCTCCTCTGTCCATGGGATTCTCTAGACAAGAACACTGGAGTGGTTTGCCATTCCGTCCTCCAGGGGATCTTCCTGTCCCAGGAACTGAACCCACAGCTCAGGTCTCCTGCATTGGCAGGCGGGTTCTTTACCGCTAGTCCCACCGGGGAAGCCCTTCATATAAGGAATTTCTATGTAAAAATTCAATCTAGCTGGCATGAGTATTCACTATTTTCAGTGTAGAGCTAATGAGTCAGGACAGTACAGTATTTTATACTGCCTGTCCTTTGACTGTGTGGATCACAATCAACTGTGGAAAATTCTGAAAGAGATGGGAATACCAGACTACCTAACCTGCCTCTTGAGAAATCTGTATGCAGGTCAGGAAGCAACAGTTAGAACTGCACATGGAACAACAGACTGGTTCCAAATAGGAAAAGGAGTACGTCAAGGCTGTATATTGTCTCCCTGCTTATTTAACTTCTATGCAGAGTACATCATGAGAAACGATGGACTGGAAGAAACACAAGCTGGAATCAAGATTGCCAGAAGAAATATCAATAACCTCAGATATGCTGATGACACCACCCTTATGGCAGAAAGTGAGGAGGAGCTAAAAAGCCTCTTGATGAAAGTG
>SJYX01013060.1:96558-108371 GCA_006410675.1 Oreotragus oreotragus | reverse complement strand
GAAAAGACTCTGATGCTGGGAGGGATTGGGGGCAGGAGGAGAAGGGGACGACCGAGGATGAGATGGCTGGATGGCATCACAAACTTGATGGACGTGAGTCTTAGTGAACTCTGGGAGATGGTGATGGATAGGGAGGCCTGGCGTGCTGCAATTCATGGGGTCGCAAAGAGTCGGACACGACTGAGCGACTGAACTGAACTGAACTGTCCTCGACTTTATTAAGGTAACTTAGAAGATTTTAATGAACTGCAAAAAAAAAGAAAAAAAAAAAGAGAGAGAAAGTCTTAAGAAAAAGCAAGAGGCTTCTTATTGTTTAATTTTCTTGGAGTCCATGTTGAAAGGATCCTTGGACCATGTTTCCTTTTTATGTGGTTTTGGTGTACGCAAGGACTTCCCTGATGCTCAGATGGTAAAGAATCTGCCTGCAATGCAGGAGACCTGGGTTCCATCCCTGGATTGGGAAGACTCCTTGAAGAAGGGAATGGCTATCCACTCCAGTATTTTTGCCTGGAGAATTCCATGGACAGAGGATCGTGGCGGACTACAGTCCCCGTGGGGTTGCAAAGAGTCAGACTCAACTCAGCGACTCCACAGAGGCTGTATTTGTGATGAATGTCCCACTTCATCAAAGCAAGTTGTGCTTGCTTAAAATATCCTTGAAGAACTGAACTGGAGTTAGCGATCTGGATTTAATTTCTATCATAAATGTCAAGCTCTGATGAGAGATTCATCTAAGGGATATTTTGTTAAATACTAAGATTCATGATAATTACCCCCTAGAGTATCTTCCTCCTCCAGAAGAGGAAATACAAAAAACTAGCACAAAGCTAGTGGAGAGAATGATTTGATTTTCTTTACCGTAGGTCTAGATGGGTTTTTATAAAATCCCAGAAAAACATTCCCCCAGTCAACGACAGTGATGACAGTCTGTGCAATTGGGACTTGGCAGATTATTTTAATAAAAAGAGCAGCAGCCGCTATTACTGATTATCGACTGAGTGTGGCACTCCCCAATCCTCAGAGTGACCACAAACGCTGGGCACTGCCACCCTGTTACAGACACACAGAGCCTGAAGCTCGGAAACTTGGAAGTAACGCGAACCATGCCACACAGCTAGCAAGCACTGCAGCAGGATTCTAATCCACTCCCAGGCTCCAACACTGCATTCTCTCTCGCCACAAAATTATTTTAAAGGTTAAAGTGGATTTTGCTAATATGGCCAACTCTTTCAGTAGAGAGAGTGCGGGAGACCTGGGTTCGATCCCTGGGTCGGGAAGATCCTCTGGAGAAGGAAATGGCAGCCCACTCCGGTATTCTTGCCTGGAGAATCCCATGGACAGAGGAGCCTGGCGAGCTATGGTCCACGGGGTCGCAAAGAGTCGGACACGAGTGAGCGACTTCACTTTCACTTTCAGTAAAGATACTAATAAGCAGGACTCCATCACTGAAGACATCTCGCCCAGTGTTTTGGGGGCAGAAGGAGCCCAGTTTGGGTTACTTTCTTGATGAAGTAGAAGGTGATAGTTCACACATGAAGACTGTTTCTTTGATTACACTTCACTTTCACGTGGCTAATGCCCCATTTGAGGAGAGAACCATTACTAGGACTCCATCACTGAAGACATCTCGCCCAGTGTTTTGGGGGCAGAAGGAGCCCAGTTTGGGTTACTTTCTTGATGAAGTAGAAGGTGATAGTTCACACATGAAGACTGTTTCTTTGATTACACTTCACTTTCACGTGGCTAATGCCCCATTTGAGGAGAGAACCATTACTTAGTGAAGTAGTTTCTTGTTATTACTGGCTTTAAAGATGCTTCTACTAGGAGACAGCATACAAATGATACCTGTCTTGCACTCTGATTCCAACACTGTCCTTGGGGCCAAGGCTGACAGGTTTATATTTGAGAGCTAGCAGCTCCACGACAGAAGCGATCAAGCTTCCGTTTTGTGTTTTCCTTGTTTTTTGAAATGCATGTTCCTGAGCTTTAGCCTCAGAGACTCAGATACCAACGGTCTTGGGTGTGACTTAGGAATGGATAGTTTAAAATGAGTACTGATTCTAATAAAGAGCTAGGTTTTAGAATCACTGGAGAATACCTTATATTAAACCTTTCGCACGTCAAAGTAATTTCTTGGGTTGAGTATTGCTTTTGTTTTCATTCACTGGAATCACCACTGCAGGTTACTAAAGCTATACACGTTTGTGTATCTATGTATACATTTAAATTATACATGTAATGCGTATATAAACGTGAACATTTTAACAGTAGCGTACTGTGCACGTATATGCCACACGTACGTATGTTTCTACCTGCGTGTGTGTGACGGCGTGAGTCCATGGAAGCGCGCTCAGGGCTCAGGGCTGCTCGCGGTCTCTGACCTGGCCAGTGCTTCAGGGTCTGAGGCTTTTTGCTCCTTGGCCCCTTCATCTGGTGGCTGGTCTGAAGCCTCTGCTGCCGGTAGCAGCCTGTCCGTATGGCCGACTGCCTCCCGGGCCCTTGCCGGCGCTCAGGGTTGAGCGGCTCCCAGGCCCACGGTGCCCGAGGGGGCGGTGTTTGTCAGAGGACCTGCTCGGCCCTGTGCTGGTCAGGCCCAGTTCGCGGCAGTGTCCACCGTCACGGCTTCGGAGGGCGCGGAGGGTGCCTGTCGCGCCCGAGTCACTGTCCGGGGTCTGTTTCTGAGCCTGATTCTGAGAGCTGCCGCTGCTGCTGCTGTCCGGTCACTGTTGTGTCCGACTCTTTGGCGAACCCATGACCTGCAGCCCACCAGGCTCCCCTGTCCGTGGGATTTCCCAGGCAGGAACACTGGAGTGGGTTGCTATTTCCTTCTCTGGGGACTCTTCCCAGACCAGAGATCGAACCCGCATCTCCTGCTTGGCAGGCAGATTC
The DNA here is from genome assembly GCA_006410675.1 of Oreotragus oreotragus. Lineage (NCBI taxonomy): Eukaryota > Metazoa > Chordata > Mammalia > Artiodactyla > Bovidae > Oreotragus > Oreotragus oreotragus. The sequence continues at coordinate 105,482 of SJYX01013060.1, read as the reverse complement.
TTTACTCCCGAGCCATGAGGGAAGCCGTCTCTGATAACTACATGAGCACAAACATTCCAGCCTCTGCCTCTCACTTGAGTCACCACGCTCTGTGGGCACACCTGCTGCATCTTTTAGGTGCTATAGACAGAGCACCGTGAGAGAGCGGACCAGTTCAGTTCAGTCCAGTTGCTCAGTCGTGTCCGACTCTCTGCGACCCCATGAATCGCAGCACGCCAGGCCTCCCTGTCCAGCACCAACTCCCGGAGTTCACTCAGACTCGCGTCCATCGAGTCTGTGATGCCATCCAGCCATCTCATCCTCGATCATCCCCTTCTCCTCCTGCCCTCAATCCCTCCCAGCATCAGGGTCTTTTCTAATGAGTCAACTCTTCGCATGAGGTGGCCAAAGTACTGGAGTTTCGGCTTTATCATCAGTCCCTCCAGTGAACACCCAGGGCTGATCTCCTTTAGAATGGACTGGTTGGATCTCCTTGCAGGCCAAGGGACTCTCAAGAGTCTTCTCCAACACCACAGTTCAAAAGCATCAATTCTTCAGTGCTCAGCTTTCTTCACAGTCCAACTCTCACATCCATACATGACCACTGGAAAACCATAGTCTTGACTAGACAGACCTTTGTTGGCAAAGTAATGTCTCTGCTTTTGAATATGCTATCTAGGTTGGTCATAACTTTCCTTCCAAGGAGTAAGTGTCTTAATTTATTGGGTGCAATCACTATCTGCAGTGATTTTGGAGCCCAGAAAAATAAAGTCTGACACTGTTTCCACTGTTTCCCCATCTATTTGCCATGAGGTGATGGGACCGGATGCCATGATCTTAGTTTTCTGAATGTTGAGCTTTAAGCCAACTTTTTCACTCTCCTCTTTCACTTTCATCAAGAACTTTTAAAGAGCCTACAAAGAAATTCTTGCCACCTGAAAAAAGGCATATGTGTTTGCTCTAGAGTGTGGAAAAGAAAACTGAAAAAATCAAAATTAATAAAGTAGTTAAATGTGTATAAAACATTGCACTTTGCTAATTTTGGCCATAGTTAAATTTGGTATTTATTCGAGTATCAGTGATTTTGAAAACATATTTTGCAATAGATTTCCTTTTGCTGATAAATCATGGCCAACCATAAGTTAATAAGCTGCTCAGAGCCAGATGTTTTCAAAAACAAACTATACAAAAACTTTCAGGTTTTTATAGCAAAAATTATTTTTAATGTGTGTTGTGGTTGCATATTAATATTGAGGTGGGGCTCAGAAAGGAGATGTGCTGGGAGCTGCACCCGTTTGTAGGTGGCTGATTTTATGCACTTAAGAAAAGCACGTGTCGGTTTAAGTGAATTCTCACATTATGCTTGTCGTTTAATCTTCTGTCCCGTTAGTCACGCTTCATCGCTTAATTAAAGGTTTCTGCTTTTTATGAGGGCGCTTCACCCACAAACGCACAGGTGCTGCGACTGGCTTCCTGATGTGAAATGGGACGTTTGTAGACTGGGAGATGTTTGGAAAGTGCAGACAGTTTACATGGTTTTCCTTTCACCAACTTTCTTGCTTCGATATGAAGAGTTGCCACCATCGCTCCTTACCCTGGATAAAGGGCAAGGAGAGGCCCTGGAGCTGGCCTGAGCTGAGTGGCCCCTGGGTGGGGAGGGTGGACCAGTCTCCTGGGGCCCTTGACCTGAATCCTTCTTCTGGGAGCCCCTGCTCAGACCCCCACGCCATGACTGGATGCCCTTCTGCATGTTCCCGTGGAACCCTCTAGTCCCCGCATCGAGGCTCATTTCTGTTTACTTTCAATTGTTGACTTTTCTCAAAACCATCACCTCCTTAAAAACAAACTGTCTTGTTCATCATTGACTATCCAAAAGCTAGCAAAATGGCCAGCACACAGTGATTCCGCAACTATAGTTTAATATGACAAACGTGAGACTTACAAGTGAAAAAAATCTTTCAGAGATGAATTTAAAATGTAATTGTTAAAACATTAAGCTATGTGATGAAAATATGAACTTTTTTGCAGTTAGAAAGAAATCTGGGGGGAGGGAAATGGCTTTATGTTTCTAAATTAATATTGAACCTAGCATCTTTTTTTTGAATATTTATTTACTTGGCTGTGCCAGGTCTCTGTCGCAGCAGGTGGGACCCAGCTCCCTGACCAGGGACTGAACCCAGGCCCCTCTGCACTGGGAGCTCAGAGTCTTAGCCACTGGACAGCCAGGGAAGACCCCCTAATATATTTTTAACTATAACCAGGTGTAGCAAGTAAATTTTAATTTGGAATGAGGGAAACAGGAAACTCATAGTACCCTTAAAAATGCCTTTACTGTTAAACTGTTATTTCTACAAATGTGCATTTGTTCATGAAAATCCATGAATGAAAGTGCTAGAGTGAACTACGCTGCTGCTAAGTCGCTTCAGTCGTGTCCGACTCTGTGCGACCCCACAGACGGCAGCCCACCAGGCTCCCCCGCCCCTGGGATTCTCCAGGCAAGAACACTGGAGTGGGGTGCCATTTCCTTCTCCATTGCGTGAAAGTGAAAAATGAAAGTGAAGTTGCTCAGTCGTGTCCGACTCTTAGCGACCCCATGGACTGCAGCCCACCAGGCTCCTCCGTCCATGGGATTCTCCAGGCAAGAACACTGGAGTGGGCTGCCATTTCCTTCTCCAGAGTGAACTATAGATACTGTGTATAAATAGATGACTAATGAAAACCTACTATATAGCACAGGGAATTCTGTTCAATGGTCTGTGGTGACCTAAGTGGGAAGGAAATCCAAGAGGGGCTACGCACACACACATGCATGCACACACGCACACCCGTATGCATGCGCGTGCACACATGCACTCGCACACATGCACATACATGCACACGCACACACATGCGTGTGCACACACACACAGCTGATTCATTTTGCTGCACAGCAGAAACTAACAGCATTGTAAAGCAACTATACTCCAATAACAATTTAAAAGAAAGTGCTAGAGTAAACTGCATGGAACGGATGCTCCTGGACCCTGGCCCGTGTCCCCATGCCCTGGCTGCTGACAGCTCAGTTGCCTCTACTGTAGAGAACTACCCTTGGAAATGCCCCCCTGGCTCCGTGCATGTGTGCGTGCTAAGTCTCTCAGTCAGGTCTGACTGTTTGCAAGCCCACGGACTGCAGCCCACCAGCTTCTCTGTCCGTGGGATATCCAGGCAAGAGTACTGGAGTGGGCTGCCCTTCCCTTCTCCAGGGGATCCTCCTGCCCAGGGATGGAACCCACGACTCAAGTCTGCTGCACTGGCAGGCGGGTTCTTTATCACTAGAGCCACCTGGAAACCCAGCTGATGGCTGACTGATGTGCGTGTATGAAACCGTGCGCTGGGCTAACCCTGAGGCCCTAGGCGCCACTCACCCTGCAGAGCTCCCCCGCGAGAGCAGACCTCGGCCAAGCCCCATCCTGACCCAGCCCCTGTGCCTGCCCTCGCCTGCCTCCCTCACTACCTGGAGGGTTTCTCCTAGGACACTCGCCCTGTAAAGCATCTTAAACCGTGCCTTTGTTTCTCTCTGGCTGCACAGGACCCTGTGGCCGCGGGGCTGGCTCCAGGGGTGGCGAGCGGGCTGCTCTCGTTGCAGTTTACAGGCTCCGTCGTGGTGGCACTCAGAGGCGAACCCGTGTCCCCTGCATTGGCAGGTGACTGGACCCCCAGGGAAGCCCCCTCCCTCTATAAACCAAAGGCACAAAAGCCCGGTCTGCTTCTGGGAAACCACCCCTCAGGTGGTCACTGAAATGCAGTTTCAGCTTCTGGGGCTGGAGAACTCCCGACCCCTTTCCTCCAGGCTTGTGAGGGTTCAAGAGCAAAGCCGGAAAAACTGGCATTCCCCCGACCTCCCTGCATTTCTGGGCTAATTATACCTGCAATTAATAGTTATTTACTCAACATGATTATCAGGGCACTTCTTCTAAGAGTCTAGTTTTTATTCCACTTTAATTTTTGTTTTAGTATGTATTTGGTGCCAACCATGTGCTAGGGAGGTATTAGGAATAGAACAGTGAATAAGACATAATTTCTTCCCTTAAAGAAGAAAAAAAACCTCAGTTTCTGATGAGATGGCTGGATGGCGTCACCGACTCGACGGACATGGGTTTGGGTGGACTCCGGGAGTTGGTGGCGGACAGGGAGGCCTGGTGGGCTGCAGTCCGTGGGGTCGCCAAGAGTCGGGGGCCACTGAGCGACTGAACTCCAACAGCTTCCGAGGCGCCCTTTGGGAAGAGCAGCGGCCTTTTTGGCGCCAGAATCAGCTTCGAGGAAGCCGGTTTTCCAAGGCCCAGCGCTGGGGGTGGGTCGGGGACGATTCAAGCTCATGCCAGTTCTTGTGCAGAGTATTTCCTATTGCAGCAGCTCCACCTCGGATCGTCCGGCACGAGCCCCTGGCGGTTGGGCTCCCCGAGAGCGCGGAGTGAACGAACTCGCGGCCCATTCGACCGCACGGGAGCAACAGCCTCTCGGCCAGATTAGTTCTCTCTCCTCCCACACGGTGCACCAGCTCTCTGTAAATCGAGGGCCTTGAACCCTAACCTTTCCGGTGACCCAGCGGAGGAGAGCCCTGGTGGGGCGCTGCCTCCTGCGCTCCTTCCCCGCGATCGAGGAGCTGTTTCCTGCGGGTCCTCCCGGAACAGCGCTCGGTTTCAGGAAAGACGCCTTGGCTCGCTGCCTCTCTTAACATCGCCCTTGGTTGTTTTTGAGAAGTTTGTCTCTCTGGACGCAGCCCGGAAGAGTCCGGGAAGGCTGCCTGCAGCCAGGCTGCTCTCCTGACTGCTGGGCAGTGGTGTTGGCCACGGGTCACGTGCGGCCTTACACACGGTGTGTGTCCGCGTCCCCTCCAGTGCTGGGAGAGTTTTAAGGCAGGAAGCAAACGAAGTTCTTTTCAAAATGCCTTCTTAAATTTTGAGTATGGCCTCAGAGTCCCTGGTTTTGTTATGTGAACTTCATGTAGGAAATAATAGTAGATTAAAAACATTTTTTTAATGGTAAAGGCCCCTAATCTCTTTTGGTCCCAAATTTTCTCACTTATCATATGAAGCAGTTGGACTAAAGGAGTTACAAGGTTCTGTTTTTCTCTTACATGTTCTGATTTTTTTATACCCTCTTCCTGGGTATGCTATATTTAAACTTTACGTGAAATAAAATCTTTCAACCTATGTCAGTATTAATATGTGTTGTTTAGCTAGCAAATCCAAGGCAGGACGTGTGTGCATGTCTGTGTGATTTAATCTGTCAGGCTATCAGTGCAGCTTTCTGACTTAATGTTTTTGGGTGAGTAGCTGAAGCAGGGCCCCTAAGGAGAAGGGTTTTCACGCGCAGGAAGAATGGGGAAGGTTCACTGGGAAAGTGGCGCGCTTCAGAAGGGGAGTTGGGAGAGGCAGCACAGACGCTGGCGGATGTTGGTTTGAACTGATTTGAGATGACATGGATTCCCAGGGGGCACTGGAGGTGAAGAGCCTGCCTGCCCAATGCAGGAGACTAAGAGACCCAGGTTCGATCCCTGGGTCAGGAAGATCCCCTGGAGGATGGCAAGGCAACTTGCTCCAGTGTTCTTGCCTGGAGAATGCTATGGACAGAGGAGCCTGGTGGGCTACAGTCCATAAGGTCGTAAAGAGCTGGACAGGACTGAAGCGACCTAGCATGAGAATGGATTATTCCAGGAGGGGACAAATCCCAAGAGGAGAAGTCCATTTCTGCATGTAGTAGAAGATAATGTCTTGAACAAAACTTTATGAATTTATTATAAAATTGAGACTGGAAAGACCCACACCCACAGCCAAGAACCACAGCCATCTGGCAGCAGGCCACTCTAGGTGTTCTATTTTTAACATTCACATAGGATAACACACAACATTCAGTGATTGGAGAAGATAATTTTTAAAGAGCATCATTTGCTTTCTGCCTTTAACTGTTCCATCATGTAATGAGAAGCAAACGTGTATTCATGTTGACTTGCATTCAGCAAACTTGCCCAGCAGTCAAAACTGTATCACTGCTGCAGGAAGACTCCCGATCCACCCCCAGGCAGTCCCTGAAGAGCTTCAGAGTTACAGATATTGTAGTGTGTATGCAAGTGTGTGTATGCGAGTGTGCGTGTGCGTGCATATGTGTGTTAGTTGCTCAGTTGTGTCCAGCTCTTTGAGACTCCATGGACTATAACCTGCTAAGCTCCTCTGTCCATGGAATTCTCTAGGCAAGAATAATGGAGTGGATTGCATTCCCTTCTCCAGAGGATCTTTCTGGCCCAGGGATCGAACCTGGGTCCCCAGCACTGCAGGCAGATTCTTTACTATCTGAGCTAAAAGGGAGCCCGGTATTGTAGTACTCCCAATTTGTGATATCCTATTAGATTCCTGTGATAGGGGTTCCCTGTCCCCAAACTCTTAGGTACTGAAAGACACTAATTCATCTTTGTGTCTGGTCGTTAATGACCAGAATTGAGCCCCTTTCTCGCTAGTTATGTTTAATTAAATAATAATAAAAAACACTCTCTGAAAATAAGTTCCTGTGTAAGTTTATAAGTGGCATTTCTTACACCTAACATTCTTACATTGGGCAATTTCATAGAGCCAACAGACACAAAAGTCTTTGCCAAGAACAGTTCCCATGAAGGGTTTAAAAGCAGTGAATCCTTGGAAGTTTGGAGCAAATGACAGGACTTGCTGCCCCAAATATGAAATGGGATTAAATGCACCTTTTCTGGAAGCCATATAAAGCAGCTGCAGAGTTGACACGCCGTGTTTTTCTTCCCCCAGGGCTTTCCTGGAAAGGACGGATCCTCCGGCCCTCCGGGTCCACCAGGGCCAATTGTAAGTATTTCCAGGAACTGCTGGGGTGCGGTGCCGCTTTAACGCCGTTCTCCTCTCGTGAGCGCTTTTCTGCTGCCAGGCCTTGCCTTTGCAGCCATCTTTGCTGTAGGTGGCGGCTCAGCCTCTGGTGCGGCACTCTTCCTAAGCGTCCTCTAAAAGGAATGTTTCCGGGGGCTCGATTATTCCACCTCCGAGGCACTTTGCCATAAGATCACCTGCACTGATCTCTTTTTTGCTAGACAGGTAAGGCTTGAATTTGAAAGAACTACATGTAACCAACACAGTGGAGACTTTTCCAAAAAGAGTCTCCTTAATTCTGTGGTGGCTGGAAACAGTAATAAGCAGCGAGTCCCGAAGTCTCGGCTTCAGGAAGGTGGGGGTGCTGTTTGCCGCCCCTTCTGGAGAGCTGTTTTGCTGGGAACATCTGTCTTTACCTTTGTTCCATCTTCCGTCCACTAGGGCATTCCCGGAGCCCCTGGAGTCCCCGGGGTCACAGGAAGCATGGGACCCCAAGATGTGGTGGCTGGAAACAGTAATAAGCAGCGAGTCCCGAAGTCTCGGCTTCAGGAAGGTGGGGGTGCTGTTTGCCGCCCCTTCTGGAGAGCTGTTTTGCTGGGAACATCTGTCTTTACCTTTGTTCCATCTTCCGTCCACTAGGGCATTCCCGGAGCCCCTGGAGTCCCCGGGGTCACAGGAAGCATGGGACCCCAAGGTGCCCTCGGACCGCCTGTGAGTATGTGGCCGCAGCCCACCAGGGTGGCTGCCCAGGCATCCTTCTGGCTTATTTGTGTGTTTAAACTGACAGTGTCTCTTGTGATCAAAACGTGTTTCCAGTATTGGGCTCCTGGGGAATCCGTGAGGAAAACAGAGACTGTCCGAGGATAAAGATTAAGATCAGACTGTGCGTGTGTCAGGGCTAAAGACAAATGTTCCCAACAGGGAGCGACCTGCAGCTACGCTTCCGCTTGTTTACATTCACACCGTTCATTATTCTGTATTTGGCTAAGTTAACAGTGCATCTTTTCAGGGGTTGGGTACAATGATGTCTATTAATTAGGCCTGTCTCCTGAGCAAAAAATATAACTCTGGACAAAGTCAAGGATTAGTGAGGATGGGAATAGGTTTTTCTTCCCTAAGTTGTATGAAAAGGACAGAATTTTGCCTTAAAACACACACTAACACCTAAGATGGACAGGGAGGCCTGGTGTGCTGTGATTCACGAGGCTGCAAAGTGTCAGAGGCGCGACTGAGCAACTGAACTGAGCTGAACACATAAGTGAACACTGGTGTAAATGAAAGCTCAGGGAATGAAACAAACTATTTAATTATTAGTTATAATAATAACTATTATAATAATTATTAGCTATAAAATAATAATTATAAAATAACTAATTAATATAATTATATAATAAACAATACCATTAAACAATATGCCATTTAAATGATATTAAACTATTATCAATTGTTTTATTAATATCAATGATATTTTTAGCATATAATCTATATAATGTATTTATAATATAATTATATATAAATTCTAATTAAATTAATTAAATAGTATTCTTGCCTTGAGAACCCCACGAACAATATGAAAAGACAAAAAGATAGGACCCTGAAAGATGAAATCCCCAGGTTGGTAGGTGCCCAATATGCTACTGGAGATCAGTGGAGAAATAACTCCAGAAAGAATGAAGAGATGGAGCCAAAGCAAAAACAACACCCAGTGGTGCATGGGACTGGTGATAGAAGCAAGATCCGATGCTACAAAGAGCAATATTGCATAGGAACCTGGAATGTCAGATCCATGAATCAAGGCAAATTGGAAGTGGTCAAACAAGAGATGGCAAGGGTGAACATCGACATTCTAAGAATCAGCGAACTAACATGGACTGGAATGGGTGAATTTAACTCAGATGACCATTATATCTACTACTGCAGGCAGGAATCCCTCAGAAGAAATGGAGTAGCCATCATGGTCAACAAAAGAGTCCGAAATGCAGTACTTGGATGCAATCTCAAAAATGACAGAATGATCTCTGTTCGTTTCCAAGGCAAACCATTCAATATGACAGTTATCCAAGTCTATGCCCCAACCAGTAA
>SJYX01013060.1:41031-96158 GCA_006410675.1 Oreotragus oreotragus | reverse complement strand
AAAAGATGTCCTTTCCATTATAGGGGACTGGAATGCAAAAGTAGGAAGTCCAGAAACACCTGGAGTCACAGGCAAATTTGGCCTTGGAGTACAGAATGAAGCAGGGCAAAAGCTAACAGAGTTTTACCAAGAGAATGCACTGGTCATAGCAAACACCTTATTCCAACAACACAAGAGGAGACTCTACACATGGACATCACCAGAAGGTCAGTACCAAAATCAGATTGATTATATTCTTTGCAGTCAAAGATGGAGAAGCTCTATACAGTCAACAAAAACAAGACCAGGAGCTGACTGTAGCTCAGATCATGAACTCCTTACTGCCAAATTCATACTTAATTGAAGAAAGTAGGGAAAACCATTAGACCATTCAGATATGACCTAAATCAAATCCTTTACGATTATATAGTAGAAGTAAGAAATTGATTTAAGGGACTAGATATGATAGATAAGAGTGCCTGGTGAACTATGGACATTCGTGACATTGTACAGGAGACAGGAATCAAGACCATCCCCAAGAAAAAGAAACATAAAAAAGCAAAATGGCTGTCTGGGGAGACCTTACAAATAGCTGTGAAAAGAAGAGAAGCAAAAAGCAAAGAGGAAAAGGAAAGATATACTCATTTGAATACAGAGTTCCAAAGAACAGCAAGGAAAGATAAGAAAGCCTTCCTCAGGGATCAATGCAAAGAAGTAGAGGAAAANACCTTACAAATAGCTGTGAAAAGAAGAGAAGCAAAAAGCAAAGAGGAAGAGGAAAGATATACTCATTTGAATACAGAGTTCCAAAGAACAGCAAGGAAAGATAAGAAAGCCTTCCTCAGGGATCAATGCAAAGAAGTAGAGGAAAATAATAGAATGGAAAGACTAGAGATCTCTTCAAGAAAATTCAAGATACCAGGGGAACATTTCATGCAAAGATGGGCTCGATAAAGGACAGAAATGGTATGGACCTAACAGAAGCAGAAGATATTAAGAAGAGGTGGCAAGAATACACAGAAGAACTGTACCAAAAAAAAGATCTTCATGACCCAGATAATCACAATGGTGTGATCACTCATCTAGAGCCAGACATCCTGGAATGTGAAGTCCAGTGGGCCTTAGAAAGCATCACTATGAACAAAGCTAGTGGAGGTGATGGAATTCCAGTTGAGCTATTTCAAATCCTGAAAGATGACGCTGTGCAAGTGCTGCACTCAATATGCCAGCAAATTTGGAAAACTCAGCAGTGGCCACAGGACTGGAAAAGATCAGTTTTCATTCCAATCCCAAAGAAAGGCAATGCCAAAGAATGCTCAAACTACCGCAAAATTGCACTCATCTCACATGCTAGTAAANAGCCTTACCTCCTGGGGCGGGGGGGGAGACTGCTTTAACTGGCAACGTCCATCTCGCCACGAAAAGCAGGGTTTCTTGAGGGCAGAAATTTTTTTTTTTATTTTTAACCATACTCATGTTTGTTACTCCTAGATCCCAGTTCAGCATCTCAGAGGGTAGAGTAAGTCCATTCCGTACAAAAGAGTTCCGTTCCTAGAGCGCATCCGTAAGTCCAGTTTGTTGAGTCCAGCAAAGTCAGCCTAGGTCCCCAGCTGGCACAGGCAGCAGGATTACTGCACTGGGATGGCTTTGTAGTGCTTCTCACACGAACAGTACATAAAAACCACAGCAAATAAAGAAAACATGCTTAATCTTGCAGGACAGTTCCTGGCCAAGTGCAGGCGCCCGGGACCACAGCTGGCACACGGGGCAGGCGTCAAGCGAGCAGGAAGCGGGTACTGACCGGAGGGTGGGATACGGGCGAGCTGAGGGTGCCCCACCCGCACCTGCCTCTGCGGGAGCGCGGCAGAGGCAGAGGCAAGTTCACAGCTTGAAGGTTTGTGCGTAGGGGACTTAACCGTGCTGAGTAAGTTTGGTAAAACAAAGAGTGAATTTATGATTACATTCTAGTTAGGCTGCTGCTCAGGTGAGTATGAGGAGATTAATTTTACACATTAAGGGACAGGCATGGAAGCTCAACTCTTAGAGCTGAGCTAGGGGTGTTTTGATTTTAGTTAGCAGACGACTGAGCGACTTCACTTTCTCTTTTCACTTGCATGCATTGGAGAAGGAAATGGCAACCCACTCCAGTGTTCTTGCCTGGAGAATCCCAGGGATGGGGGAGCCTGGTGGGCTGCCGTCTACCCGGTCGCACAGAGTCAGACATGACTGAAGTGACTTAGCAGCAGCAGCAGCAGACACCTAATCTTTGGGACTTGGACCATGAGATCATTCTTCTTTCCTTCAGTGCTAAAATTCTATAAATCTATGAACGTAGCTACTGTATTTTCTTTTCTTTGCATTTTGAGTGTTCCTGAAATGGAAGGAAAATATGCCACTCTTTCTTGCCGACATCTGCGGGGACTGCGTGCTTCCATCGAAGCTTGTTCTGGCGGAGTTACGGCCCTTCGTTCACTCAGGAATTTTGAGTTTGTTTTTGTTTTATTTTGCAAAACGAAAAATCAAAGGAAAGACGTCACAGAAGGTGGAATAACAATTTCTTGTCGTTCAGATGTGTTCACTGAATGTGTCTTTCCTGGGGACCACCTTGCTGTGTCTTGCAGCTACTTAGTGACAAGCATTGGCAGGCTGAGAGCGAGGAATTTCAGGCCTCCTTAAACGGATCAGCCTCTGCACACCAGAGGCGCCGACACCTGATGCTGTGCCTTCACCTCGTCACTCAGGTTTACACTGCCGTTTCCTTGTCCAAGTTCCAAATAGGAAAAGTTAACACATGATAGCTAGCAATGGAAACATTAAGAATACTTTGATTCAGAAACAAAAAATATTCAAGATGAAATAGATTTTAAGAAATGACTCAAAGACTAATTCTGAATGACTGGAGTGAGACTGGGGAGATGTCTGTTTGCTTTTTAAATTATTGCCTTAAGAAAAATATTACCTACACTGAAATAGAAGATTCAGGCTAGCAAATGTGTTGAGCTTTCTTTCATGGCAGCAGTAGAGTGTACTGTGGCGAGCAAGGGTTCTGGAGCCCAGCTGAGTGGATTCTGGTCCCAGATTTTTTTATCCTTTCAATGCATCAATCTCTTTATATGTAAAAAGCAGAGATGTCACTTTGCCAACAAAGTCCGTCTAGTCAAGGCTATGGTTTTTCCAGTAGTCATGTATGCATGTGAGAGTTGGACTTACAAAGAAAGCTTAGTGCCGAAGAATTGATGCTTTTGAACTGTGGTGTTGGAGAAGACTCTTGAGAGTCCCTTGGACTTCAAGGAGATCCAACCAGTCCATCCTAAAGAAAATCAGTCCTGGGTGTGCATTGGAAGGATTGATGTTGAAACTGAAACTCTAATACTTTGGCCACCTGATGCAAAGAGCTGACTCACTGGAAAAGACCCTGATGCTGGGAAAGATTGAGGGCAGGAGGAGAAGGAGACGACAGAGGATGAGATAGTTGGAGGGATTAAATGAATTCACCTTACAGGGGTGTTAGCTTAAATGAGTTAATGTGCTGAGATGTGTACTTGGCACGTGGTAAAAGCAGCTTGAGTTTTAAACCACTAGTATCTGCAAACAATTTTTTGGCTTATTAAAGATGAGGAACAGATACTACTTTTTGTTTCCTGATTTTTGGAATTGTACTTGAATTTGTATTGCATCGAATGCTTGAAAAGGAAGTAGGCAGCAGTCCTAGATTTATAATAAATATTTTTATTATTTTAATTTAATATTGCACTTAACTGAATATTCAAGTGACTCTTTTAACAGGCTAGGTGGTTTTGGAAATATAAAGTAATATAAGTTATGGTCCCCAGCATTAGAGATCTTGCCATCTACATAGAGAGAAGAGAAATCTTTGTGTTACATAGTTAAATAGGGCTTCCCAGGTGGCAGTATGGTAAAGAACCCATCTGCCAAGCAGGAGCGAGAGGAGACGTCACTAGGTCTGGAAGAGCTCCTGGAGGAGGAAGTGGCAACGCGCTCCAGTGTTCTTGCCTGGAGGATCCCAGGGACAGAGGGGCCCTGCTGTCCATAAGGTCACAAAGAGTCTGACATGGCTGAGCAACTGAGCACACACATGGTTACAAGTGCACAGCAATAAAGATTTAGTATGAAACAGGCGGTACTTGAGGAATGCATTGGAATATTGCTGATACTTAATATATAAGATACATGCTTAATACCTTCTCACGAGGGTTCTGATATACTGACTGGACCAGGTCTGCGAGAATGAGAAGGTGTACTTTTGATAAGCAGATGGTAGTGGAAATGGAGGCCACACATCAGTTACAAGCCTTGACAGCGGGGACACTGACTGTCCCACGGGCATCTGAGAGTCGCCGGGTGCCTGAATGTGGGCAGAGCTGCCGTCGGGCAGCAGGCACCGAGCTTTCTGAACTGCGTCAGGAGGGCGAGACTCGTGGTTGTGCAGCGGATGGACGGGCAGAGGAGCGCCCCTCGCTAGGGAAGCTGGCTGGAAGGAAGGTGCGAACGCCCCGGCGTGAGATGGCTGGGGCAGCAGCTGGGTGGTGGGGCAGAGGGGTGGGTATGAGAGGAGCTGCGACGCCGAAGTGTGGGGGGCATTCCTCGCTGGTCCCGTGACGAAGACCCCGAGCTCCCGCTGCAGGGGCTCGGATCCAGCCCCTGGCCAGGGAAGTAAGCTGTCACGTGCCGCAGGGCTCGGCCAAGAACCACGCAAAACAAAACGTGTGAGTGTGCGAGAGACAGGCGTGCGGCAAGCAGGGGAAGGAGGAGCGCGGAGCGGGCAGGCGGGCCGGGCCGCGCCTGCTCAGGGCGTGGGTGTCGCGCTCCTCTTCCCTCGGGAGCTCCACCCTCAGTGACAGCCTGTTTGTCACCTGAATCTGCCCCAGTACAAGTACTTACACCTCTGACAGCCGCAGACAGTACAGGTCAGGGCGTCTCATTTTTCCAGAAAGCCAGTTTACCTGCACACAGTGGAATGAACACAGAATTTTTATTTTGGATGACTAACTGAATAGAGATTTTTGGAAAAGAGACTATTTGATTTGGGACCTGTTGAGATTATAGTAACAACTGGGAACAGCCTTGACAGCATGACAAATTCCATCTGTAAATGGCATTTTCTATCCTGGTAGAGGTTATAAAAAAGTGTTGTTCAGTAAACTTATTACCTTGCCTTGGAGTTGAAACAACAAGAAGAAATTCTTCTGAAGACACGTGTTTTGCATTATGCATGTAATTTCATTGCACAAACACTGAAAAAAACACCATTGTTTTTCAGCAAAAGTTTTTCCAGATATGGTAAGGTTTCCTATGGGTCAAAGAGTAGCTAAGCCCCAAAACAAAACAATAGTTGAGCTGGGAACTCGCATTAATACAGGCTCACATTACCAGGGAGAATCAGGGAGGAGGCCTCACGTGCTGTTAATCCCGAATGGAAAGCAGAGTGAAGAGCTAGCATTTCACAGATTCCACCTTTCACTTGAGCTCTGAGGTTGGAAGATGTTTTCCTTTCTGTGAGAGATATGCTTTCAAAAATGAAAACCATGTCTCTTCGCAGCAGAGATCTGTGAAATCGATTGCGCAGCATCAGGAGAGAGAGGCATTTCGTGTGAAAAGATGTGAATGATTTATTCAGTGACACAGTATTACAGAGCAGTATCGCTGCAGGATCCCAGTTTTGTGTTCAAGGGTACTGTGGCTTTGCATGCAGAGACTGGGCGAGTGGAATGTTTCAAATGTTTGTAGGACCACAGTGGAGACATGGACGCAGAGAAGAGAGTTACAGACACGAGGCGGGAGGAAGGAAGGAGAGAGCAGGGCGAGTGGAGAGAGTAACACAGATGCTTACCTTGCCATGTGTTAAACAGATCGCAGTGGGAAGTTGCTGTGTGACCCAGGGAACTCAAACCAGGCTCCGTAAATCCTGGAGGGGTGGGATGGGGTGGGAGGTGGGAGGGGTTCAGGAGGGAGGGGCACATGTGTACCTTCCTCCGCTTCATCCTGATGTATGGCAGAGACCAGCACAATATCGTAAAGCAGTACTCTTGCCTGGAGAATCCAATGGACGGAGTAGCCTGGTGGGCTGCAGTCCATGGGGTCGCTAACGGTCGGACAGACTGAGCGACTTCGCTTTCACTTTTCTCTTTCATGCATTGGAGAAGGAAATGGCAACCCACTCCAGTATTCTTGCCTGGAGAATCCCAGGGATGGGGGAGCCTGGTGGGCTGCCGTCTATGGGGTCACACAGAGTCGGACACGACNCATGCATTGGAGAAGGAAATGGCAACCCACTCCAGTATTCTTGCCTGGAGAATCCCAGGGATGGGGGAGCCTGGTGGGCTGCCGTCTATGGGGTCACACAGAGTCGGACACGACTGAAGTGACTTAGCAGCAGCAGCAGTTATCCTTCAACTACAAATAAATAAATTGAAATAAATGGGTAACCAACGAGGTAACAAGAACTTGGCGGGATGACAGGCTGCTGTTTGCTTATTCCTGTGGCTGTGTATCTACTTTTGCTGCAGAATGATGGGCACTAAGGAAAACCTCTTCCTACAGTCAGAAAAGATGAGCTATCATCATGCTTGGGTGAGTGCAGCCTCCTAACTCGGCAATTTACAATTTTGCAGGGTGTCCCTGGAGCAAAGGGAGAGAGGGGAGAGAGGGTGAGTATGTCTGGGCCCTTGGCTGCGTGGCTTTGCCCGGGAGCCTGGTGAGGGAGGGCGGTTCTCTGTCCGCGGGCCAGGCATCGCTTCACTACCCGGCCCCACACCCCCACCCCGGCTCACCCGCCGGTGAGCACGTCTCAAGCGGATCCACCCCAAGGGCTGGCGGCCAGGCCAGCTGGCTTCTCGCTGCAGCTCTGCTAGCCCGGCTAGGTGACCGGAAGCATTTGTTTAGGGATGAAACGGAGAGGATCACTCATCTAACTCAGAGTGGATTTAGTGAAGACATTATATAGCGGATGGGAAAAGGTTTCAGAGAAGTAAACACTCTGTTCAAAACGGCAAGCGGTAGATCGAGGCCTGCGTGTTTCCGATATTGGCACCCAGGCAAGCGACGGCGTGGGGGTCCGCGGGGAAGGCAGTGGCAGCCCACCCCAGTGCTCTTGCCTGGAGAACCCCAGGGACGGGGGAGCCCGGTGGGCGGCCGCCCAGGGGGTCGCACGGAGTCGGGCACGCGGACGTGATCAGCAGCAGCGGCGGGGCGGAGCACCGGCTGTGGGACTTAAAACAGGTCATTTCGGGCCGTTCCTCTCCTTTGAGACACTGCGCCGCTGCTCAGATAATCGGGCAGTCGCTCCTGATGGGCGCCGTGCTGGCGATGGGCTCACCCGACGACCTCGGTGAAAACTTGGGCAGTAAGTTCCTAACTCTATGCATGGGTTTACCGTCTTTCCCCTGGTTGCTGTTAGTATTCAATAAGCCACTGCTTGAGAAAGCGCTGTATTTTAAAGCGCTAAAGAGTGATAGAGAAGGCGGTGAATAATACGTAGGTAGCGGGTTTCTTGCGAACACTGCTGAATTCTAGAACCTGGGGCGGGGAGCGCCTGCCGGGCGGCCTGGCTAACGCGGGCTCGCGGGAGCCTCGCCCCTGCCCTGCGCGCGGTGGCCCGTCCGCCTGGCGCGGCAGCGAAGGGCCCCGGCGACCGCGGGTCCAGGGCCAGCCGCGCCCTGCAGGGCCTGCCCGGGCCGGGCCGGGAGTCAGGGCTCCGCTTTCTCTCTCCCGCAGGGCGACCTCCAGTCTCAAGCCATGGTGAGGGCGGTGGCGCGCCAGGTGTGCGAGCAGCTCATCCAGAGTGAGTGCAGCGGGCGCAGCGGGCGCAGCGGGCGCAGCGGGCGCAGCGGGCGCAGCGGGCGCAGCGGGCGCGATTCTCCGCCCGGCGGAAGCTGGCTCTGCGCGCGAGCCGGCGCTGCCCGGGGGCAGGCCCCCGGCTTCACAGCTGGCGTCGCTGACCCGCCTGGGGTCGCTTCCTCTTTAGATGTGCAGGCTACGCCGGCCTTCTGCAGCCATGGTGCAGGCGCCAGAGTCCTCTCTGTTTGTCTNAAGCTGGCTCTGCGCGCGAGCCGGCGCTGCCCGGGGGCAGGCCCCCGGCTTCACAGCTGGCGTCGCTGACCCGCCTGGGGTCGCTTCCTCTTTAGATGTGCAGGCTACGCCGGCCTTCTGCAGCCATGGTGCAGGCGCCAGAGTCCTCTCTGTTTGTCTGGAAGCTCCCTGTTCGCCCTACAGGTTTAACTTGACTGCCCAGATCAGATCTTCTCCAAATAAATAAACCTTTTTCGTCAAGTGCTAAGGACTTGAAAGCTGCCAAACTAAGGCAGCAGAACTCGCCCCCCACCCTCCAGACTTAAATCAACGTCTCTTTCTTATCCGTTTCTTTGGTTAGCCCAAGGCCCTTCTCTGTAAGCCTCATGCCATAAAATTCAAGCACAGAAGCACACGCACACGTGGGTACAAGCCTCACGCGGCGTGTGAAGGGACCCTCGGGTCCACGCCAGAACCTGCCCTGGAGCACACTACCTTACGCCTGCCCCGTTTCTTCATCTTAAACCTGAGCTTTCCCTCTATTTTAAATGCTCCCTCTATTTTACCTTTAGTCCGTTTTATGTTATATAGTACACTAGTGTGTGTGAGATAGAGAATTCACAAGTGAAACTACTTAAATTTAATACCAAAATAAGAATCTCTGAAAACACAATTAACTGTAGAAGGGAAACTGAACATTAAGTACAATATGTCTGAAGCGAACCTGTATCTTGGATTATTTTGTAGGTGTCTCATTTCAGGTGTACAATGTAAATGGGTACAGAATTATTTTAAGGAAACCTAAGGGTTAAATCCTAATATGACTCATTGACCATAACATAAGGACTATATCACAATAGTTACTGTCTTATTCCACTTTGGAATAAAAATGTTGTGTGGATATATGATTGTTTGAAACATAGCCTAAAAATTGAGATTTCAAAATCCAGTTTTTCCCCTCAGGAATCGTCAGATTCCTGTGAATAATTTCTCGGAAACCAGCGGGGTTATACCAGAGCTGAAACAGGCCTTTAAAACGGGGAGGGCCTGCCTGTCAACCTCCTTGTCGGAGAAGAATGCGGCAGAAACTGGATGTGGCCCCGTGAGCACAGCGCAGCCTCTCCAGAGCCGCGTCTCTGTCACTGAGCTTCATCTTTCCTCCCTTCAGCTCCGCCTCAGAGCTTGGTCACCACGTGGCTTATAGATCCTCACTTGCTCAGTTATCTGCTTTTTAGTCTAGAGCTAATCAGAAGAACTATGCTAGGAAACACTGAACTGTGTGAGGCTCCAGTGATGACCTCTGGAGAAGGAGCGGAGGAGGACGCCCCTTTACCAGAGCAGGAAGCTGGAACGGCAGGGCTGGAAACATTGCTCCTACCTGGACTGTCACGCACGTGCCTCCTGGCGGGCCTGCGTCATCAGCCACCCAGTCCTAATGACAGCCGTGCTCCTAGGCTTACGAAGGCATCGACCATATCTTAGAAATCATCCCTCTAGAAATGGTTGCCATTCCTTACTTAGGGTTGGATATTTAAAAAGGAATAATAGTCATTTGGAAAGTTCACTTCTGTAGGGAAATGTTGTCTACTGATGATGCTGGGAAAATGGGGAATTATGGTATCAAATATTTTGTCAGTTTTCACTTGTACTTATTAACATCCATTCTTACAGGCTCAACTGAGTTAAGGGATAATGAGAGAAAGCCAAATTAAAAAAAAAATAAAGCTAGTGAGAGTTTCTGCAGCTGGGACTCAAGTAAAGGTTTCTGCAAAAAGGCTTGGCAATGAAGAGATGAGTTGAAACAGGGCGCTTGTCTGGGGATTTGTGAGCAAGAGGGTGGGGTAGGCTTTGTGGGCTGGGCAAAAAGACAAATCATTTGGGTGGAAATTGCTGGAGAAAAGGGACTGCTGGGTGAGGGTTTAGGGGTCCGATAAATGTTGGGGGTAAAGATAAAATTTATGACCTCTGCTCAGTGATACTTACTGAGATGCTGACGAGAGCTGTGGAATTCCAAATGCATGAGATGGAATTTGAACAGAGTCCAGCTGCTAATATCATCCAAAGGGAAATGCAGAATCTTGTCATTTGGAAATCAACTTATTTCAGAGGGATATGCCTCTTGCCTTGGTGGGCGTCTAACAGAATTGTTCGGAGCCTTGACAAATAGTATGTCCGGTTCTCCCACTGCACGTATGACTATTCACTGGACGCTGTGTTTGCCCTTCTTGTCTCAGGTCACATGTCCAGGTACACGGCCATCCTTAACCAGATCCCCAGCCACTCGCCATCGGTGCGGACCATCCAGGGGCCTCCTGGAGAGCCTGGGAGGCCGGG
This sequence comes from Oreotragus oreotragus, assembly GCA_006410675.1. Classification (NCBI taxonomy): domain Eukaryota; kingdom Metazoa; phylum Chordata; class Mammalia; order Artiodactyla; family Bovidae; genus Oreotragus; species Oreotragus oreotragus. The sequence continues at coordinate 85,817 of SJYX01013060.1, read as the reverse complement.
CTCCCCGGGAGCTCCTGGTGAGCAAGGACCCCCGGGTGCCCCGGGCTTCCCAGGAAATGCAGGTGTGCCAGGCTCGCCAGGAGAGCGAGGTAAGCGGGCTGTGCCTCTCACTGGGTGTGCTGACACAGGGGTAGCAGGGGTGCTCACGCAGGGACAGCATTCCAAAGAATGGACTAAATTAATTCTGCCCCATCTATTCTCCAGCTTCTTGTGTGTTGATCCCCAATATTGAGAAAGTTGAGTAAGCTACAACGTGTTTATTAATAAAGCTTGCATCCAGAAGGAGGATCAGAACTTCCAATTCACCTCTAAGAAGCTTTTGAGCTAATGAGAGAAAGGTGTCCTCTCTGGATGGATGAATTAAAAAACTATGCCCCAGCCAGGTAGAATTAGAAAATGCTTCATCTGGACACATGTAGTGTCACGCATATGTGTCAACTGAAACAAAGACAGAACCACAACCTCGCAGCTGTGTTTACCTGGCAGATCTGCTGAGGACTTAAGCCCCGGGCACAGCCCCTCAGGTTCCTCTAGGGATGGCTCCAGGGGAGGGAGGAGCCAGCAGTACATGCCAGGTTTGTTTTGGCAGTGAAAGCCGGGCAGTGGGAGCATCGAAAGAGGACTGTTAATTAAAGGAAAACAGACAGGCATCTCAAAGGAATGAATTTAGCACTTTTCTGTGAATGTGAAGATGCAAGAGTCTGGGCTCACTGAAACCATTGCTTTGATGAACCTTGTCTCTCTTTGGCGCGTATTCTCTCCTTTCCCATCCCGCGTCACCCCAGCGTGCACTGCTGGGGGCGGCTGTGGTGGCTGCTGGCCTGATGGGCGCAGCACCGTTTGTTGATGCGGCCAGCGGCATTCTCTGTCCTCCTGTGTCGTGGCAAGTAGGGAGCTCGCTTTCCAGGCCTGGTGCTTTTTTTGCACGGTGCCCATACCAGGCAACAGTCAATAGCAGCCTCGAGGTAAGACATGAGTCATATCAACTCAGTGATTCATATGTGCCTACAGAGACCATGCTGATTCTAAACTTCAAATGAAACAGATGTTTAATCTGTTTGTGGCTCATCTTCCTATAACGTGAGGCGGTATTTTATTCAATAGCTCTGTGGGTCAGTGTCTAATTTTTTCTACTACAGTTTCTTTCTAATAGAGATCCTCCTTAGCCTTTCCTTCCACCCTTTCCAGGCCTCAGCAGTATTGTGCGATACAGGAATGGACTCTTTTGGTCGAGTTTCAGCCAGCTCTGTGATTGACCAAGATCTCTCACTCCAGAAGCAGGTTAGATCAAAGAGATGTGGGAGAATGGGGTTCCCGATTAACCATAAAGAGGCGATAGGAAGAGTTTCACACTTTCTAGGGCACGGTTTTACAGAATGCAGATCCGGAGGAAAGCTACCTAGTGAGACCTGCTCTGTGAGTCATATTGCTTTAATGAGATGGGCTGGATTTACTCCTTTGATCAACTGTGGGATGCTAAATGCAGATTACAGAGATGATATTTCATGCTGATTCTTGCTCCATGCCGACAGGCCAGGTGCGTTTCTGCCTCTGCGCTTTTGGACACTTTGTTCTTCCCGCTTCTGGAAATGTCCTTCCTTTTCCCTGTCTTGTGTGTCTTACTCTTAGTCTGAGACTCAGCCTAACCCCTGTCACATGCCTGAAGTTTCTGTCGATGGTTCTAGACCCACAAGTGTCGCCGCCCCCCGCGTGCCTGGGGCTCGGTCTCTCGTGCCCGTTTCAGCCGTCATCGCGTGTTAGTGAACAGCGTGATTGCAGAAGGCAAGGGTCAGGTCTGAACTGCTCTGCAATAACAGGTCCTCGCTAGATCATCGTGGCTGTGATCTCAACCCAGTTATGCTTTTCCTTTCCGAAACGTTTTCCCGTGCCAGGGCACTAAATCAGCAGATGCAGAGAAGGACGTGATTTCCTCACGGAATGCCAGCGATCTGGCAGCTGGGACGGTGGCCGTCTCTGTCAGCAGGATGCCCTCCAGGGTGTGGGTGGTGGATCGGCTGTGACTCAGGGAGCACGGGGCCAGCACTGAGTCACTCGGCAAGGCGCAGATTGTCTCTGTTCTTTTTGGAAGTCCCGTCCTCGTTCTTGCCAGACTGCCTTTCCTGCTCTGCAAGAACACCCGAGTGCTGGGAACAGAGGAAACCTCGGCTGGGGTCCTCAGATAGCAGCCCAGACAGCCCTTGAAATACAAGTTTCTGCGATGGAATTATCTGACACATACACGTATATTCCTAAAGAGTGTGGTAAACACGCAGAGTCCTGCGTTTCACGAGCATGGGGGGGTGGACAGGCAGACAGTGAGAGGGGCTCTTTGAGCACTAGAGAAGGCAGGCTCGTCCTTTCATTTCTTACCTGTCTGTCCCTGGCTGAGCTGGGTCTTCGCTCCCATGGGCCCCCGTCTGGTTGGGGCGCAGGCTTCTTCTCGCGGCTCTCTCGTCGAGGGGCGCAGGCTCCAGGCGCACGGACTTCGGTTGCTGTGGCTCGCAGCTCTAGAGCGCAGACTCGGCAGTTTGGGTCAGGGCCCCGTGGCATGTGGGATCTTCCTGGATCGGGGACCAAACCCGCGTCTCCTGCACTGAGAGGCAGGTTCGTCACCACTGGACCTCCAGGGAAGCCCGGGAAGCTGACGTTGGTTGATCACCAGCTGGGGGTGTGCGCTTCAGGGTGTAAGGTTGGGGTTCATAGGCCAACATCCAGAGAACTCTTCATTCCCAGCAAAGTATTTCAATCCCATTGCAGCTGGGATTTGTGGTTGCAAGGAGAACAGTAATCACAGAGACGCGCTGAAGCTGCGTTGGCCATGCTCTGTTAGCTCCAGGCGTGCAGCAAAGTGGTTCATATTTTGATCTTGGCCTTGTGGTCCAAGTACCCGGGAAAGATCGATACAGAAAAATGTGTGCCTTTCCACCAAATCAAAAGTCACATTTTAAAACCAAAGACGTTTCAGCTTCAGCCATCTTTTCTTCTGGCCTTTGCATTTTATATAAACAAGAAGCACATGAAGATATTGAGGTCCCAAGAAGCTGGAAGTCAGCCAGTGTCAGGGCTGGAAATGAAAAACGGGGATCATGGTTGAGGTTTTTTCTGTGTAAAATATGATTATCTCTGTACTCCAGAGTACGATTTTAAAAGGACACTATATTAGAAAGGGTAAAAATAAGTACCATTAGTAGGCAGTTACTTAGGCAAGTAATAAGCTACAAAAGAAAGACTAAAAGAAATGTGGATGTAGGAACTGGCATAGCATTGCGTGGAATCTCTTTCTGCTGAGTCTTCATTAAAAAAAACACGACTCTTGTACACGCTGCTGCTGGTGCTGCTAGGTCGATCCAGTTGTGTCTGACTCTGTGCAACCCTGTAGACAGCTACTGTATTCGAAATGGATAGCACGCAGAACTCTACTCAATGTTGTGTCCGGATGGAAGAGGGTGGGGGAGAAGGGATGCATGTAGGTCCACGGCTGAGTCCCTTCTCTGTCACCTGAATCTGCCGAGACACTGTTAATTGGCTATACCCCAATACAGCATAAAAGGTTTAAAGTCTGAAAAAAACCACGACTCCATTGACCTTGGCTAAGTTTTCATCAGCAGTGCGTCATTCGATTCCTCTACTCTTAGTTTTTGAAAAGGTTTTCAAACTGAAGTATAATGCACGAGAAGAAATGCATCTCACATCGCGACATGGAACGCAGGCGCACGCGCGCGTTCAAACTCACCCGACTGGGGCAAGTAGAGGCAAAACTCGCCCTGCGATTGTTTCCTGTTTCCTCTTGTTAAAAGGCTGAAGGAGCTCTCTTCAGCACTCTAATAACCTACATGGGAAACGAATCGGACAAAGAATAGGTATACGTATGCTGCTGAGTCGCTTCAGTCGTGTGCAACTCTGTGCGACCCCAGAGACCGCAGCCCACCAGGCTCCCCCGTCCCTGGGACTCTCCAGGCAAGAGCACTGGAGGGGGTTGCCATTTCCTTCTCCAATGCATGAAAGTGAAAGTGAAGTCGCTCAGTCATGGCCGACCTCAGCGACCCCCATGGACTGCAGCCCACCAGGCTCCTCTGTCCATGGGATTTTCCAGGCAAGAGTACTGGAGTGGGGTGCCATCGCCTTCTCTGAGATATATGTATATGTATAACTAAATCACTTTGCTGTACACCTGAACCTAACACAGCATTGCAAGTCAACTATACTCCAGTATAAATTCTTTGTAAAGGTTAAAGGGTACCTTTGGATTTTATGACCTCAGTTGGAAACATATTGTGCTGGTTCAAGATCTTTGATTAACTCTCTTTTTATAATTGATATAGACAAAGAATATGCATTTTTATAGAACAGAAACTACAAAATTATATTCCTTCTATATTAGCTAGATGAAGTGATGACCATTCCTGACTTTCCTTATTACCTGACAGAAGACTGTACTTTCACTCCATCTGATTGTCTTCCTCGATCTTGTTATTCCTTTATCTCCTTTACCTTAAAGTATTGTTGTTCAGTCGCTCAGTTGTGTCCAACTCTTTGCAACCCTATGGACTACAGCATGGCAGGCCTCCTTGTCCATCACCAACTCTTGGAGTTCACCCAGACTCGTGTCCATCGAGTCAGTGATGCCATCCAACCATCTCATCCTCTGTCGTCTCCTTCTCCTCCTGCCTTAAATCTTTCCCAGCATCAGGGTCTTTTCAAATGAGTCAGCTCTTCATATCAGGTGGACAAAGTATTGGAGTTTCAGCTTCAGCATCAGTCCTTCCAATGAATATTCAGGACTGATTTCCTTTAGGATGGACCGATTGGATCTCCTTGCAGTCCAAGGGACTCTCAAGAGTCTTCTCCAACACCACAGTTCAAAAGCATCAGTTCTTCGGCGCTCAGCCTTCTTTATGGTCTAACTCTCCCATCCATACATGACTGTGGAAAAGCTATAGCTTTGACTAGACAGAACTTTGTCGGCAAAGTAATGTCTCTGCTTTTTAATATGCTGTCTAGGTTTGTCATAGTTTTTCTTCCACGGAGCAAGCATCTTTTAATTTCGTGGCTGCAGTGACCTTCTGCAGTGATTTTGGAGCCCAAGAAAATAAAGTCTGTCACTGTTTCCATCGTTTCCCCACCCATTTGCCATGAAGTGATGGGACCTGCTGCCAAGAACTGGGTTGGCCAGAAAGCTGTTCGTGTTTCCCCGATCGCTGGCTCTGGTGCCGCTTCTGCCGTTATTTTAGTCGCTCAGTCGCGTCCGACTCTTCGCAGCCCCGTGGAATGCAGCCCGCCAGGCTCCTCTGTCCATGGGATTTTCCAGGCAAGAAGACTGAAGTGGGCTGCCATTTCCTTCTGCAGGGGATCTTCCCAACCAGGGACGGGACCCGTCTGCTGCATCGGCAGGTGGATTTTCTACCGCTGAGCCACCAGGGAAGCCCCCAGTAGTGCTTAATTGTCTTTAACTTCGTTAGAAACAGTTAGACTGTATTGTGACAGCTGTCATGTCAGTCTGCATTTAAAAAGTTATCAAAATTGGCGAATTTTTGTGTAGCCATTTTAATATTGAAGATGGAAGAAAAAGGCAACATTTTTGGCATATTCAGTTCAGTTCAGTCACTCAGTCGTGTCCGACTCTTTGCGACTCCATGGACGGCAGCACGCCAGGCCTCCTTGTCCATCACCAACTCCCGGAGTCCACCCAAACCCATGTCCGTTGAGTCGGTGATGCCATCCAACCATCTCGTCCTCTGTTGTCCTCTTCTCCTCCTGCCCTCAATCTTTCCCAGCATCAGGGTCTTTTCAAATGAGTCAGCTCTTCGCATCAGGTGGCCAAAGTATTGGAGTTTCAGCTTCAGCATCAGTCCTTCCAATGAACACCCAGGACTGATCTCCTTTAGGATGGACTGGTTGGATCTCCTTGCAGTCCAGGGGACTCTCAGGAGTCTTCTTCGACACCACAGTTCAAAAGCATCAATTCTTCGGCGCTCAGCCTTCTTTATAGTCCAACTCTCATGTCATTACACGACCACTGGAAAAACCAGAGCCTTGACTAGATGGATCCTTGTTGCCAAAGTAATGTCTCTGCTTTTCAATATGCCATCTAGGCTGGTCATAACTTTCTTTCCAAGGAGTAAGCATCTTTTAATTTCATGGCTGCAGTCACCATCTGAAGTGATTTTGGAGCCCCCAAAAATACAGTCAGCCACTGTTTCCACTGTTTCCCCATCTATTTGCCATGAAATGATGGGACCAGATTCCATGATCTTAGTTTTCTGAATGTTGAGCTTTAAGTGAACTTTTTCACTCTCCTCTTTCACTTTCATCAAGAGGCTTTTTAGTTCCTCTTCATTTTCTGCCATAAGGGTGGTGTCATCTGCATATCTGAGGTTATTGATATTTCTCCCGGCAATCTTGACTCCAGCTTGTGCTTCCTCCAGCCCAACATTTCTCGTGATGTACTCTGCATAGAAGTTAAATTTGGAATATTATGCTTTATTATTTCAAGAAGGTAAAAATGCAACTGAAACTCAAAATGAGATTTATGCAGCCTGTGGAGAAGGTGCTGTGACTGCCTGAGCTGCTGAAAGGGGCTGACAGAATTTCAGGCTGACGATGTGTCTCTGGGTCGGCTTCGGGGGGGTCGACCAGTTGAATTGACAGTGATCAAATCAAGAAATTCACTGAGAACAATCAGCTTTATCCTGGGGCCGCCCAGGTGGTTCAGTGGTAAAAACCCGCCTGCCAGCACAGGAACACAACAGACACGGTTCAGTCCCTGGGTCGAGAAGCTCCCCTGGAGAAGGATGCGGCAGCCCACTCCAGTGTTCCTGCCTGGAGAATCCCGTGGACAGAGGAGCCTGGTGGGCTACAGTCCACGAGGTTGAAAAAAGTCAGACACAACACAGCACAGATAAAATATTATATCACTTGAGAGATAGCCGCCATACTCAAAATATCCAAATCAGGCGTTGAAAATCATTTGCATCAGCTTGGTTGTGTTAATCACTTTGATGGTTGGGTTCCACATAAGTAAGAAAAAAGCCTTCTTGACCCTATTTCTGCATGAGATTATCTACTGAGACATAGTCAAAATGTTCCATTTTTAAAACAAATCATGATTGGCGATAAAAAATGAATACAATAACATGAGACAGAAGAAATTGTGGGGCAAGTGAAACTAACCACCGCCAACCACACCAAAGGCCGGTTTTCATCCAAAAAAGATGATGTTGTGTATATGGTGGGAGTGGAAAGGAGTCTACCGTGAGCTCCTTCTGAGAAACCAAAGGATTAATTCCAACAAGTACTGTTCCCGATTAGACCAACTGAAAGCAGCACTCAACGAAAGCCCCAGAATTAGGCAAGAATGTCCGTCAGGATAACACAGTACTGCATGCCTCTTTAGTGACCGGACGAGAACTGTCATAGCTTGGCTGGGGAGTTGATTCATCCGCTGTATTCACCAGACATTGCACTTTTGGATTTCCATTTATTTCGGTCTTTACCAAATTCTATTAATGGAAAAAATTTCAATTCCCTGGAAGACTGTAAAAGGCACCTGGAGCAATTCTTTGCTCAAAAAGATTTTTAAAAAGTTTTGGGAAGATGGAATTATGAAGTTGCCTGAAACATGGCAGAAGGTAATGGAAAAAAATGGTGAATACAGTCAATAAAGTTCCTGGTGAAAGAGAAAAATATGTCTTTTATTTCTACTGGTACTTGAACAGCAAAGGAGCTTTTCGAACGACCCACTAATGTTCACGAGACTGTGTGGAACCATCTCTAGCTGTCTTCTTGCAGAGACTGACAGACAGAGGATCGTCGGAGGTTAAGGGTTCGCAGGGAGCCTGCAGCGCACACCGCTCACCCAAAGCTTAAGCTCCAGGTCGTGCCCCCTTTACGACCCCGTGGTCTGCAGCCCGCCAGGCTCCTGGGTCCATGGGGTTTCCCAGGCAAGAGGACTGGAGGGGTTACCATTTCCTTCTGCAGGGGATCTTCCTGACCCAGGGATCGACCCTGCGTCTCTTGCACTGACAGGCAGCTTCTTTACCACTGAGCCATGGGGAAGCCCGGAGCACTCTGACTGAGCCTTGGCTAGCTGCTGCATCCAGAGTTGGAGAAGCAAACGTGAGGCAGCCCCGTTGCTTGCTTGCTTTCTGTCTCTCCTCGCTTACACTGTATTGTTACCTTATGTCAAAAAAGCAATTCCTCCATGGGCTAAAAGTTTGCTGCCTTTCCTGTTAAACCCTGCACCATCTCCAGGTAAATGGCTCTGTATTCTGGCTTCCAAAATTCAGCAGGTGGGTCGGATCAGCTCTGGGTTTCCTCTGTTGGTTCCTGAACCGTGACAGCGGAGTCCTGACTATTCTCACTACCTCACTCTCCAACCACAGCCTTGTATGGTTCTCACTGGGTCCCCCTGACAACCCAGTCAGTGTCTAACTCTGATCTCTGGATGTCATTCCCAGATGTATGGTTTAACTGGATCCTCCTGACAACCCAGTCAGTGTCTAACTCCAGTCTCTGGATGTCATTCCCAGATGACCGTTCTGCTTGCTTCCGTATTCCATGTTTTCAGATGCTCACTCTCTGCACTAGGATCTTGAACCATCTGGAAACCCCGACCACAACTAAATTCGTTGGTCTAGAGTCCACAGAATTTAGTTTCTTTCTTTCCCTGAAAAGGGCGGGGGGACTTTCTGATTTCTGTCTCAGGCAGTTACTTCAGTTTCCGCGGCTCTCCAAAATGTATCAGAGTAGAGGAACCTTCCAGCTAAAGATTTTCATTTTTAGATTGTGTATCCATAGCAGCTGGAGTTCCTAGCTGGTTTACTTTGTACGATGAATCAACAAATATTTATGAAATGCGAGGTCTATGTAAGACTCTTGGCGGGGCAGGGTGTGAGGGCATGGTTATTTATGGCTTTCAGGCGCATCTGCCAATACTGTGCTGTGTCCCGTATACACAGTCCCCTTTGGATAAAACAGACTATAAACTTTGGCAAGAAGCAATGCTACGCTCATTCCTCTGCGGCAGCCTGGATGGGTGGGGAGTTTGGGGGAGAATGGATACGTGCGTGTCTAAAAAGGAAAGGAAGAAGCAGGTCTGTCGTTTATCTGGCAAGTACTTAATAAACTGTCAGTTGCTTAGTACGTTATTAATGCTCATACAAAGTTTATGAGATCAGTACTGGCCCTGTTCTCGGTGAGGAAACTGAGGCTCAGTTGTCACAAAAGCCACCTGCTGGACAGCAGGGACCAGGATTCAAGTGCACATGTGTGTGGCTGCAGAAGAGCTGTCTGGGCTTGCGCCCCCTGCCTGTCGTCGCCTGTGGGTTCACCGTGTAGAGGGCGTTTCCCAGAGGAGGCCAGAGCTGTGCAGGCTTTGGTGAACCGGGTTCATTATTGCTCCTAATACCCATAGTTGGCAGCGCGGCAACTGCTGGACGACCGGAGTGTCTTAGCAGGTGGTGGCTGTGCGGTCTGCAAGCTTCTTACACGCCTCGTTCTGCTGTGTCTGGGTAGCCGTGGGGCCTCCATGGCCTGGCAGATGACCAGCTTTGAAATGAAGCCAGGTGAACTGTTTTAGGTACATATAAACATGATAAAAACATTTTTTTTTATGGTTATACATTTTGGCACTTGACATTTCTTCTAGATTTTAGCATAGGCTTTGTAGGGGAGTACCCTACAGGGAAATCTGGCAATCTGAGATGCGTGGACGGAGGCAGCCCTCTATTGCAATATCTCACCCTGGGGATAAATAGGAGAAACCTCCTGCTGCTGCTGCTAAGTCGCTTCAGTCATGTCCGACTCTGTGCGACCTCATAAATGACAGCCCATCAGGCTCCACCATCCCTGGGATTCTCCAGGCAAGAACACTGGAGTGGGTTGCCATTTCCTTCTCCTGGCGCAAAGTAATTTGATCTTGTTTTGCTTCCAATATCTTAGAATAGAACTGGTTTCACCTCGCTTTGTGTGATGCCTCTTTAGCTGGAAACAGAATCAGGTGATGGAAATAATGTATCAACACTTGGAGGTCTCAGTCACACACAGGTTAGGACCCGAACTTTGCCACATACTAGCTGTGTAGTCTGGGGTGCTTAATCTTGCAGTTTAGCCTTTCTGGTTCTTCATTCATCCACCCAGCACTTTCTGAGTTCCCTGGGGGCTCAGACGGTAAAGCGTCTGTCTACAATGCAGGAGACCCGGGTTCGATCCCTGGGTTGGGAAGATCCCCTGGAGAAGGAAATGGCAATCCACTCCAGGACTATTGCCTGGAAAATCCCATGGACAGAGGAGCCTAGTAGGCTACAGTCCACGGTGTCGCAAAGAGTCGGACACGACTGAGCGACTTCACTTACTTACTTATAGCATGGAAGAGGGGACTATAACTGAGTGTATTGAATCAGTGATGTTTTAGCCAAGATCTGAAAATTTAGAGTTTGCCATAACAATGAGGAAAAAGTCAGAAGACGGTAGTCCAGGCAGAGATAGCAATAGCATGTGCAAAGGTCCTGAGGTGAGAGGGGATTTGAAACTGGTAAAGCCCTGATTCTTAAGCCCAGCAAACAGAATGTCTCCTAGCTTATAACAAATAATTTGTACCATTTCTGTTAGTGTTCTAAACTGAAAGTTATAGATAATAAATATAACCTACCTTCACACATAATTAAAAAAACAAACCAGAGTGCCCCAGTGGGTAATATAAAGAAGGAAAAGGGGAGTGAATGACTGCCAGGAGATTTATCCCTACGTGCATAACTACACTGGGAACATAATGAAGAAGTCAAAATGTCCTTGTATTTAAGGTTGTTGCCGTGCATCAGCTCCGAATTCCAGACGGTGTAGTCGAGCTTCATCCGTGACTGTGTCTCTGCATGTGTCTCTGTCATCTTTACAGGGAAGATCTGCTAGGGTTGCAGACACATCACGGGCATTATGCAAATAACATAAACCACCTTCCCCTACTTTTTCAGGCACATCCTTGTTAACACATCTCTTGATTTTTCATCATGTCTCTTTTCCTGCTTCTTGGGGTTGGTGTCTTTCCCCATGCCAGCGCCTGAAAAAAAGTTTATGGGAGATGACCGGGAGGTATCCCCTGCAAAGACCTGCCCTGCTGGAACTGACTGGTTTCTATGAATTTCGCTAGCACTTTACATCTGCTCTGCGGGATCAAATCTCTTGGATGTAGGTGCTCTAGTCACTGCACTATTATTATTGAGGACTAAAAGTATCAATAGTGGAATGTTATCCTTAATCAAGAGAAAACGTCACGTTTGTCTCAAGGCTAATACGAGGGTGGTTTCTACCATAAAAGCTTGATGCTGGGGTGGCATCTTCTCCTGTGGCTCAGCCAGTGCAGGAGACGCAGGAGATGTGGGTTCAATCCCTGGACCAGGAAGGTCCCCTGGAGGAGGCGTGCAACCCACGCCAGTGCTCTTGCCTGGGGACTCCCGTGGACAGAGGAGCCTGGTGGGCTGCAGTCCGTGGCGTTGCAACGAGTCGGACACGAGTGAAGGGACTGAGCGTGCGTGCAGAGCGGTTTCTACCCTCTGTGGGCTCCCTAGATTAATTGGTTATTGTTCTTTGAGGATAAAATCCCTGAGTGACTTTTGAGGTCTAGAAATGACTCGCATGGAGCTTTCTCTGCCACAGAAGATCAAGTCTCTAATGACTGAATGTAAAACAAGACTTAAAAATCAGCTTTCACCAGTCAGAGTCTGAGGTTAACTTGGACAAAAGATGGACTTTGTTTCAGAAAATGAGAGGAGGGAGCTGGGAGAAGAAGATGAAACACAGCTGAGCTCCGCCAGCAGACGGGCAGAGAAGGTACCAGCCATCCATGGCTGCCGCGAGGCGGGGCACCGCCTTCCAAAGACACCGAAGAGGCTTTCAGGGCGAGAGGTGAGGCACCCGTGCTGAAGCTGACGCCGAGTCCCTCGCGCTGTGCCACAGTTTCCTGAGCAGTCACGGTGCTGAAAGGTCTAGAGGAAAAGAGTCCCCGATGGGTTCGAAGCTGGGAGAGAGAAGCAGGGTTCTTGCACTCAGTATTCCTGTTGTTGAAAAGAGCTGTTGGCACAGAAGATGCCTTTGGCAGAAACCTTTGGTCACAGATTCAGAAATGAAGCACAGCAGTTGTGAGCCAGGAATGCCGCAGTGGTAAGCATCTGTGAAACTTCTTAATGTCCCTTGTATCCTGGTTTATTCCTGGAAAAAATTTCCTTATGGGACGGACCAACTTGATGAAAGAGGGCTGGTAGAGCTCTCATAATAATTTACTGGTTGATGCCTAAATATTTACGAGTCTTCCCTGTGATATTGTATCATGGTTGACACTCAGTTGCATGAGACATCATCTTTTCATTGCTGGTGAAGATCTGCTGAAATACGTGTTTGCCTTCTTCCTCTCTGGCGTTCTCCGTCCTCTGCCTCTCAGTTCCTGAAAGATGAATTCCAGAGAAGCAGAACTTTCTCTTTTCTCACCCATTAATTATCTGGAAGAGTCCAGTCTCCAGTACTCTTGCCTGGAGAATCCCAGGGACGGGGGAGCCTGGTGGGCTGCCGTCTATGGGGTCACACAGAGTCGGACACGACTGAAGCGACTCAGCAGCAGCAGCAGCAACGTCCAGTCTGAGTGTCCTTTGGAGCAAGACCTTTCTCTGAAAGTTTGCTGGGGTGCATTTCCCTGATGTTTAGTGACCTTAAGGCCCTGGCGATGACTGCTGTTTCTTTCTATCTTTGTACCGTGCTTTATCTTGTAGGTTTTTTTAACCCCCTGTTACAAAGTAACCCCTTGCATTATCATGGCTGCAGAGAGAATCTCTAGGTACTGATCTGTTACTGTGAACAAACAAGCTATGAACAATTACAACTTAGCAGCTTCAACCGAGGAAGCATGTGTAATCATGGAGTTCATGGTCTGGGGTTCAGGACTGGCTTACTGGGTCCTTCTGGGTCAGGGTCCCTGGTGCGTGCTTAGTTGCTCAGTCATGTCTGACTTTGTGACCCCATGGACTGTAGCCACTGGGCTCCTCTGCCCATGGGATTCTCCAGGCAAGAACACTGGAGTGGGCTGCCATGCCCTCCTCCAGGGGATCTTCCCGATCCAAGGATCGAACCCGTGTCTCCTACGTCTCCTGCCCTGGCAGCTGGGTTCTGTACCCCTAGCGCCCCCTGGGAAGGCCGGGGCTCTCGTGGGGCTGCAGGTAAGATGTCAGTCAGGGCACAGGCATCTGGAGGCTCCCCTGGGGCAGGCTGACCTGCTGCCGACGTGGCTGGCTCACCCCACCCGGGACGACGGCAGTCTCAGGCGCGGCCTGGCCACTCTGCTCGCATCTGCGTGAGAAGGATGCGTCTCCACAGGGACGCTCGGGTGTTGGCTCAGCTGCTTTCCTCAGAGCCAGTGCTCCCAGAGAGAGCAGGGGCGGCCACGGTGCCCGTTACGGACCCAGAAGTCCCAACGTTGCTTTCCGCATATCCTCCTGTTAGCAGAGTCACTGAGACGTGCCCCCGCTCAAATAGAAGGGGACGAAGCTGTACCTTTTGAAGGGAGAAATAGTACAGGATGGGGGATATGTATTCAGTCACACTCCTCTGGATTAAACCCAGGTTTTCTGCCCTTGCAGCATAGCCAGGGTGATGCGCTCATCTGTAAGAGTGATTTCCAGGCAGTCCGACTTCCAGGACTCTTGTGAAGGCTTGGCTCATGCCCTGTCTGCCTGTTTTCACCATTTAAATGGGTGTCTTTCTCTCCTACCTCTTTTAAATCATTCAAATTCCAGATGTGGCTTTTTAAAGGGAAATGCAAGATGTAGATTTAAACAGCTTGAAAGAATAGCACCTATTGGAAAATTCTTTTTGTAGACTAACGCTTTTTTGGGTATCTGTTTCTGGAATTAACTGTAGTTAGGATAAAATCAATTTCCAGTCAAACACAAAGAGGTACTTTAAGAAGTCACTGACAAGTTACAATTACCATTAAATTGTGTCCCTAGCTTTGTACTATTGTAATATGACTATTACAATAACAAAAACCTGTAACTGGTATTTTAGCTTCTTTTTGCCGTGAAAGCTGATATAGTTGTTTCTGTAGCTTAAATTTTTTTTGAAATCCTCAATTGGAAGGTCTGTGTAGTGAGTTGTATCAGATTCTTGTGTTGGATTTCAGTCCTTGTCTTAGGTGATGGGTCTCACGCTGGAATACTGCCCAATGTTGATGCCCTCTCAGTAGGATGTTTTTGTGTAGTCCTATGTCATATTTCCCCATCAGCTGCTCTTCAAGTCGGTACCCTTTGGTCTAGCCAAAAGGAGCTGCTCAGGGCTGTCAGTATCAGTCAGCTTTCGCTGCAAAACGAACCACAAAAATCTCAGTAACACACAGTAGATATTATCTCCCACCACATGTCCGTGGGAGACAGGGCAGCTCCGCTCTGCTGGGGTCCTGGCTGGAGGGGCAGTGATTCCAGAGTGTGTTCTCCTTACGGCAGTGGCAGACGTAAATAGGCTGACCCACCCGCTCATCATATTTCAACCTTTGTTCACCTCACGGCCACTGATACTCCACTGAGCAAAGCCAGCCACACGGCCGAGCCCAGATCCCAGGAGCGGGGAAGTCCTCTGCGAGGAGATGGACGTGCAGTCCTCCTGGGGGAACGTCTGCCCGCCACGGTCTCATCCATGCCCCTTCCTTTCTGTCCGCGTGCTGACTCCTGTGCTGCCCCGTCCTCACACCTTTCGTGGGTTTTCACATGTTCTTCCAACTCCGCAGGACTCTCTTCCTTCCTCTGGTTCCTTCAGACTCAAACTTCGAAACCCGTCTTGGCGGCCAGCTCTGCCAGACTGCTCCTCCTCCCCAGGGCTGGCGTGCCCAGGGTGTTGGCCACGCCTGCGTTACGCCCGCTGAAGTGGACCAAGGCCTCTGCTTGGTGCCCGCGGCCCCCAGACGCATGCCTGCCTCCCAGCTGTCTCGCTCTGTACTCGATTGTCGACGTTCTTGTCTGTCTTCCCAACAGACTCTGTCTTCCTGCACGGGACTATGCTTTTCCTCTGCACACCTTCCCAAGGAGCCTGGACGAATATTTGGCACACGAAGCAAGGGCTGATCCCTACCTCATCACCGTGTGAAATATATCACGTGGCACCCACGTTGAATACGTTTTCTTGAATTCTCTCTGATTGGTTTCACTTCTGTTATTTCACCGGTGAGACTACATGCTTCCCACTAACCAAATTCAGTGTCTGCTTTCCGTTTATGCCTCGTAATACCCGACATCCAGCAGTTACGTCAAGACTCATAAGTGATTTACGGTACCAATTACCACTGGCTTAGCTTTTTGGCTGCCGTTCCTCATTCAAGCCAAGAGGCGTGATAAAAGCAGAAGCCCACGCTGTTCTGGTCCATCCGTCCAAAGACACCCTATTAGCAGCCAGTCACTGCCACGCTGACAATGCCAGGATTCTCTCCTCATCATCATCATATGATTTTAGCCAGAACAGCAGGGTAAAATCTTTAAGTAGAAATTTTGGTTGTATTGGGTATATCTAATATGCATTTCCTATTGCATATATAATAGAAATTGTATTGGATATTTCAATGCCCAAATGTGAGTGTCTAATTTAGATATCTGTGGTCAAAGGTCAAAAGACTTTCTGCCTGTGTTGCCTATGTGTATACACAGATAATCCAGAGAGGAGAGAGACTTTATTTTATCTTCTTTATTTTTAATTGAGGGATAATTACAATTCTGTGTGGGTTTCTGCCAAGCATCAACATGGATCACCCATAGGTACATATCCGCCCCTCCCCGCGTCTCCCCCCACCTCCCGCCCCATCTAGGTTGTCACAGAGCCCAGCTTGAGTTCCTTGAGTCATACAGCAGATTCCCATGGACTATTTTATCTTTCCTTTATTTTTTTTTAAAATCATTGTTTTCCTTTTTTCTTCCAGTTTTATTGAGATTTAACTAGCACACAGCACTGTGTGAGTTCAGCACAATGGTTTGGCTCAGCTACATCAGGAAACAGGGCCATTATAAGCTACATCAGGAAACGGGGCCATTATAAGCTTAATGACATCCATCCTGTTGTATAGATACAAAATTAAAGAAACAGGAAAAAATGGTTTTTTTTCCTGTGAAAATACTTTTAAGGTTCAGTGCCTTGATAGTATTAATGTTTTTATCATGTTGTACGTCCCTTCCCTAGTACTTATTTATCTGTAGCTGTAAGTTTGTACATCTTGACGGCATTCACCCGATTTCCTTCCCCCCACCCCCTTTCTTTTAAATGTAGGAAGGTACTTTGGCATTTTCTAAATTTCTGGCCCTGAGCATAAGCAAGTGAAATGAAAGAATAACAAGTTTTAGTNGTTTATCTGTAGCTGTAAGTTTGTACATCTTGACGGCATTCACCCGATTTCCTTCCCCCCACCCCCTTTCTTTTAAATGTAGGAAGGTACTTTGGCATTTTCTAAATTTCTGGCCCTGAGCATAAGCAAGTGAAATGAAAGAATAACAAGTTTTAGTTTATGTGATAAAACTAAAGCTGTTTATATTAGCTATGACAAACCATTTTCAGAGAATTTTTTGGCACAGCTCTTAAAGCAATAAATACATTGTAATAAATAAGTGTAACAGAAGGCATTTATGTAGCTTGGTGAAAACATGCATGGAGGAGAGTCTTCATTAACCCGCTCCGTTTTCATTGGTTCCAAATTCAACTTTGACGTAAAATCACTGTGTGCATGTGTGTTAGTGGCTCAGCTGTGTCCAGTTGTGACCCTGTGGACGTAGCCCTCCAGGCTCCTCTGTCCATGAGGGCTGGCCAGGCAAGAGTCCCAGAGTGGCTGTCATTTCCTTCTCCAGGGATCTTCCCCGCCCGGGGACCAGACCCGGGTCTCCTGCATTGCAGGTGGATTCTTTACCAGCGGAGCCGCCAGGGGAGCCCGTGTGTGTGTGTGTGTGTGTGTGTGCGTGTGTGTGTGTGTGTGTGCGCGTGTGTGTGTGTGCGTGTGTGTGTGTGCGTGTGTGTGTGTGTGTGTAGCAGAGTAATTTGACTTTTCTGAACTTTTTGCTAGCTTGGAAAAACAGGATGCGGATCACAGACATACGATGTGTTCATCTTAATAGTGACTTGTCCTGCCTATTGCTGAGGGCTGTTGGCCGTAACACGTTTTGTTTTAAACTCTGCGAGACCTGGGCCTTGTCCCAGCACCCTGACACAACCCCCTTCCTTCCCCAGAGTGGAGAGCATCACGTTGCCTTTCGGTTCTGTGAGGATGAAGACCAGACCAAGCTCTAACTTAAATATCTGTTTAAATATCACCAGCTGGCTGAATATTCATGCGGAACCTATAATACCCATTTTTAAAAACTGCAGCAATTGGCTTGTTTTTCAGCTAAGTTTGAATCATTCATCCTTTCTCCAGCCATCAGTGCTGGACATGATATGATGGTGTTTGAAGAAGAGCAAAGCAAATCTTGGAGCTGAAAGTGATAGGCCGACATTTCCTGTTAGGACCCAGGAGGCCGGAACACCAGGGTCCCGGCCGAGTGGAGAGAGCCCCGGGCTTCCTGCTGTGTGGCCCCTGCCCCTCTCTGCCCTGCGGCTGCAAGCAGCGAGGTGCATTCAGGTCGCTGATGAGCTGGGGGCTCGCCGTCCTCTGTCCCCTCGCCCCCCCTCCCTCCTGGAGCCGCGCGTCTTTCTGTTCCCAGGCTGCCTTGAGCTCTGCTCCTGCCCAGGTTCAACCAGTGGGAGCCATGGGCGAGGGCTGAGGGTCTGACGAGGAGAGAAGTCAGGCTGTTCCTCCCTCACCCCACCCGGCCTCCTCGGCCACCCCGGCTGTGGCCACGCACCTGTGTGGCTCCTGCGCCCACTGGACCCCTGTCTCTCTCTCTTTCCAGACCCTTCCAGAAGGCCCAGGCGCTGGGCTCCGGCACACCAGGCACANCGAAGCAAGGGCTGATCCCTACCTCATCACCGTGTGAAATATATCACGTGGCACCCACGTTGAATACGTTTTCTTGAATTCTCTCTGATTGGTTTCACTTCTGTTATTTCACCGGTGAGACTACATGCTTCCCACTAACCAAATTCAGTGTCTGCTTTCCGTTTATGCCTCGTAATACCCGACATCCAGCAGTTACGTCAAGACTCATAAGTGATTTACGGTACCAATTACCACTGGCTTAGCTTTTTGGCTGCCGTTCCTCATTCAAGCCAAGAGGCGTGATAAAAGCAGAAGCCCACGCTGTTCTGGTCCATCCGTCCAAAGACACCCTATTAGCAGCCAGTCACTGCCACGCTGACAATGCCAGGATTCTCTCCTCATCATCATCATATGATTTTAGCCAGAACAGCAGGGTAAAATCTTTAAGTAGAAATTTTGGTTGTATTGGGTATATCTAATATGCATTTCCTATTGCATATATAATAGAAATTGTATTGGATATTTCAATGCCCAAATGTGAGTGTCTAATTTAGATATCTGTGGTCAAAGGTCAAAAGACTTTCTGCCTGTGTTGCCTATGTGTATACACAGATAATCCAGAGAGGAGAGAGACTTTATTTTATCTTCTTTATTTTTAATTGAGGGATAATTACAATTCTGTGTGGGTTTCTGCCAAGCATCAACATGGATCACCCATAGGTACATATCCGCCCCTCCCCGCGTCTCCCCCCACCTCCCGCCCCATCTAGGTTGTCACAGAGCCCAGCTTGAGTTCCTTGAGTCATACAGCAGATTCCCATGGACTATTTTATCTTTCCTTTATTTTTTTTTAAAATCATTGTTTTCCTTTTTTCTTCCAGTTTTATTGAGATTTAACTAGCACACAGCACTGTGTGAGTTCAGCACAATGGTTTGGCTCAGCTACATCAGGAAACAGGGCCATTATAAGCTACATCAGGAAACGGGGCCATTATAAGCTTAATGACATCCATCCTGTTGTATAGATACAAAATTAAAGAAACAGGAAAAAATGGTTTTTTTTCCTGTGAAAATACTTTTAAGGTTCAGTGCCTTGATAGTATTAATGTTTTTATCATGTTGTACGTCCCTTCCCTAGTACTTGTTTATCTGTAGCTGTAAGTTTGTACATCTTGACGGCATTCACCCGATTTCCTTCCCCCCACCCCCTTTCTTTTAAATGTAGGAAGGTACTTTGGCATTTTCTAAATTTCTGGCCCTGAGCATAAGCAAGTGAAATGAAAGAATAACAAGTTTTAGTTTATGTGATAAAACTAAAGCTGTTTATATTAGCTATGACAAACCATTTTCAGAGAATTTTTTGGCACAGCTCTTAAAGCAATAAATACATTGTAATAAATAAGTGTAACAGAAGGCATTTATGTAGCTTGGTGAAAACATGCATGGAGGAGAGTCTTCATTAACCCGCTGCGTTTTCATTGGTTCCAAATTCAACTTTGACGTAAAATCACTGTGTGCATGTGTGTTAGTGGCTCAGCTGTGTCCAGTTGTGACCCTGTGGACGTAGCCCTCCAGGCTCCTCTGTCCATGAGGGCTGGCCAGGCAAGAGTCCCAGAGTGGCTGTCATTTCCTTCTCCAGGGATCTTCCCCGCCCGGGGACCAGACCCGGGTCTCCTGCATTGCAGGTGGATTCTTTACCAGCGATGTGTTCATCTTAATAGTGACTTGTCCTGCCTATTGCTGAGGGCTGTTGGCCGTAACAAGTTTTGTTTTAAACTCTGCGAGACCTGGGCCTTGTCCCAGCACCCTGACACAACCCCCTTCCTTCCCCAGAGTGGAGAGCATCACGTTGCCTTTCGGTTCTGTGAGGATGAAGACCAGACCAAGCTCTAACTTAAATATCTGTTTAAATATCACCAGCTGGCTGAATATTCATGCGGAACCTATAATACCCATTTTTAAAAACTGCAGCAATTGGCTTGTTTTTCTGCTAAGTTTGAATCATTCATCCTTTTTCCAGCCATCAGCGCTGGACATGATATGATGGTGTTTGAAGAAGAGCAAAGCAAATCTTGGAGCTGAAAGTGATAGGCTGGCATTTCCTGTTAGGACCCAGGAGGCCGGAACACCAGGGTCCCGGCCGAGTGGAGAGAGCCCCGGGCTTCCTGCTGTGTGGCCCCTGCCCCTCTCTGCCCTGCGGCTGCAAGCAGCGAGGTGCATTCGGGTCGCTGATGAGCTGGGGGCTCGCCGTCCTCTGTCCCCTCGCCCCCCCTCCCTCCTGGAGCCGCGCGTCTTTCTGTTCCCAGGCTGCCTTGAGCTCTGCTCCTGCCCGGGTTCAACCAGTGGGAGCCATGGGCGAGGGCTGAGGGTCTGACGAGGAGAGAAGTCAGGCTGTTCCTCCCTCACCCCACCCGGCCTCCTCGGCCACCCCGGCTGTGGCCACGCCCCCGTGTGGCTCCTGCGCCCACTGGACCCCTGTCTCTCTCTCTTTCCAGACCCTTCCAGAAGGCCAAGGCACTGGGCTCCGGCACACCAGGCACACCCTTCCTTCTCCTTGTCCCTGCATGCCTGGCGGTCGTAGACCCTTCCAGAAGGCCCAGGCGCTGGGCTCCGGCACACCAGGCACAGCCTTCCTTCCCCTTGTGCCTGCATGCCTGGCGGCCGTAGACCCTTCCAGAAGGCCCAGGCGCTGGGCTCCGGCACAGCAGGCACAGCCTTCCTTCCCCTTGTCCCTGCGGGCCTGGCGGCCGTAGTTGCTTCCTGCTGCTGCTGGGCTGTGGGCTGCCTCATTGTCTCTATTTGGCTTCTCAGCCCTTCGCTCACCCATGTAACCAAATCTCTGCACCAAATTCCCTCGTCCTGAGGGAATGGTCCCAGGCTGGACCCTGAATTATAGAGGCATGCTACATGACCAGCTGTTTAAAGGGAAAGGCTGTAGAGAGATGGACTCTTAAAAATGGTTTGCAAAGATTGTTTACGTTTAAAACCCATTTGAGGACTTGCCTGGAGGTCCAGCAGTTAAGATTCTGAGTTTCTGCTGCATGGGGCACAGGTTCAATCCCTGGTCAGGGAACGAAGATCCCACAAACCTTGCCCAGCAGCCCAAAAGCAAGAGAAACAAAAGCATGTGTCTTCTAGCCTTGGCCCCTGAAGCACAGGCTCGGAGCTGTGCGTGCTGGTACTAACCCTACAGCCCAAACGTGTAAAAAGAGCAGAGCCTGGAAAAGGACACAAAGCGCTTGTTGGACTGAGTCCAGTTAACCTGCCATCTTGTAATGAGGCATTTGTTCCAGGACCTTGTACCTAGCAGGCATGCAAGCATACACTGAGTGAAAAATGAACTCTACTTGGAATGTATTGCCAGCCATTTCCCAGGCAACAGACAATATAATAACACAGCTGAAGCCTTGTCTCACATTTTCTGTGGCTTCTTGGTAGAATTACAATGAAAGCATTACCCAGGCCTTGCATATCTGCCTGGGCATAAATTCTGAGAGTTGCTCTGAATAGCTGGGATAAAGAGGGAATGAATGACTGCTCTGTGGAGTGCCTTGAGACTCTAGCCTGAGTGCTTGCTGTGCGCAGGGCACCAGAGAAATGAGTAAACTCTCCCCACCTGGAGGTCAACAGGCCAAAGAAAATAGGAAACTGGTAACCAGAGGCCAGACCCTGGGAAGTCATCAGTGTGAATAAGATAAATCTTCTGAAAATTAACCCCAAGTCTTGCTCAGAGCAGAAGGCAAGTGTGCAAACCAGGGAAAATAAGCTGAGGATATGTGATAACCACAGGACTGATTTCTAAGTGTGGAGCTGGAGAAAATGTGCAGCTTGGTTGGACAGGCAGCGCAGGGAGCCGTGACGGCAGCAAGCAATATAAGTGCAGCCTTGAAATCCAGCTTAGGGTAGAGCGGTGGAGAATGCTGCAGTTCTGCGTCTAGGCTTCGGCATCAACCTGCCTGTGTTGAAACTGCGGCTCTTACTAGCTAGAGGCAAGTCACTTAACCTGTCTGAATCACAGCCCACTTTTCGGGTTAAGAGTACTACCCGCCATCGTGGTTCTTGGGAAGACACAGTGAGCTTATACGTGTAAAGCATTTAGATCCAAAACCTGGGGAGGCTGGGTATCTGCACAGGTGGCGTGCCACCTTTCAGGCTTGTCAGAGTCCACAGTCAGACTTCATGCTTCTTTCATCCGTCCCTTTGTTTGACAGATATTTCCTGAGTGCCTGATCTGTGTCTGGTGCTAGGAATACAAGGATGAACGGAAACAAGCAGGTCTCTGCCTTCGTACATCCATAAAGGAAAACACTGGAGGGACCTCCGTGGTGCTCCAGTGGCTAAGACTGCGCTCCCAGAGCAGGGGGCCCAGGTTCCCTCCCTGGTCAGGGAACGGATCGCATATGCTGAGAGACCTGCTGCAGGCAAATGAACACGTATTGAGCAAAGAAACTATTGGAGGGCTGGTCTTCAGTTAGTGGTGAGGCAGGCTCAAGGAGCCCTGATGTGGTTTCTAATGAGACTTTTAAAGAATATTATCTAGTTTATTTGGCTGTATCGGGTCTGAGATGCAGCTTGTGGAATCTAGTTCCCTGATATCGAACTAGATATCCAAATCGGGCCTCCTGCACTGGGAGCATGGAGTCTTAGCCACTGGACCGCCAGGGGGATCCCGCAATGAAACTTTTAAAGAAAGAGTATGACTCCAGGGAGGGAGGCTGATGGTGATGGAGGCCAGGCAAGTGCAGGGAGGCGGTATGGGAAGCCTCTCTCTACTTTTTCTTCAGTATCGCTTGTGAACTTGACTGCTCTAAAAGACTAAAGTCTGTTTTTAAAGTTTTTAAGTTTTTTTTTTTAATTTTTAAAGATTTTCTTTTAAAAAGAAAGAAATACAAGAATAAGATCTTAAATTGTTTAATGAGAGCAAGATCTAAGAGAGTAGATCATAAAAAGTCTCATTAAAAAAAGGAAAAAAGGAAGAATGAATAAATAATAGAAAAGACTCTAGTCTAAATATTTTTGGTAACTCCACAGAAAACTAAGGATATTTTAATCTTAGCTTAAATCATATTTTTGGAAAGTTAGGTCTTCATTTCTATCAGCTATGCTCATTTTTTTTTTTTTAATGACAGAAAGTCCAATTTAATTGGACTCCATGATATTCATCTCTACACGACGCCAGTAGTTGATATGGCCACATAAGGAACTTGTTAGGAAAAAACAGTTTTCACAAAAGGCTGCATGTGAAAGTAAAAGCAGGCTTCCAGCCTAAGAAATTCTGTTTGTTGACCCTTCAAAGGTCATGCCTGCTTTTAACCGTCAGCTGCGTGATGTGTAGACACGCAGTCATCCCGTTATTCTTCCAGTGTTTACCGGACCACCTACTATGTGAGAGCTTGGACCTGACGCTGGAGCAATAAATAAGGCACGATCTCTGCACTCAGCGGGCTCCTGGTTCCAGGCCGGATGAACGTAAAAATAAGCAATGGGATGGGATCAGTGCCAAGGGAGGCGCAGATGATAAGGAAGCAAATCATTCATTCATCTGTTCATTCAGGAAATATCTGTTAGTCATGTACTGTTTGGAAGGGACCATATTCCATATTGACAGGGCTTCCCGGTGACTCAGCGGGTAAAGATCCTGCCTGCAGTGCAGGAGACCCGGGTTTGATTCCTGGGTTGGGAAGATCCCCTGGAGAAGGAAATGCCAACCCGCCCAGGAAATCCCATGGACAGTCTGTGGGGTCGCAAAGAGACACGACTTAGCGACAAACCACCACCACCTGGAAATGTTGGGGACGTGGCCACGAATGGAGTAGAGAATCCTTGCCTTTGGATTTGTTGCGCTTCTGCCTGTTACAGCCATAGAGAAGGTGTGAATTGAGTCTTGAAGAATGAGAGGTATTTGCGGAGACGGCCGAGGTAGGAAGGGTATCTCAGGAGGGAGTAAGCTGTGGCCTCGGGGGTCCCCCTGTCTTCGTGGACAGGGTCCTGGCACTTAGCTCTGGAGACCCCCTCTCGGTGCCAAGCGGTCCCACCTTGGTCCTCACCAGAGAGACGCATGGGGAGCCCTTACCGGTGGCTGCAGGCAGTCATGCAGGCTGTAGACTTCGTGCCGTCTCAGGAACAGTTGCTGGTTGACGTTTTGGAACACTTGACTTCCTTTCTTTTGATTACAGCCTACGAGGCTACCCAGGGACTCGCTGTGGTCAGTGGCTGAGACTGCACACCCTAAGGCAGGGGTGCATGTTCGACCCCTGCTCGGGGAGCTGAGATGCCGCATGCCTCGTGGCCGAAAAGATGGAACGTAAAACAGAAATGATACTGTAACACATTTGATAAAGACTTTAAAAGTGATCCACACCAAAAAAACTCCTTTCAAAAAAAGTATTTCCTGTTCTCTTTTTAGAGATCTGAGGTCTCTGAACTTAGCCTTCAATCTCAGTCCTCACTTAGGTTTAACATGGTTTTTTCATTCCCCCCAAAAAAGATTTATAAACAAGTTCAGCTTCATGAGTATTCCGTCAGTCTGAGAAACGCAAGTGAAGACATAGGCAAATATTAACATATATTAGCCTGTATGTAGTTGGAACATTCCATAACTTCAAGGATAATGAAATCTAAAATTCTCTGTTAATATGTAACTATATCTTCACAGTTCCCCCCCCTGCCCCTTTTTTTTTCTTTTAAGGCATCTGGTGGTTTAGTTACTGAGTCGTGTCCGACTCTTGTGAGTCCATGGACTGTAGCCCTCCACGCTCTTGGGTCCATGGGATTTCTCAGGCAAGAGCACGAGTGGGTTGCCATCTCCTCCTCCAGGGGATCCTCCTGACCCAGGGATCGAACCCGGGCCTCCTGCACTGCAGGCAGATTCTATACCAGCTGAGCCACGAGGGAGGCTCTGAGGCATCTTGGGGGCTGGAACTTTCTTGTGAGGACCTTCTTCTCCTACTTTGAGTTGCGTCGCGGATATCAAATGCCACTCTTTTTTCTCTACGTAAGTAGAAAATCAGAAGAACCAGACTGCTCCGCAGCGGGCCCGCCTTCTGCCTTCTTGCGAGTGAGGACGGAGTCCATCAGGAAGCTGCTCTCAGGCCTCTTTCCCGAGTGTCCTCTTCGGCCGAACCGCCTGTCTTCCCCTTGGGGGGCCCGCGAGGAGCCTCTCCTGAGCGTTGATCCGTGGGTACTGTAAGGTCACGGGAGGCCTGAGTCACCCTGCCGTTAGTCATCGGTGGCCTTTCTCGAGCCTAATTCCTTAAAAGTGAGTGGGTCCCTCTGGGGAAAGTGGTTCCAGTTCTCACAGAAGAGGCGGTGTCTGCTGAATTCCCCGATGCGTGTTAGGGCACAGCTGTCAAGCGAGGAAGCATCTCCCTCTAATTAGAAATAGTACCCACTCCAGCTATTCCCCAGTTAGCCAAGCTAGTAGCTCCAGATAACCGGTGGACTCAGGATGGTTTTCTGAACAACTGGATTTAACAGCGGAGCGTTAGGCGTCGATTCATGTAAGTTACATGCTTTTTCAACTCAGGTGCGACGCAGTTTTACTTTTGAGAAATCACCCTCTTCCTGTCCACTCCTAGAAGAGTTAGGCCTGGGGCAGGGGGTCGGTGCTCAGCGGTCGGCGCCCTGCCCTTTCCTTGCAGCCCTGGTCTCTGGTGAGCTCAGAAAGTGCCAGCAAGGCTGTGCGCAGCACACACGCGTGTTAGGGCAGCCTCCCGTGGGTGGAGCAGCCCCGAGGACCGATAGCAAGGGGAAGAACTTTCCTAAAAGGTGACACGCATACCTTGACCCCAGAAAGAGGTCACTAGGAGCACAGCAGACATCAGAGGACAGTCTTTATCTGTGCAGTGTAGAAAAGCTGCCATTCCCAGAGCAAATACTGCATCAGTACCTTTCTTTCTGGAAGTTACAAACCAAGATGTCAAAAGTGATTATTTTCTAGGATTGGAGTCATTGCTTTTCGGGTCTTCTAATTTGTAAATATGCCTTGCACTTAGAAGGGAAAAAAAGTTATTTGTGATTTTAAATACTTTAGACCAGTCGCATGCCGCTGCCTATCAATTTGATTGTTTTCTTTTATGTACGTTCCCTCATCGGCTTTCCCAACTCACACATAATTTCTTTGCAATTGCAAAGAGGTGTAGTTCCACATCCTATTAACTCAAAGTATTGCTGTACATGTGAAAACAGACACTAAAGCCTTTCTGCGCTGTGAGCCACGCAACCCGGACCCCGGCCTGCCACAGCCGTCTGTGCTGGGCTGGGCCTCGTGGCGCTCTTGTCGCCTGTCCAGCGGTCTTGTGTTAGGACCTGTTGGGATGATGAGGTGTGAGCGTGTATGTTTCTTTGTTTTCCTGCCTGTGAAAATGTATAGTTTGTTAATAGCACCGTAAATTACTTGGAAGAGGAGGTTTGTTCAGTGGAAAAGAAACATGAATAGGTTTAGATTTTTATGGAGCTGAATCAGCCAAATCAAACACAGGCTTTCCCTGAACCTTCCAAGTTTTTAATGGAAACTCGCGCTCTTTAGAGCTTTGCTGCCTAATTATAATTCATGCCTTTTGCAGATACTTTACAGGGTGGACCCAAAGGAAAATGTTAGACATGTCCACTGGTTATTTCTATTGTGCTCCTTGTGGAGTGCCAGCCGCATCTGTCCGATGGCCCATGTGTGCAAAACACTGGCCAGATCCCCGCGGGCTGGCCACCTCAGCGGAGGGAAGACGGTAAACTTGCAGCATTACAAACACAGACGACACATTCAGACACAGAGCCAGCCCTCTGTCTGTGGTTGTGCAAAAGGCACCAGTGTCGGGATTCAATTTAAAAAGTCCTGTGGTGGCATAGCCCCAAATCAGCCGTCACCGTGTCCTCATCAAAGAGATCCTTGTGAAACCCAGGAAAAGCAGAGCTACCCGGATTTCATTTAAGGAGAATTTTCTTTTCTTTCCCTTTTTTTAAAATTAGGTTTAACTGGTGTGAAGGGAGAGAAAGGAAATCCAGGCATTGGAACTCAAGGTCCCAGAGGCCCCCCTGGGCCAGCAGGTAAGTCTTCCTACCCAACGGCAAACTGCAGGATGGAAACCCCAAGTCTTCATATTCCCTTGACACTGCAGGCAAGGCAGATGACTATGTTACCTCTGGAGCGGCCGCGTTTCCATGTTACATCCATGTGGCCGACTGGAGCGGGCACGTTTCCATGTTACATCCATGTGGCCGACTGGAGCGGCCGTGTTTCCATGTTACATC
Source organism: Oreotragus oreotragus (assembly GCA_006410675.1). Taxonomy (NCBI): domain Eukaryota; kingdom Metazoa; phylum Chordata; class Mammalia; order Artiodactyla; family Bovidae; genus Oreotragus; species Oreotragus oreotragus. The sequence goes on along the minus strand of SJYX01013060.1, from coordinate 58,651 downwards.
CACGTGGCCGACTGGAGCGGCCACGTTTCCATGTTACATCCACGTGGCCGACTGGAGTGGCCACGTTTCCATGTTACATCCATGTGGCCGACGGGAGCGGCCACGTTTCCATGTTACATCCACGTGGCCGACGGGAGCGGCCACGTTTCCATGTTACGTCCGTGTGGCTGACTGGAGCGGCCGTGTTTCCATGTTACATCCATGTGGCCGACTGGAGCGGCCGCGTTTCCATGTTACATCCATGTGGCCGACTGGAGCGGCCACGTTTCCATGTTACATCCATGTGGCCGACTGGAGCGGCCACGTTTCCATGTTACATCCATGTGGCCGACTGGAGCGGCCACGTTTCCATGTTACATCCATGTGGCCGACTGGAGCGGCCACGTTTCCATGTTACATCCATGTGGCCGACTGGAGCGGCCACGTTTCCATGTTACATCCATGTGGCCGACTGGAGCGGCCACGTTTCCATGTTACATCCATGTGGCCGACTGGAGCGGCCACGTTTCCATGTTACATCCATGTGGCCGACTGGAGCGGCCACGTTTCCATGTTACATCCATGTGGCCGACTGGAGCGGCCACGTTTCCATGTTACATCCATGTGGCCGACTGGAGCGGCCACGTTTCCATGTTACATCCATGTGGCCGACTGGAGCGGCCACGTTTCCATGTTACATCCATGTGGCCGACTGGAGCGGCCACGTTTCCATGTTACATCCATGTGGCCGACTGGAGCGGCCACGTTTCCATGTTACATCCATGTGGCCGACTGGAGCGGCCACGTTTCCATGTTACATCCATGTGGCCGACTGGAGCGGCCACGTTTCCATGTTACATCCATGTGGCCGACTGGAGCGGCCACGTTTCCATGTTACATCCATGTGGCCGACTGGAGCGGCCACGTTTCCATGTTACATCCATGTGGCCGACTGGAGCGGCCACGTTTCCATGTTACATCCATGTGGCCGACTGGAGCGGCCACGTTTCCATGTTACATCCATGTGGCCGACTGGAGCGGCCACGTTTCCATGTTACATCCATGTGGCCGACTGGAGCGGCCACGTTTCCATGTTACATCCATGTGGCCGACTGGAGCGGCCACGTTTCCATGTTACATCCATGTGGCCGACTGGAGCGGCCACGTTTCCATGTTACATCCATGTGGCTGACTGGAGCGGCCATGTTTCCCATTCCTTTCACGGGAAGGCCAGTGTGTTAGTTAACGAGTCTCCCATACAGCAGGCCCAGAGGTACAGCGTGTGCTGGGATCTATTGTTTGCAGGGTCAGGCTGGGGCTAGGCTATGCCTCACTAATGAATCAATCCCCAAATGCTTCGTGGACTGACACGTACCCAAAGTTTGACGTGGGAAGGCTGACTTTCCCCTCATTTTAGGGCAAAGGGCCTTGAGGAGAAAGATCAGCTTCCTGAATGGGGGATGACGAATGTCCCTTCCGGTTATATTCCACGGGCTGGGACTAGTCACAAGCCCCAGCCAAGCTGCAGGGGAGGCTCACAATCCAGGGGGACGCCTGGCTGTGTGGTGAGCGCTCACAGTGTCTTCTGCCGCGGCCACCTCTCTGCAAGGGGCTTGTGCAAGCTTTGAGTCTTGTGAATTTCACCATATGCTTTTTGGACGGTCTCCAGATGGCCATACTTGTTTATTAGAATTTTAAGTTTTCAATCCCACTGGTATTTACAATCCCAGTCTTACGCATATTGAATCTAATGACTTACCGGTTTTTCTTGCCAACCTATTGATGATTTGGGGAAATACTTTTTGTAGGAAAGACTCCTAGTGCAATACGCCTGCTCTGAGTATAGATACTCCTGTTATTAGAGATTGTATGAGGGACTGTTCTAGGGCATGCCTTACGCAGAGTGAATGCTTGGTGAATGTTAACTGAGTGGAGCTGAGTTCACCAGAGATTTGCAACACTTTTAAAATACAGGGTGATACCTGTTCCTGATTTTCATTTTGGTTCTATTCAAAGAGATTCATTTCTAGTTGAAAAAGGCCTTTGAAACACTGTTGAAATCCAGGTCTAGAACAAAACAAACACATGAGCCAGAAAAAGTCCAGGCTGACATTCTTCTAAAATTCAGACATTTCAGTCGCCCTCCCACTTTGATTCAGTGCTAAGTTCTCAGTTGACACAAGCTAGCCTAAAGGAATTTTGGATTCATCTACTGGGTCCAGTTTCAGAATTTTCATTTTTCTCCTGCAGTATGACTTTTTTCAAACATAGGATAATTTATCTCAGCCATCTGGGGCCGTAAGCCAGTCGGGGTGGCCAGGCTGAGGTCGGGTGTGCTCCTGTGTGTGGAAACGTGTGTGTGTGTGTGTGTGTGTGTGTGTGTGCGTGTGCGTTTGTGTGCGTGCCCTCATGCTGGATCTGCAGGAGGCTGCGCTGGGAAACAGAGGCTCCATAAAGTTCACGAGGTCGGGGGCGGTCTGCTCCTCTCCCTTAATATTCAAGAGGTGAGGGACAAGAATGCATTTTGCTTTCCAGTTTCCTGAGCTGATTGAAAGCATTGACCTCCAGGAGAACGTGTGATTGCAGTGTGAGCCTCTGTCCTGGAAGTCTAGTTCAGGAATAGAACTCATTGAGCAGAAAGAGGCAGACCACCCTAGTTGTCAAAACGTGTAAGATGGCTTCTTGTAAGAGTTAGTTTATTTCTTGGTGGTCTGAAACCTCACCCTGTGATGATAAGAGACCAACTGTTTTCATTGGTGGACACCCCTTAGGGCCTTCTGGGGAGAGTCGACCAGGAAGCCCGGGGCCTCCCGGCTCTCCAGGACCAAGGGGTCCACCAGGTCACCTGGGGGTCCCAGGACCGCAGGGTCCCTCCGGCCAGCCTGGATACTGCGACCCTTCCTCGTGTTCTGCCTACGGCGTGGGTGGTAAGTGTCAGCCCTTCGTGGGCTCTGAGCAAATCTTGCCGTCTTAGTACCACAATGGTGGGAGGGGCTTCTGAAAAGCAAACCTGTTTTGAGCAGGAAGCAAAGCTGGAATTGCGCACTACCTTTGAAAGTATCCAGAGGCCTCTCCTGTGAAGCGCAAATTAATATAGAGGTTACCTCTTCAGGGGAAATTTAAATTAATGCCACACCTACATCTTCCTTGCTTCCAGATGGCCTCTGACCTCATATGTGATTGTTCTTTGAGGCCTCTCTGTGTTACTTCTGTGGTATGGCCATGATGTCCTGTTAAATTTTACTCTTGTGTTGGGGACACCTCAAACTTAGAACTTTCCCCATAATTAGGAGAGACCTAGAGATTCTGTTGGGTGACATCCTTCCCACCACATGCATTTTAAATGACCAGGGACTATTTTAAGAAGCAAAAGTGGCCACACTGTCCTTGCCTCTTATTAACTACCGGACTGAGATCCTGAAAAAAATTGTGCTTCCTAAAAACATCTGTGGTTTCCATTTGGGCTAGAGGGTTATATAACGGGACATCTTCTAACGTAGTCACTCTTGGAAGCATCAGGAGAGAGGTTCAGAAATTGCTTTGGGGCAATAGACCTATTAGCCCATGAATTGAAATTTTCAGCTTTAGAAGCAGTTTGACCTTATTTCCCGGAGGGACTGGTCAGAGTTTTGCTGATGTGTTTTTCTCTGTTCGTCTCTTCCCTCCCCATTCTCTCAAACTTCCCTGTCTCTCATTAAGATCTGGTCCCTTACAATGATTACCAGCACTGACGTGGAACTCGTCCACTCTGATTACATTGGCCTGGGCAATTGGCTGCAGACACAGAACTGTCCTGCTAACCACGACCTCCCAGCCCTGCCCCTGACCACGGGCACTCTGCTTCCCTGCCCACCTGCTTCCCCACCCCCCTCCGCCCACCCTCTCATCTCCTGCCTTCCCTGCTCCAAACACTTAACCTACGATAAGACTGGAATATAACCAAGTCATTTGTCAGTTGCCATAAAAACCGACTGCTCCGTATCAGCCCGGGTGAAGGTGTGAGTCTGGCAGCCGAGAGTTACCCCAAACCTCGCAGGTGGAGCCCAGGAGTAGCCACTGCAAGGCGCCTTCTCCTCGCCCCGTCCCGCACACATCGCTGGGCGTCTTTCTTCCTGGCCCCCGCTGTCTGTTTCTCCTCTGATCACCCCCCTCTGCCTCCTGTCCCCTGGTGTTGGACTTCTAACATGAGGCTGGTTTTTAAAATGTATTTTTCTTTCGTCACTCTGCTGATACTCGGGTTTTCTTTTGTAAATAAAACATGTCGTATGTCAGCCGTTTGGCCAACCATTTCTGCGGGGAACCTGACCCTTCCTTTACTAACCACCTGAAACCTCCTGGGAAAGGTGCGCACAGCCTGGTGGATGCAGGGCGCTCTCACTTTCTACCTGAGCAGGATATCTCTGTACTTTAGAGACCAAACCTGTGCCTCTGCGGATCCAAAGGAGGGGAGGACATCAATTTGTGGCTCCTGGGTTCTATCAAGCCCCCACCCCACTCTCCCCCTCTAGCTCCCCATCCTGACCAGCCAGAGTTCACCCCTGTCCAAGATGAGCTGGAGGCCATGGAGCTGTGGGGCTCTGGGATCTGACAGTCAGCGGAGCTCGGAGGCCCGACCGCAAAGGCGCGTAAGGCGACTGACCATGTGGTTTGTATGCTTCCTTTGGGGGCTTGTTGCATCAGCCTGCGTCTCCTGTTTGGACACCGTTAATGTTATTGTTATATTAACAGAAAAGTGTATTGAAAAGAAACTCCTTCATCTGTACACCACAGGACTGATTCCTGCTTGTCACTTTAATGGTGTCCTCAGAGAAAGACTGGCCCTAATGTTGAATTCTGGAATCCTTTCTGTGTCGGGTGATCGCGAGTCCTAAAATGCAACAAGACAGAAATGTCTGTATTTGAGGGAAACGGGGCCCCAGAGCAGGAATTCACAGATGATGTCATTGATCCTTATCCCCTCTAGGAATGACCTTGGTGCAAAGAGGAAAAGGGACATGATTGGAGAAACTACCTCTCGCTTAGTTAATCCCTCTAATTCTGAGATCACTTGGTGACCAGCTTCACTGGTATCCAAGAATGTGTGTTAGAATATGGCCTTTCTGCATCTGGTGACTGTGGCACTAGATTCGGTTCTTTTCAGTGGCTTTCGACATGTAACCGAATGACTTTCTACCGACTCTGATTCAAAGAGTTCCAGTTTTGGTGAACCGTTGGTCCAGCAGTATGTTCCAGAGCTTGCCCTCCTTAACCACATGGATTACTTTGTACATGCAGATATGTTTTTGCAAACCTATTTCCAACCTTTTTTTAATAAGCAAATAAAATTTTAAAACAATGTACATATGCTGATTCTTTTTATTTTATTCCATTTCTATATGTCACCTTAAACTTGTGTAATCTTGGCTGAGGTTTAACCAGAAAAACAACAGCTGCCTTCCTTTAGCTTTCATTCATTCAGAGTGTGAATGGATGAAAAAAAATGCTTTAACAGAAAAAAAGCAATTGTCTTGAGCCCAAGTGACTGGCAGAATTCTGTTATTCATTTATAACCCACCAGTCAGCAATGACTGTGAAAATGTAAGACTGATGCTAAATAAATGTTTGCCTGAAGAACTTGTCTTTTGGGCCTAAGAAAAACCTTTAAAACTCTAGGAAACAAGAGGAAGTTAGGTTAATCTAATAGATTCTAATTCTAAACTGTAATTTGCCTTTTGCTCATAAAGGAAAACACTTGTTACCGTTCTTTAGTCGATAGCTCTTTGTGACCCCGTGGACTGAAGCCTGCCAGGCTCCTCTGTCTGTGGGGTTTCCAGGCAAGAATCCTGGCGTGGGTTGCCGTTTCCTTTTCCAGGGGATCTTCCCAGACCGGGGATCGAACCCGGGTCTCCTGCGTTGCAGGCTGATTCTTTACCACTGAGTCACCAGGGAAACCCATGCTTGCAAAAGATTTGGGTTCTACTAACTGTTCATTGCAAATAGAAATTTGAAAGAGAACCATAAACTGAACGTATATTCCTTTTTCTCTGTAGCATCTCGTAACAGGGCATTGCCAGAAGTTGGGACAGGGTCTTTTATCACCAGGAGCTGTATTCTTCCCGAATCAGCAGTGTCTCCTGAACTTCTTTCAAGCTCACACAGCTTGGTTTAAGACCTTTTCATCTAAAATATTCAAACAAAGAGGTCTACATGTTGCCTTTGGGGATCCAAGTAATATATATGTATATTTCTGGTGCCTGTGCAGGAAATGAAAGCAGAGAGTGAGCAGGTGACCACCAGTGGTTGCCTGTTAGTTACGCACATGCTTCTGCACACAGAAAGCAGGGCTAGTGAGAAGGAAAGCTTGCCCAAGGTTAGATGACCTGACCCAGAATCACCTAAGAGAACTCTTGAGTGAGTGGGCTGTGTCATCAGCCACTTCATTCCTTTGTATCTCAGGTTTCTTGGTCTTAAACGAGTGAGTAGAGAGAAGGGTATTCTATACGCTTTGATGTTTGGCCCTAGGAAATGCATGGAGTACTGTGTCACTCAGGAGACACTCAAAGTTTGATATAAACGGTGAGGATCAAGCACTAGAGGTTCTAGTCCATTCATATCATCCTTGAATTGTGCAAATAAACCAGGCTTTGATTTTACTCGGTGATCTAAGTTTGTTTATTTGAGTTATGGGACCATTTCATTTGTCTGGAATTTGTCATCAGTTGGACCCCGTTCATGAGATTTTTATTGAGTGAAATGTTCATAATAAAAGGTGTCATTCAAGTTCAAGATTTTTGTGTTTACAATACTTTGCATTGTAATAAAAGCTGATTCTGAAGTGCATTTTTATTGACTTACCTATTTGGGCAGGAATATACTGACATATTATACTTTATATCATTTCTGGAAGTAATCATTTCATAAAAGGACATTGCTCTTCAGAATTTTAGTCACCTTGGTTAGAAACTCCTGATTTCTAGAAGTACAGACTTGGGACAGGGTGATGAAGAGTTCGGTTTAGGAGATAATTGCGTGTGAGCTGAAGCTGGGAGGGCAATCTGTGTGTGTGTGTGTGNTGTTGCATCAGCCTGCGTCTCCTGTTTGGACACCGTTAATGTTATTGTTATATTAACAGAAAAGTGTATTGAAAAGAAACTCCTTCATCTGTACACCACAGGACTGATTCCTGCTTGTCACTTTAATGGTGTCCTCAGAGAAAGACTGGCCCTAATGTTGAATTCTGGAATCCTTTCTGTGTCGGGTGATCGCGAGTCCTAAAATGCAACAAGACAGAAATGTCTGTATTTGAGGGAAACGGGGCCCCAGAGCAGGAATTCACAGATGATGTCATTGATCCTTATCCCCTCTAGGAATGACCTTGGTGCAAAGAGGAAAAGGGACATGATTGGAGAAACTACCTCTCGCTTAGTTAATCCCTCTAATTCTGAGATCACTTGGTGACCAGCTTCACTGGTATCCAAGAATGTGTGTTAGAATATGGCCTTTCTGCATCTGGTGACTGTGGCACTAGATTCGGTTCTTTTCAGTGGCTTTCGACATGTAACCGAATGACTTTCTACCGACTCTGATTCAAAGAGTTCCAGTTTTGGTGAACCGTTGGTCCAGCAGTATGTTCCAGAGCTTGCCCTCCTTAACCACATGGATTACTTTGTACATGCAGATATGTTTTTGCAAACCTATTTCCAACCTTTTTTTAATAAGCAAATAAAATTTTAAAACAATGTACATATGCTGATTCTTTTTATTTTATTCCATTTCTATATGTCACCTTAAACTTGTGTAATCTTGGCTGAGGTTTAACCAGAAAAACAACAGCTGCCTTCCTTTAGCTTTCATTCATTCAGAGTGTGAATGGATGAAAAAAAATGCTTTAACAGAAAAAAAGCAATTGTCTTGAGCCTAAGTGACTGGCAGAATTCTGTTATTCATTTATAACCCACCAGTCAGCAATGACTGTGAAAATGTAAGACTGATGCTAAATAAATGTTTGCCTGAAGAACTTGTCTTTTGGGCCTAAGAAAAACCTTTAAAACTCTAGGAAACAAGAGGAAGTTAGGTTAATCTAATAGATTCTAATTCTAAACTGTAATTTGCCTTTTGCTCATAAAGGAAAACACTTGTTACCGTTCTTTAGTCGATAGCTCTTTGTTACCCCGTGGACTGAAGCCTGCCAGGCTCCTCTGTCTGTGGGGTTTCCAGGCAAGAATCCTGGCGTGGGTTGCCGTTTCCTTTTCCAGGGGATCTTCCCAGACCGGGGATCGAACCCGGGTCTCCTGCATTGCAGGCAGATTCTTTACCACTGAGTCACCAGGGAAACCCATGCTTGCAAAAGATTTGGGTTCTACTAACTGTTCATTGCAAATAGAAATTTGAAAGAGAACCATAAACTGAACGTATATTCCTTTTTCTCTGTAGCATCTCGTAACAGGGCATTGCCAGAAGTTGGGACAGGGTCTTTTATCACCAGGAGCTGTATTCTTCCCGAATCAGCAGTGTCTCCTGAACTTCTTTCAAGCTCACACAGCTTGGTTTAAGACCTTTTCATCTAAAATATTCAAACAAAGAGGTCTACATGTTGCCTTTGGGGATCCAAGTAATATATATGTATATTTCTGGTGCCTGTGCAGGAAATGAAAGCAGAGAGTGAGCAGGTGACCACCAGTGGTTGCCTGTTAGTTACGCACATGCTTCTGCACACAGAAAGCAGGGCTAGTGAGAAGGAAAGCTTGCCCAAAGTTAGATGACCTGACGCAGAATCACCTAAGAGAACTCTTGAGTGAGTGGGCTGTGTCATCAGCCACTTCATTCCTTTGTATCTCAGGTTTCTTGGTCTTAAACGAGTGAGTAGAGAGAAGGGTATTCTATACGCTTTGATGTTTGGCCCTAGGAAATGCATGGAGTAATGTGTCACTCAGGAGACACTCAAAGTTTGATATAAATGGTGAGGATCAAGCACTAGAGGTTCTAGTCCATTCATATCATCCTTGAATTGTGCAAATAAACCAGGCTTTGATTTTACTCGGTGATCTAAGTTTGTTTATTTGAGTTATGGGAACATTTCATTCGTTTGGAATTTGTCATCAGTTGGACCCTGTTCATGAGATTTTTATTGAGTGAAATGTTCATAATAAAAGGTGTCATTCAAGTTCAAGATTTTTATGTTTACAATACTTTGCATTGTAATAAAAGCTGATTCTGAAGTGCATTTTTTTGACTTACCTATTTGGGCAGGAATATACTGACATATTAACTTTATATCATTTCTGGAAGTAATCATTTCATAAAAGGACATTGCTCTTCAGAATTTTAGTCACCTTGGTTAGAAACTCCTGATTTCTAGAAGTACAGACTTGGGACAGGGTGATGAAGAGTTCGGTTTAGGAGATAATTGCGTGTGAGCTGAAGCTGGGAGGGCAATCTGTGTGTGTGTGTGTGTGAGCGCTCAGCCGTGTCCGATGCTTTGTGACCCTGTAAACTGCAGCCCGCCAGGCTCCTCTGTCCATGGCATTTTCCAGGCAAGAATCCTGGAGTGAGTGGCCGTGTCCTCCTCCAGGGGAACTCCCCAAACCAGGGATCGATTGAACCACCGGCTCCTGCCTTGCAGGTGGATGCTTCTGTGCTAAACCAGCCGGGAAGCCCCTGGTTATTCCATAGTAACGTTTAATTTCCAGCTGCTCTCAACTGTCTCAGAGAAGCGCTTGTGGTCGTACTCGCTCTTTGAAGTCAGACCAGGCCCCTGCCCCGGTGTGAAGCCTTCCCTGAGCCCCCCGCACACCTGGGTAGCCTCCACAACCGCGGTGCCACCGTGCCTGCTGCTCCGGTTCGCTCTCTCAGCTCCGCGCCCCGCTCCCTTGGCACTTGTGTGCGCCCTTCGGGGGGCCCGGCCGCCCGCAGTGTGCTCAGCGCTGGGCACCTGTGCAGAGCATCTCTGCAGAACCACCCCTGCTGGCGCAGCCTGGTTTGTAGTCCAGCCGAGCCCCACACTCCGTCTACAGCGCGCTCACTATGAGCCGCAACGTTTGGGAGACAGCAGTGGTGCCCAGGAACGCCCGATCGGCTCCAGAAGCTTGCGAATCAGATCCGGTAAGTATTTCGGGACGTGAGGAAGCGTCACAGATGTAGAAAGCAAACGCGCGGGCCCCGGGGGACACTAGGGAGCAGGGTGAGCTGGGAGAGCGGGACTGACATGCACATGCTACTGTGTGCAAGATGGGCAGCTGGTAAGGCCACAGCGCCGGGAACTCTGCTGGATATTCCGTAATGACCTATATGGGGAGTGAATCTGAAAAGGAAGCCTGGGTACATGCATATGCATAACGATTCACTCTGCTCTACACCTGAAACTACAACATTGTAAGTCAACTATATTCCAACAAAAGCCAGGGCAACCGGAGAGTTACACACTTCGTGCATTTTTTTAAGTGACTTTAAGGAGCTCTTCCACCTTCAAATTTTAGAAATATGCAAAGACATCTACTTCTGCTTTATTGACTATGCCAAAGCCTTTGTGTGGATCACAATAAACTGGAAAATCCTGAAAGAGATGGGAATACCTGACCACCTGACCTGCCTCTTGAGAAATCTGTATGCAGGTCAGAAGCAGCAGTTAGAACTGGACATGGAACAACAGACTGGTTCCAAACAGGAAAAGGAGTACGTCAAGGCTATATGTTGTCACCCTGCTTATTTAACTTCTATACAGAGTACATCATGAGAAACGCTGGACTGGAAGAAACACAAGCTGGAATCAAGATTGCTGGGAGAAATATCAATAACCTCAGATATGCAGATGACACCACCCTTATGGCAGAAAGTGAGGAGGAACTAAAGAGCCTCTTGATGAAAGTGAAGGAGGAGAGTGAAAAAGTTGGCCTAAAGCTCAACATTCAGAAAACGAAGATCATGGCATCTGGTCTCATCACTTCAGGGGAAATAGATGGGGAAACAGTGGAAACAGTGTCAGACTTTATTTTTGGGGGCTCCAAAATCACTGCAGATGGTGACTGCAGCCATGAAATTAGAAGACGCTTACTCCTTGGAAGAAAAGTTATGACCAACCTAGATATTATATTGAAAAGCAGAGACATTACTTTGCCAACAAAGGTCCGTCTAGTTAAGGCTATGGTTTTTCCAGTGGTCATGTATGGATGTGAGAGTTGGACTGTAAAGAAAGCTGAGCGTCGAAGAACTGATGCTTTTGAACTGTGGTTGGAGAAGACTCTTGAGAGTCCCTTGGACTGCAAGGAGATCGAACCAGTCCATCCTAAAGAAGATAAGCCCTGGGTTTTCATTGAAAGGACTGATGCTGAGGCTGAAACTCCAATACTTTGGCACCCTCAAGTGGAGAGTTGACTCATTGGAAAAGACTCTGATGCTGGGAGGAGTTGAGGGCAGGAGGAGAAGGGGACGACAGAGGATGAGATGGCTGGATGGCATCACTGACTCGACGCACATGAGTCTGGGTGAACTCTGGGAGTTAGTGATGGACAGGGAGGCCTGGCGTGTTGCGATTCATGGGATCGCAAAGAGTCGGACACGACTGAGCAACTGAACTGAACTGAATAAGGGCTTGAAATAGGTAAATANAGAAGGGGACGACAGAGGATGAGATGGCTGGATGGCATCACTGACTCGACGCACATGAGTCTGGGTGAACTCTGGGAGTTAGTGATGGACAGGGAGGCCTGGCGTGTTGCGATTCATGGGATCGCAAAGAGTCGGACACGACTGAGCAACTGAACTGAACTGAATAAGGGCTTGAAATAGGTAAATAGACCTTGTCTTTCTGTAAATGCATCCATGTGCTCCTGTGCTTGTCCATCTCTGGGCATCCATCCATCCAGCAGACTTTTAATTAGTATCTGCCACGGTTCAGAATTCCATGGAAAGAAGAGCTGGTGGGCTACAGCCCATGGGGTCGGTAAGAGTTGGACGTCACTTCACTGGGGGTTCAGCTGTGTGTTATAGTGGAGGGGGAGCAAAGGGAAGCTTGCTGGTGTAGGTTGCTTTAAGCTAAAGCAAGTAAGGTCATTTGTACAAAGCTGGAAGGTCTATCGCATGATAAAATGCTCAGATTTCTGCCTGAAAGCAGTAGGAAGTCAGTGGGGGTCTTTAAGTAGGTAAATGACCTGATTGGGCTTCTTACGTGAAGGCACAGTTTTTATGTGGTGTATAAGACAGGCCTTTTAGGAAAAGACTCTGATGCTGGGAGGAGTTGAGGGCAGGAGGAGAAGGGGACGACAGAGGATGAGATGGCTGGATGGCATCACTGACTCGACGCACATGAGTCTGGGTGAACTCTGGGAGTTAGTGATGGACAGGGACTCCTGGCGTGTTGCGATTCGTGGGATCGCAAAGAGTCGGACACGACTGAGCAACTGAACTGAACTGAATAAGGGCTTGAAATAGGTAAATAGACCTTGTCTTTCTGTAAATGCATCCATGTGCTCCTGTGCTTGTCCATCTCTGGGCATCCATCCATCCAGCAGACTTTTAATTAGTATCTGCCACGGTTCAGAATTCCATGGAAAGAAGAGCTGGTGGGCTACAGCCCATGGGGTCGGTAAGAGTTGGACGTCACTTCACTGGGGGTTCAGCTGTGTGTTATAGTGGAGGGGGAGCAAAGGGAAGCTTGCTGGTGTAGGTTGCTTTAAGCTAAAGCAAGTAAGGTCATTTGTACAAAGCTGGAAGGTCTATCGCATGATAAAATGCTCAGATTTCTGCCTGAAAGCAGTAGGAAGTCAGTGGGGGTCTTTAAGTAGGTAAATGACCTGATTGGGCTTCTTACGTGAAGGCACAGTTTTTATGTGGTGTATAAGACAGGCCTTTTAGGACGACCTCCCACATACCAGCATCTGTTCTGGATGTATAGGTTGACTTGCACAAGCTAGCTTACGTGTTCCCTTTTTACAAATGATCAACCGCACTAAGTGGAAAGTCCAGGGTGACAGACCTCCCCGGAAGGGACAAAGGAAGGATTCTCATGGGTTTGTTCCCCTGGCTCATGGCCCCTCCTTAGCGGGTTTGTCATAACCTGAATGGACTTCCTGGCCAGCCCGATACATCCATCCCGCAATGCTTGGCGCAGGGGTTCAGATGAAGGGGCTGGCCCACAGTGATACAGGAGTGAGGGGAGTGGCTTTAACTGCTGAAGGAGAAGTCTGCAGGCAGGGTCTGATGACTGATGGCAGGAGGCTGGGTGATGACAGGCAGAAGGGAAGAATGGCTTCAGGACGGCAAGTCTGGGAGGTTGAGTGAATGGGAATTTCACTGAGTGAGACAGAGACTTGAGGAGGAAAGGAGAGAGATTTTAGAACGGCAAGTTGTTTTGCGGTGTTTCTGCTTTTCTCGGAGTACAGTGTTAACAGCAGATAGTAACTCAAGGAGATTGAGATGGGTGGGGAATGATGCTGGATGACTAATTCAGACCGTGACAGCCGTCAGGACGGAGTCCCTGTGGGCCTGTCCCCCATGAGAAGGGCTGTGCAAATGCAGAATGGACGTTTCCAAGGACTGGACCAAAATATTTGGTTTTAAAAATAACATTTTGTTCTGGTTTGTTGTAGCATTGGAAACACTGATGCAAATGGTCCATTTGTGCTAAACAAGCTCAGAGTTTAGATAATTCCTTTGTCACAATGTTCTGGTTATTCTATACTCTCTAGAATAACTATCTTTAACAAAAATCAACTACATGAATATATTTGCAACAGTTTTACATTATTTATCAGGCTGAATAATTGTATTAGCAGTTTGGCTGACACAAGATGCTTAAGTCTTGATAAAATTTAAAATGCAAGTTGCAGAACAATATTACAATATTTATCTACTATTCTGTTCTATCCACATTGAAAATTGGGATGAATAATCTCCAGACACTTAACCATGCTTACCTTCTGGTTATAGAATTGTGCAAAGTGTTACTTTCACTTAACTGTTCATGTTTAACATTTCTCTATTGTTTCAAAGGTATTTTGCAATAAACCTGTGTACTCAGAAGCTTAATACTTTACAGGAAAATCACAGAAGATTTCAGAGTAAAATACTACCTTACAAAAATAATCTATCACCTTTTTAATACCCTTATCATAATAAATGATATGAATGAATGAAGAAAAATGAGTCACCAGTTTTAGAAAAATGGAGGCAGTGATTATTTTAAAAGCAGAATAAAAGGGTCAGTGGGAGGGGTGGGACGATTTGCTTGTTTCTAAATGCAGAAATGTTAGTAATGATTTATTTTCTCTGTATCTTCCTAATAAAAAACATATGCTGGCATGAATAACATATTTCATTGTTTCTAGAATGTTTAATTGCATTTGATCTTATTAACTAAAAAGATTACCGTGACCAGTATAGTGAAATTGAACTTCCGTAACTTAAAAGAAGGAGATCAGCCCTGGGATTTCTTTGGAAGGAATGATGCTAAAGCTGAAACTCCCAGTACTTTGGCCATCTCATGAGAAGAGTTGACTCACTGGAAAAGACTCTGATGCTGGGAGGGATTGGGGGCAGGAGGAGAAGGGGACGACTGAGGATGAGATAGCTGGATGGCATCACGGACTCGATGGACGTGAATGTGAATGAACTCCGGGAGTTGGTGATGGACAGGGAGGCCTGGCGTCCTGCGATTCACCCCTGGCGTCCTGGGGTCATAAAGAGTCGGACACGACTGAGTGAATGAACTGAACTGAACTGAACTTAAAAGAGGTTTTATAACGGAATCCAGAGAAGTGAAAATGTCTTTTCTTCAGATTGAGATGAACTTTGTACGGAAACGAAACAAAGCTGAGTCAGACAGAAAGAGAACGTGTCCTCACTGAAGACAGTCGTCTCCATTTTTCACCGTCCTGTCATCTGACCCAGAGTCATGACTCCTGATAAAACTGTATCCCCACCATATCCTGAAACTCACGTCACAAAATCGTCAACCAGCTCAGCTTCTGCGCTGAGAGATCACTGTTATTTGAATGTGCTCAGATATTGAATAGATGTGTTGAAGAGGACTTGTTTCTTAGAACATTCATGTGTTTTCACCTTACCTAGCCTTTCTCACGTATATGGTTATATTTCTGAGCTGGCAAGTGTGCAGGCTGAAAGGACTGAACTTCACAAGCAGAGTTTTTTGGCAAACATTCCGGTTATCAGATCTGGACACCACAAGCAGAAGGCCTGCTAACCAAACCTTCGTCCGGCTGCCCGCTCAAGTTCTGTCTCTGATTTCACACGAGCCTGCGCGTGCTTCATCAGACCAGCAGAGAGCCACAGCTCTGAGGGCGATCGACAACAGAACAGCTAAAAAGTGGCTGCAACGCAAAAGCAGTGCGGTGCGGCTGTGCACAGCACGGGGGCGACGTGCCGTTCCCCCGAAACACCCGCGGCCCGCGTCTGCAGTGCTTTCTGAAGAGTCGGGTCCGTACCCGCAGGCTGAGGATGGCTTCCAGGGACTGGAGAGCGATCCGAGGGGCCATGAACCTGGTCACCCATCTCCCCGGGGCCATGAACCTGGTCACCCATCTCCCCAGCAGCTTGGCAGCGTGCAGACAGACCGAGGGCTTCTGCCGGCACGGCTGAGCAAGGATCGCGGCATGGACTCTACTTCTGAACCTGGATGTCGCCTTGTCTTTGAATGTTCACGCCTGTCCAAGCGGCCACCGGCTGCAGCAATGTTGGTTGTTTGCAATCCGCCACCTGATTTGTTGCTCGCGAGTGTTGTACCACCAGGGACGCGCAGCTGTGTCTGACTCTCTGCAGCCCTGGGAACTGTAGCCTGCCCGGCTCCTCTGTCCATGGGATTCTCCAGCGAGAGCGCTGGAGGCGGTTGCCATGCCCTCCTCGAGGGCATCTTCCCGACCCGGGGATCAGACTTGCATCTCNGGACGCGCAGCCGTGTCTGACTCTCTGCAGCCCTGGGAACTGTAGCCTGCCCGGCTCCTCTGTCCATGGGATTCTCCAGCGAGAGCGCTGGAGGCGGTTGCCATGCCCTCCTCGAGGGCATCTTCCCGACCCGGGGATCAGACTTGCATCTCTCGCGTCTCCTGCCCTGGTAGGTGGATGCTCGACCACGGTGTCAGCGGGGAAGCCCCGTTACTCACGCGGGACCTTACTAGCCTGGAGTTGTTGTCCAGACGTGCTTCCCTCAGCTGATTAAAGGCTGGGTTTCTCCTCTCCCTAAATCTGGTATCGCCAGAGATGCCGTGTGGTCAGGCCGCCCCCGATGGCTGCTGTCTCGCTCCCTCGTTAATGCTGCGGGGCCAGTGTCCGGGCCCTGCTGACTCACGCAGCTGCCCTTCCCACATGCTGGCCGCCCCTGCCCGCCCCCGGCCCCCGCTGGCACTTGGTCTCACCAAGGGGCTGCCCTCGGTGTGCCCGCCTGCACGCTTCCTGGTAACTGATGAGCCAGCCTGTGGTCAGTTCCTCCTATAACGGGCAGCTTTCCCTTCTCTCCTGGGAGTGGAGACTGCGCCATGCCCGGCTGCAGCCTGCTGCCCACGGTGGGCACCACTCCAGGATGCCGCTCCAGACGTGTGAGATCCATCAAAGCACCGACTCGGCTGCCACTGACTCCCGCCTCCTTCAGTCTTGGGCGGGGGAGCGTCTTACAGGCCTGCAGGGCGCAACCCGGCACACTCCTGCACACGCCTGCACGCTGGCTGCGGTGTGAGAGACAGTCTAGCCTGGCTAACACTGCGTTCTCTTGTACTGCCATTGGCAGCAGCCCGGATGGACCTAGAGAATGTCACCCTGAGTGAAGGAAATCAGAGGAGGAGGACGTCCTTCATATGTGGCCTCTAAAAAGAAATGATACGGATGAGCTTGCTTACAAAACAGAAAGAGGCTCATGGACTTTAGAAAATGAACTTACGGTTTCTGGGGCGGGGAGGGGGTCCTTAGGGAGTTCAGGGTGGTCATGTACACAGAGCTGTACTTAAAGTGGATAACGATGAGTCTGAGTGAACTCCGGGAGTTGGTGGTGGACAGGGAGGCCCGGCGTGCTGCGACTCATGGGGTCGCAAAGAGTCGGACGCTGAGCGACTGAGCTGGGCTGAACCAGCGGGGACCCGCTGGCTGGCACAGGGAACTCCGCTCAGTGTCACGTGGCAGCCTGGACGGAGGCGCTGGGGGGAGAGGGGGCGCACGGAGGCCCTGCGCTGTCCGCCAACCCTCACTCACCTTCACTGGCTATACCCAGATGACAAGATAAACCGTTAAACAGCAAACCCCGCAGAGCTGAACTCGCCGCTTGCTGAGCACCGGTTAGCCTCCTTTCCCGACGGCCTCAGAGGCCGCGTGGCGCGTTCCCGGCCTGTGACCTGGCCGGAGGGCCTCCAGGCGCCGCGGCTGGGACGGTGTGCGTCCCGCGCGGCGCCCTGTGTGCGCGGACGCCCGGGCTCCGTGGGGCCGGGGCAGCCGGGCGGAGGCTGCTGGCTTCCGGGGGGGCCGGGGCCGCGGTGCCGGCTCGCGCTCCTCCCGCGGAGGGTCAGCGAGCCTCCCGTGGCCGCTCCCGTCCCCGCCGCCGGGAGCCTCTTCCGCAGACGCAGCCTCGCGCGCTCGGCCCCGGGGGCGCTGGCAGCTGTGCCTGCGACACCGCGCGCGCCCGCCCCGCGGAGCTCCGCGCCCGCCCGCGTACCTGCGCGCCCGCCCC
>SJYX01013060.1:13446-38679 GCA_006410675.1 Oreotragus oreotragus | reverse complement strand
GACGCCAGTCACCGGGCCAGGTGATCACGAGCGTGTCTGCCTGGAAATCAGGTCTCCGTGCCCGCCGCCTCCCTGCCCCCACGGGGGTTCCGTGGCGCTGCTAGAGCAGCTCACGGCTCAGTAACCCTCAGGTTCCTCCCTCGGCTATTGGTTTATTGCTGAGAACATTCAAGGAGATGAATCAACAGCCAGATGAGGAGACACCCAGGGCGAGGCCCCGAGCCAAGGAGCCTCTGTCCCTGTGGAGTCTGGGGCTGAGCTCGTGGACACGTGGATGTGTCTTTCTTGCCCAGCCTGGAAGCTCTCGGAATCCTGACCTTTGGGTTCCTATGGAGACTTCGCTACACGGGCACGAAATGGAACATAACTGACTAAACGTTGCTGATGAGTATTTCCACCTCCAGCTTTCATCCCCTCCCTACCATCCATAACAAAAGACGTCTTTGTGGCTTTCATCACTTAGGAAATGCGGAGGTTTTTAAAGAGCTCTGTGCCAGAAACAGGGATGAAGATCAAATACATGTATCCATATATTGGGGGCTTCCCAGGTGGCGCTCGGGGTAGAGAATCTACCTGACAATACAGGAGCCGCAAGAGACGCAGTTTCGATCCCTGGGAAGGGAAGATCCCCTGGAGAAAGAAATGGCAACGCACTCCAGTATTTCTGCCTTGAAAATTCCATGGACAGAGGAGCCTGGTGGGCTACAGAGTCAGACATGGGTTGCAGTCAGACTTGACCGATCACACACACAGACACACACACACATGAATATAGATACATATTTCCCAGCCCAGCCTAGCACTCTGTGATGACCTAGAGCAGTGGGAGGCTCAAGAGGGAGGTGCTATGTGTATAATTGCGGCTGACTTGCATTGTCGTACAGCAGAAGCCAACACAACCCTGTAAGGCAATTTTTCTCCAATTAAAAAATAAGTTTAATATCTATCTAGTAGCTATAAATCAAGTATATAGTAAGTATATGTATATATCAATATATATCAAATCTATAGGTATATATAATATGTATTTCTTATAAATTACAATACCATACCACGATAGCAGGAAATTTTATTCACATATGTATCTCAAGAACCTAGAACAGTTTCTGGAATATATTATCTGTTGAATAACAATGCAACAGGGCAGCTGATGCCTTGTTAATACAGACTCGTGTTAGTCACTCAGGCATGTCTGACTCTCACAGGCTTCAGCCCACCAGGCGCCTCTGTCCATGGGATTCTCCAGGCAAGAACACTGGAGTGGGCTGCCATCTTCTACTCCAAGAGATCTTCCTGCCTCAGGGATCAAACCCGGGTCTCCTGTACTGCAGGCGGATTCTTTACCATCTGAGCCACCAGGGAAACCCAAGAATACAGACCATTGAGTTGGCTAATTAATGGCTGCTTCTGACTTAGAGGTCAGAATTTCTGAAGGACGCATGCATTTACATTTCTCCACGATTTTTCTACTGCGTTGGTAACAAGGCATAATGATAAAGGAATTCGTAATGCTTTTCTAACAACTTAAAAAATATTTTATTCAGACTTTGTGAGTTTGCCCCAAAGTAAAAGACAGATAGACTTTACGCTCAGAATTTTCTCTAAATATTAAAAACCCTTTTCAGTTTTAAGCTTTAAAATGGCATCGCCGTTAAAGTGTTGCTTCTCCATGATTAAATACAGGCTGACAAGTTGGAGCTCTATAAGCCCAATCTACAAAGCCCAGGTGTGCCGTGAGCAAGACCCTCGCTGGCAGCTGCTGTCTGCAAGGTTTTACTAGGTATTAATTTTGGAATTGAAAAGTGAGGTGTGAAAGCAAAATTAAGACCTGAAATAAAGATTGGTTGGAAGTCAGAGCTTCTCGTGGACCCAGTAGCCCTGGCGCCTGAGTGAGCCTCCTGCCGCAGTCCCGTTCAGCCATCCTCGTTACCTCGCTGGCAGCTGCTGTCTGCAAGGTTTTACTAGGTATTAATTTTGGAATTGAAAAGTGAGGTGTGAAAGCAAAATTAAGACCTGAAATAAAGATTGGTTGGAAGTCAGAGCTTCTCGTGGACCCAGTAGCCCTGGCGCCTGAGTGAGCCTCCTGCCGCAGTCCCGTTCAGCCATCCTCGTTGGAAAAGGGATCCGACACCTTGCTGGCTGCCAGCCGGATGACAGTCGGCCTCAGCTGGAGGCTGTTTTACCAAGAGCCGATCTCAGGCTCTTTTTGAAGGTGGAGTGCTGAGTAGTAGTGATGCTGCAAAGCTTCTCAGTTCTCTTTATTTTAGACTTTTGGGCAGAGAGAAGGGTCAGTGGAGGGGGGGTATTAGATGGGGGATACCATTTCTCTGCAAGAGCCTGTCCTTAAGTGGAAATGGAATCTCAATGTCTATCTTGGAAAGATCAAGCCTTCGTAAATAGGGTTCTATCCAGTTCAAACTTGGCATTGTAGAGATTGGCAGCTATATCCCTGCTGGGGCTTTTAGGTTTTGAGGACTCGGGATTTGCTACCTGGCCGGTGGGAGGTTTCAGCCTGGAGACCTGGACGTGTCATGTTCTTGACTGACTGTGGTACTAAGCTCCCTGTTCAGGAGAAGGTAGGGAAGCAAATCATACAGACTCGGAAAAAAAAGGAGGGGGGGGCACAGGTATTGTGACCCTGTCTGGATCTGTCAAGGAGGAAATTAGCAAGAAAGGAGCGGAAGGAATAGTAGAGAATCTGATAACTGCATGTATTTCTTCAAAACCTCGTTCATTTTGGGTAAACCTGCCAAGTTAAACCAAATCCTGCTCTTCAACTGTTTTTAAAGTCGGCAGCCTTGTTTCATCACTCCAACCCGAGCCTCTGGGCCAGCTTGTGGCCTAGTTTGGAGACGTTATTAATCAGTCTCACTGACCACAGCGCTTGTATTTGCTTTGCAAATTTAGAGGAGGAAGTAGGCGGAGAAAGGAGAGCCTTGCATTCTGGGTAGAGAACGGCTTTAACGACCTGCATTAGTCCTTAGCTCTGTCTTGGCTCCCTGGTCCTGATGGAACTCCGGGATCCCCCAGGCCTGGAGAGGGGGGCTGGCTGTGTCAAGGGCATCACTACGCCCATTCAAGAGGCCTTACAGCAAGCTGCACCCTACGCGGACCCAGGCATAAGGGGGTGACGCCAGACTTGAGTACAGTATCTCCCATTTGGCCCCCTTTTCTGGGGTAGGGCGAGTGTGACCGCTTAGGACCCACCCTGGAAGAAGAGTCTGCTTGGTGAAAGGATGTGCTAAACCAGGATTTATATGTGAGTACTGCTGTCTGTCGGAGAAGGCAATGGCACCCCACTCCAGTAGTCTTGCCTGGAAAATCCCCTAGACAGGGGAGTCTGGTAGACTGCAGTCCATGGGGTCGCTAAGAGTCGGACACGACTGAGCGACTTCACTTTCACTTTCATGCATTGGAGAAGGAAATGGCAACTCACTCCAGTGTTCTTGCCTGGAGAATCCCAGGGACGGGGGAGCCTGGTGGGCTGCCGTCTATGGGGTCGCAGAGTCGGACACGACTGAAGCGACTTAGCAGCAGCAGCAGCACTGCTGTGTACTATGAAGTGGCATCGCAGTCCTATAAACTAATCCCTGCCTGATTTGAGGCGGAAATCTCAAACCTTACACATCTTGTGATACAAGAAAACTCTCAGAACTTTAAACATCACAAGTTCCTAATTAAAAAAAAACTACAGTAAATATAGAATGCTATTTTGATAAGACGTGAAGCTTGCTGGGCGGAGGTGTTGATAGCAAACAGTTGCGGCTTTTGAACCACGGAGGAGAGCTGGGAGGAACACTGCAGTCTTCCGAGCTAAGTGGGAAACCGGAGGTTGGCATCTGTGGCTTACCGCTCTGTTTCTGGTTCCCCTGAACCGGCTTAGAACAGAAGCCCAGCTCTCCTGGCTTGGCGGCTCGCCCTTTCTTGCAGAGACGCGTCTGCGGGACCCCGGCTGAGCCCAGGGGACACACGTGCTCTGCTGCTGCAGGAGGTCGGCTGGCCCGTGTGGTCAGTCGCGGCCCCCTCGTTGTGACTCCATGGACTGCAGCCCGCCAGGCTCCTGCGTCCACGGGGGTCTTCCAGGCTAGGACACTGGAGTGGGTCTCCATGCCCTCTCCAGGGGATCTTCCCAACGTCTCTGGGCTCTTGCGTTGGTTGGCGCGTTCTTTACACTTGAGCCACCTGGGGAACCGCAGTCATCCCTAACCCATTGCAAATGAGTGCTTTTTGGTTTCCGGTTCCCCAGAAAGCAGGCGGTTATTGGAAACTTGATCAAGCTCTTTTTTTAAGGGTTGTCTCTGTGTTCGTTAATGTGACTACTTTATGCCCTCTGGCTATTGCAAGACACATTTTCTCTCCTTTCAAAACTCCACAATACTTAAGGTTTTTCCTTTTCCTTTGCTGCTTACAATCAGGACACTAACTCATGGTTTACTGAAGAGAAGCAGCGGGCAATCGCGGGTAAAATGGAGACAGCTGTTGTGGATTGTTCTTCCGCCGGTCACTATGTTCAACCGGATGGTGTTCTTCACATTTAGCTGGTGTTCCTCAATAGCGTAACACTTAGCACCTGGTGAAAATCTGCACACGAGCAAACAGAATTTTGGTTTGAGTGACTTGACTCCTCGTCTGTTCTAATTTGCGTGTCACAGACGCACGTGGCAAGAGAGCATGTATGGCAGCTTTCTTCTCCTCCCCATGTAGAATTTCCTTTATGGAAGCGTTTGTATTTTTTCTCTTTTCAGTTCTCGTTTCTTCTATTCAACCTATTTTGCCATGAGCAACGATTCTAACAGCTCAGCTTGCCTTGCTCCCTCGAGTTCCCCTGCATGAGCTGGGAGTTTTATTTGGCTCCCTGTGTTTATGTTCTCTGAATAAACAGAGATCTGGCTGTTAAACTCTCAAGGAATGGCAAATGGGCAGGACCAGGAAGTCTGATAGCTCCTGCTTCTGAAAGCCGTTTGGTACAAAAGCCTCTTTACTCTGAATGCAAACTGGAGTGAGCCTGCGAGAGCAGGAGGAATTCAGTCCAACAACATAGCCCTTTGGGGTCTACACGGGTCTGTAGGATTGGAGAGCCCCTCCGCGGCGAAATGGGCTCTCACTCAGCAAGTGAGTCTCAATGTTCTTATTGAATATTCAGCACAGTGGTCCCTCGGTATCTGTGGGCGAATGGTTCCTAGGACTCCCTGTGGACGCCAGAACCTGAAAACCCGAGTCCTTCACACTGGCATCAGAAGCCCCCTGTGCCCGCTGGTTCTGCACCCGTGGAAGTGCAGGGCTGACGCTGTGACAGGCCTGTTTGTGGTCAGTCGCGTCCGAGTCTTTGGGACCCAAGGACTGGAGCCCACCAGGCCCGTGTCCACGGGTACGTGCCGGGCATAGCTCTAGGGGCTTGAGGTACACCTCTTTTGGGGATACAGAAACCCTCCCTGCGAAAGCTGCTCTAGCAGGAGCTGGGGGCTTTTTCACACCGGCTCACCCCCAACATCACACGTCTAAAGGAAGGGGTGGGGCTTCTTTCTGGCGCACAGTCTGAAAGTAACTGCCACTTCCTCGGGGCAGGTCATGGTTGCTTTATTCTGAGTCTGTGATACGTGCTCACTTTTCCTCTGCTAGTGGCGGCTAAGTCCATGCCTTCCAAGCCGGGCTGGCTGGACCCGAGTCCCAGCCGCGCCAGCAGGCCTGTGATGTGGCCATTCACTGCCGCCGTCTCGGGCCCATCTTGAAACGGGGAGGTGATCTTGTGTACAGTACTGGCTGATGTAGGAATTAATTTACATAAAGCAGCTGGGTTTGGCCCGTTAAAGGTGCTTAATAGCGATGCTTTGTCTGATACCATTTCCCCCAAGTGGACGCCAGTCACGGCTCACGCAGTCACTTCTGCGCCTACTGCCGGGCGCGGGTGGGCACGCGCGGGGCGGCCCCAGCTCCTTTCCGCCCGGCAGTTGGCAGGCTCTCCGCTGGGTGTGAGGGTGCGGGGAGGACGCGGCCCCTGCTCCCAGCGCCTGTAGCAGGCCTAGTGCCTGTCTGCTGCACGAGCGGGAGGACTGGTCTGACGCCCGCCCCTCGACTGGCTAGGGCACACCACAGAAACCCCAAACGCAGGGTCCTCGCTGCTGAATTTCCAGACGAGACTTTGCTGGACACACTGATGCCAGCGGGCCAGTCTCAGCGCCCAGGACAGAGGAGAAGAGGCGCCAACAGGAGCTTCACAGCGTGGCAGGTGGGGCAGTGAGGTTTTGGGGCGCAGACACGGAAAGCAGCAAGCTCTGTGGGACACAGGAGAAGGGGGAGCAGAGTGAACGGAGCTCAGGCAAGCCCGGCCTTGCTGAGCTGGTGGGTCACAGGCAACAGTGCCTGGAAGGAGAGTGCGGAGGGCCTAGTGCCCGGGCCTAGTGCCCGGGAGCTGAGCTGAGGGGTCGGCGCTGACGGCACTTGGCGATCACAGCTGCCGCGCCACCTGGGTCTGCTTTTCCCACTGAAAGAGACACTGAATAAGGAAGGGGCAGTTTTATTCTTATTTCCAACATTCAGACAGCATTACACAATAAGACAATTCTATAAAGTGACATTTTACTGCGATTTCCTAAGGAAGGGATATCCCTTCCCGACCCTCCCCCACAAACTTTCAGCCCCCAGAGCAGGCTTCCTGTCGGAAGGCAGCTATTGCTTCATCCTGCCCTGAGGAAGGAGTTTCAAGCACCACACTGTTATTTTTTCTGAAATTTTCTTCCTCCTACAGCCGATAATCCTCAGGTCTGAAAGACAAAAATCAGTGTTTATTTTTTTAACAACTCGTTATTTCACTTTCTCCTGCCCGATGCAGGAAGATTATTTTTCCAATTTAAAATGAAAGTAACTGTTCAGCAAGAAATATATCCAAATATTATGTCTAAATTTTTGGTGAAAAACATTAAGGCCAAATGACTGCAAAGTAGAACAGTTATGTGGCAATTTCCAAGTTCTTTTGAGAGTATAAATATAGGCTCCCACGTGCCTATACATGAATGTATGTACAAATAAGCCTGAATTCAATTTCCCCAAAGCCCTTTTAATAGAAAGGATTATATACAAAGATAAGGATTTAACTAATAATAGCATATTCTGAGTAAAATAATTTCCCTATTTATATTATATCATACACTAAATTTAATTTTCACAAAACAATTGTATAAACAGTCCTTTGTACTTTAATTACACATACATTTATTACATATATGTATGTATATGTATATATATGGTCTTTTACTATATACATAAGGTCTTTCCTTCATTTATGTATTTATAGGATTAATCTTACCTGACAGTTCCTTCTAGTAGTAAATTAAAACAAAGAACATTTTCAGAGAAATGTTAAATTTCAAAAATGGAGAAAATGAGGGAAAGGAACTTACAAAATGTAAGAAGTGTTTGTGTCTCATATTTTATAGTAGTGTATTTGTGGGTATTGGACGCCTGCAGAATTTTCAGAAGGCATTTAGTAGTAAGCAAACTAAACAGATATTTCTGAAACAGCTGTAAAAATATTCGATAGTTTGAGTTCCTTTAAAAAGTGTTGCCCTGAAACAACTTATCTCACCCTTTCTACATTTATAGCGTATTAAAAAAAAAAAAAAAAGGTCAGATAGCCCAGACAGGAAGAGCGGCTTCTGGTGCCCAAGTAAACGAGCGAGGGCACACTTCAAAGTCATCCCAACATGCTTCACCATCATCGCTCTGCAACAAGAGAGACTGCAGCATTCTGTGGCTGTTCTTGAAATCTCTTTTCAAACGTAAAAACCGAATCCAAAGTCTGGGAAGTGACAACTAGATAAACAACAGCTGGAAGGGGCTCCAAAATGTGCCCTTCTAGTCTCGCATGCGTGACTCAGTACAGTTCAAGCTCCCAGGCAAGAGACACCAGTGCCTTTTAGGAACCAGTTTCTTCTCCCATCCAGCTGGTTCACATAATTAAAAAAGGGAGGCGGTGATGCCACTGGAAGGAAGCCTAAGATTCTAACAAGGAGTTTCTACAATTCCACCCAAAATTAAGCGTGCTTAGCCACCGTCTGGTTGTTTCCACACCAAAAGCCAATTTATTCACGATGAGATGACGAAAGTACCTTTTAGTGGGACTAGGGAGTAAAGTAGGAAGCACGTGGTAAGGCTGATCGGTCAGGTGAGGTAAACACGCTTGACTGTGACCTGAAGGAAAGGGGGCTAACGAGCTCGACTCTGTGACCCTCGGAGACAGTGCGGAGGATGGAGATGAGGCCCGTCAGGACTCCGGCAGGTGAGAGGGACGGAGGTGAGGCCTTAAGAAAGGGAAGGGGGGAGCGGAGGGACCGCAGAGGAAGGGGCTGCTGCGAAAGTTCGCTGCAAGGGCCACTGTGAGTCTTCAGCCTGAAGAACGCAGGCAACGCAGGCGGAGCACGGAGGAGCAGAGTGAAGGGAAGGAGCCTGGCTGTGTACACGCTGTCCGGACGTGGCAGGCAGCCAGTACGCAGGATTTGGAGTTTAGGAGAAACGGGGAAAGGGAGAGACATCAGCCACAGCGCCCGCAGGCCTGGCCTCCCGAGCCTCTAACCGCCTGCTGTCCCGCCTCGCCAGCGGGAGCACTCCCACCAGCCCTCCACTGCCAGATCCGAGCGTCTCCGAAGTCCACCCGTGACCAGCCTCCGTGACGGCCCCAGGGGACTGCGCCGAGTCATCCTCCCACACCCTGCCCTGGCCCCGCCACACTGCCTGCTGCTGCCCAGGTAAGAACTTCCGCACCGCGGGACTTGGGCGCTTGGCACTTTCTGCGTTTCAAATGTCTGTGACATCTCCCTGCCTGGTAGACTTGACTGATCCTCCAAACGTGAACGTGCTCAGTCCTGTCCGACTCTTTGCGACCCCATGGACTGTAGCCTACCAGGCTCCTCTGTCCATGGGATTTTCCAGGCAAGAGTACTGGAGTGGGTTGCCATTTCCTTCTCCAGGGGATCTTCCCGACCCAGGGATCCAACCCAGGTCTCCCGCATTGTAGACAGACGCTTAACCGTCTGAGCCAAACCCACCCTCAAAATCACACGTTCTGGGAAACGCTGCACAAGTCTCCCTTTCTGAGGAAGGGCTCTCTTCCTTTCTGCCAGGGAACTCCACGCTTGCTTCTATTACAGTATCTCAAACTGCGCTTGCCCTACGTGAGTGAGTCAACACTGCTCTGAACGTAACCAATATTTGGTGTCCCTGTAGATGACAGTGCCGGTGCTTAGAGGCCGTGAAGTACGTTAACTACACCACAAGCACAGTCTGGTGTTGCCTTCCTAGCCACACAGTGAGAAAGACTGTCGTCAACCCCACACAGCTGACAAGGCGGACCCTCGGAGGAGCTGAGGGACCGAAGGACACGCGGCCGGCAGGGAAGGGCAGGGCCCCACTGCAGACCTCCGACCTGCTGCTCGCAAGCCCCGTTCTATTCATGAGTGCCCATCACAGAAGGCACAGTCCCGATATAATCCATCTTACGCGTCCAGCAATGAGGACAGCATCCTGTGTGCTGTGGAGGCTTTAAGATACTCATCACTGCAGTGGCTGCCTTGAAAACGTCACTGCGCTCATAAAGTCACCCTTTCCTCTTTCAGAATCTTTTGCAGGTGGTTAATTTGCTTCAGAGGTGGGGGTGGTGTGGAGAACAGTATCATGGCCAAGGGACTAGATATTTCAGATGTTAGCAGAGCTAGAAAAATCAGCTTATGTGGGAGGCAATTAAAAATACTACATGGCTTCAGGAGGTACCCCCGTGGGAAGAAGGAGGTATCTGCATTAAATGTGTTTCTCTCTCTCCACCCACACAAAGGAAAGCAGGGACACATACAACATGCTCGGCCTGCTCACTCCCTTCCACCAAAAGCAGGCCACCCAGTACAAGAAGGGGAGGGGAGGGCCATGGGCCTGAGGGCATCTCCAACTTCGGTGGGCACGCGAATCACCTGGGTTCTTGTAAAAATGCAGATTTTGATTCAGTTAAGTCTGTAAAAGGTCATGACTCTGCATTTCTAACAAGCTCCCCTATGATGCAATTCTGGTCCACGGACCTCAGACCTCCCACAGAGCCATTCCTAAGACAGAGGCGGTGACTAAAGATGCTGAAGAAGCACTTTCAGCAGAAATTTCTAGAGCTAAGCTGTGCCCAACAGAAAACAACACAATCCCTTATGAGCAAGAGACGGTTTCAGCTGATGTATAGCATCCTTCTGGCTCTTTACCCACCAGAGGGCTCTCTTAATCGGCAGTTCTATGCTCTTCCGACACAACAATGGCGAGCTATAAATTACGGTAACATCTACAGAGGTGAGACACTGAAATTCCTTTGACATCTATCAAAGAAAGATTAACTGTAGCTTTAACTGAGTGGATGTCACTGTATTAGGGTTCTTTAAAATTTTAAACCTTTATTAGTTTAAAACTAATATATGTACAGCAACATTATGTTAATCAGAATTGAACTCAGACGTTGCGTACATATTTATCCTATTTTATGTTTAGATCTACATACTCTCCTTACTAGATTAAGTAATTTTTAAAAGCAAGAAATCTGGCAACTAGCATATTCCTTTTCAGCCTAAAGATACTTAAATGCTGTTTGAAACTTTAATGAACTTTAATGAAATGGCTTGATCTTTTGCCAAATGGATGACAGGTAATTCAGTCTGTATTAGCCATGGTTCTCTTCACTGCGAATACAAAGTACGAAGTTTTGAACTGGTGGATGACATTATACCCGGGTAGCACTTCTGGAAATCCGGGCTTCCCAGGCGGGCAGTGCTACAGAATTCGCCTGCCAACGCCGGAGACGTGGGTGCGATCTCTGGTCCAGAAAGATCCCCTGGAGGAGGAAACAGCAGCTCACTCCAGTACTCCTGCCTGAAGAACCCCATGGTCAGAGAAGCCTGCTGGATTTCAGTCCACGGAGTTGCCAAGAGTCAGACCGGACTGAGCGACTGAACAACAATGTGTGAATGATAGCAGCTTCATTTCACAATAGCTTAGAACCTCAGGAAACCTTTGGGAGACATTCAAATGCTGCTATAAAAAGCTGCTGCTGCTGCTGCTAAGTCGCTTTAGTCGTGTCCGACTGTGTGTGACCCCATAGACAGCAGCCCCCTGGGCTCCCCCATCCCTGGGATTCTCCAGGCAAGAATACTGGAGTGGGTTGCCATTTCCTTCTCCAATGCATGAAAGAGAAAAGTGAAAGTGAAGTCGCTCAGTCTGTCCGACTGTTAGCGACCCCATGGACTGCAGCCCACCAGGCTACTCCGTCCATTGGATTTTCCAGGCAAGAGTACTGGGGTGGGGTGCCATTGCCTTCCCCGCTAACACCTATTAATTCTTAACAGAAAGTTATTGATAGAAATAAAACTTAAACTAACAAAATCAGCGTGTTCTTCTCTTTATATATATAAATACAAAGCATCCAAAGCTGGGGACACCAAAGTCGCACCAAAGCAGACTGCTGAGAGAAAATCTAGAGGCATTACGCAATATTTAAATAAATAACAAAGACCAAGGTGTGGATTCATCACACGATGAGTTAAAAGTCAATTCCTCTTTAAGGGAGGTAAGAGTCCACTCATTCAGTCTCCTCCAACCAAGATCCTGAGCATCAGGTCCACACTGCGAGTGGAAACGGCAGAGAGCGAGACGCAGCCTGTCTTTAGAGAGAGTGCTTAACAGAGGGAGACACACACACTGACCCCTGAAGAGAAAGTGGCAAGTCTGACGTTCTCATGTACGCACTTAAGGTTTACTTGGGAGATTAATGAATCTTCAAAGAATTTGCCTACGCAAGACTTTCTTTAATTCATTTTCTAAAGCGTGCTAAACTTTCATAGGTATTCAAAGCTTTATAGTAACAACTCACTTAGAACTTAATACTTGTCACCAGCAGAAAACTGACTTTAAAAGCAATAGCTTTGCACAATAATATTACTTTTTTCGAATGAAGACACAAAGGCCTGTGGGAGCTGTAGAAAGTGTCCTATGGTGCTGGTGGCTGCTTGGGCATCTAAAATCATACCACAGCTCACATGGTTCCCTGTTTTCTATAGCAAATCCGTTACCACACGTATCCTTATGCAACCCACTAGCTGCCACGCATCAAATCACACAGGCACAACAGTGTCTCTCGTTACAATGGAGCAGACACCTCTCACAGATGCAGACACGTTCAGAACACAGAACGCTAAGAAACCAACACATCTGCATCATCTTGAAACTGGGGACATTGCTATGAAGGAATCGTCTGAGTTCAGGAAAAATCTTTTGGGAAATTCTAGCTTTCATTGTAAAATGACAGAAAAAAATGCATTTGGTTTTTTAATAAAATGAAACATAAAGCTATAAAACACATGGTTTATATTGTAGTTCAAATAGAGATACAGTATTCATCCCATTATGATGAATTTATTTTGCAAAGGAAAAATAGCATTCAAATTTCTGTTGTAAATTCATGAAACTGAGTATAACTTAAGTGTAATAAATTTCAAAAATGTTTTACTCTCCTTTAGGCTTTATCTCTCTTCACTTCTAAATAATAAGTAAAATGCTTACTCCAAGAAAACAGTTAAAACACTAGGATAAAATCTGGATAGCGGAATAATTTTAAGAGCTATAAATGGTCGGGTTGACAAAATTTTAAGTCATGTTCACTGGAAGAATGGAATTATTTAGAATAAACCATCCCAGGAAACCTGGGATCCCAGTTCATATTCCTTGAACTGAAGATGTCAGCTGTACAGGTAACAGGCAGAGCAATGGTGCGCCAGACTCATTCACCCAGACACTGTACCACCAGCCTGACCAGGAAATGTTCAATGGGAATGTTTTTAAAAACTAAACTCACTTTTAGGTACAATGGAATACTGCTCAGCCGTAAAAAGGATGAAACACTGCCATCTGCAGCAACATGGACGGGTCTAGAGATTATCATACTGCTGCTGAGTCCCTTCAGTCGTGCCCGACTCTGTGCAACCCACAGACAGCCCACCAGGCTCCCCCGTCCCTGGGACTCTCCAGGCAAGAGCACTGGAGTGGGTTGCCATTGCCTTCTCCAGATTACCACACTGAGCAAAGACAGATGTCACATGACACCACTTGTGTGTGGAATCTAAAAATGATACACATGAACTTGTCTGCAAAGTGGGATGAGACTCACAGGCACAGAAAGCAAGCTTAGGGGAACCAAAGGGGGAAAGGGGGTAAATTAGGAGGCCAGGGTTGGCACACACTGTGCTGTGTGCGCTCAGTCAGGCATGCCCGACGCTGCGGCCCGCCAGGCTCCTCCGTCCAGGGGACTCTCCAGGCAAGGACACTGGAGTGGGCAGCCACGCCCTCCTCCAGGGGATCTTCCCGACCCAGGGGCTGAACCCAGGGCTCTCGCACTGCAGGCGGATTCCTTACCAGCCAAGCAGCAGGGAAGCCCACGTACACACTGTTGTATATGAAACAGATAATCGACAAGGACCTGCTGTATGGCACAGGGAACCCGACTCCTTACTCTGTGATGACCTGCGTGGGGAAAGAACCTGAGCAAGAACAGACGTGTATGTGTAGGACTGAATCGCTCCGCTGCACTCCGGAAAGCGGCACAGCACTGCGAATGAGCTACAGTGAGAGGGGAAAGGGAAGGCGCTCAGGCGTGCCGACGCTGCGGCCCGTGGACTGCAGCCCGCCAGGCTCCTCTGTCCACGGGACTCTCCAGGCGAGAACACTGGAGTGGGCAGCCACGCCCTCCTTCAGGGGATCTTCCCGACCCAGGGGCTGAACCCAGGGCTCCTGCATTGCAGGCAGAGGCTTTAACCTCTGAGCTATGAACTATGCTCCAATATAAAAAAAAGACTGTTTGAGTTCTTTAAAAGTCAATTTTTTTTTCAGTCAAAATGAATAGGAATTATTGTTGCACTCAACTGTCCCTTTTAAGACACAGCTCCACTGGCTAGGGAATATAAATGATTTGGCTTTGGTTTCTTACACAGAGATTGCTTTTTATTTTAGCAACCAGTCCTAATGTGTTCCTATCCAAAAGAACAGTATAGTTTAAAAGGCTTGATTTGAGCAAAGTTCAGGACTGGAAATGTTGAGGTCTATGGTGTGAGCCAGTGCTGAGCTGGCTGGAATGATGGAAAAGCTGGAACGTGAACTTGCTCCCCGAGCCCAGTCAATAGCTTCTGACTGTGGAGAGGAGAAACGCCACATGACTGAACAAGCACACAGTTACGGAAAGTCTTGAAGATGCCCAGATACCAGCTCCTCACGGGTTTTGAAAAGGTAAAATCCTCTCCACTGTCTTAAATTAAGTCTCTGATCTGAAGCACATGTTTATAAAGCCATAGGTGAAATTATTATTATAATTCTTTAATGGGCAGATTTAGGGGATGAACAGCTTTCACATGGAGGGCGAGCAGAAAGCTCCCACCCCTGCCTCCTCCAGGGCTGCAAACTGCCTGGACAGGATGCTTACCAGGCCCCTCGCCGCGCGCTCACTCCTGGCTGTCTTCCTTTCTACAGAGCTGGATGGATGAACCGTTCAACTGCCTGTCTAAGCCTGCTTCCAGCAAAGACGACCGCAGGGCCCGTCACCCTCGCAGCCTCCCCCGGCCCAGGCTCGCTTCGGAGGGTGCTCTGTGGGCAGTGTCAGACCAGGGGCTGGGTTCCCATCCCACAGTCTGTCTGCAAGCATTCACAGAGGCTGAGACTTTCCACACTTAGCTTCTCTGCAAAGGTGGGGGCTATGCTTAAAGCATTACGGATTTAACGGGTGAGGAGTAAAAAAAACATTTCTTTTTTGGTTTTGTTTCATCATTCTCTGGATACTGTGAAGCAATTCAAGTTGAAATTTTCCTTACACCTAGTTTCTTCCAAAGAAAAGCTCTCCTACGGAATTTTGAAAAACTGAAAATTAAAAAAGTTTGAAATGAAACAAGTTTTATTTTTACCCCACATAATGAAAAATTTCCATTACAGTGACAGCATTATAATTTCCATGATTGTTGTGGTTTTGTAACGTGTTGGCAAAACCTCAATGATCCTGGAAATAATTATTGACAATTAAAGTAAGCTGACCGTTTGTTTGAAAGCTACAATCTCAGGCAACTGAACTGTGAGGAGAGAGAAAGAGGGCTATTTTTCCTCTGAGGAACGAGTTCTAAGTGCACGCCCTACAATCACCGTGTTCAAATGGTGAATGCGTTAAGGAAATGCAGAATAAGTCTTTAGAGCATACTCTGACGTAACATTCTCTGACACAGTTTTTATATCTATGAGATGTAAAAATACTAATACACCAAGGACACACGCTAATTTAACTGAGGTGCGTGGACGATCCTTCTCATCTGAGAAAATGGCTTTAGTCATGCAACACATTTAGAGTTTCCTCATAAACGTCAGTTTCTTTCCGTCTTGTATACTACTGTTTTAAAAATAAAGAAGCAGCATAAGAAAATCTAGAGTATGCTGAAGTTGGCCCTGAGGGAATGTAGCTTTTTAAGTGATTTCAATTAATACCACTTTGTCAGTCCCCTACCGGGCGACTTGTTTCAAGGTCATTCGACGCTTAGTCTGGCAGCCGTTACTGCGGCTCAAAGGTGTTTGTCTCTAACAGGAAAGCTGAAGGGCTTACACTGAACCAAAAGCTCATGACAGTTGCAATTACAAAGTGTACATTTTTATACTAGAAGTGTGTTAGGTTTTATTGCTAGGGAAACAGAAGCCAGAGCAAGCTATTTTTATGTCTATTTATTTATGGTACAATCTAGGGACATTCGTTTCAGTCAAGTCTCTGCAGGTTACCTGTCACATCTATCTTGAATAATTTCCAATTACTACATTCCAAAGGAAGATTATATTCTTGCCTTAGCTATTTGGGGCAGAACAAAAGCATGTTTTAAGTTGGATCCTTCTCAAAAAGGAGAAAAATTTTTTTTCTCATCAAAGCCAATCCACTAGTAACAGGGAGTCCCACTTTTAAGGGCTGCGTGGTGTGTCGAATATTTTAACTGTGACCCTAACATATATCCTATTTTATACTTGAACTTTATTAAGTAGTAAACAATTAAAACAGTCCATTAAAGCAGTCACTAGCCACAGGAGGGGCCTCCCTGCTGGCTTGGGGGTCAAGAACCTGCCTGCAATGCAGGAGATGTGGGTTCAGTCCCTGGGTGGGGAAGGTCCCCTGGAGAAGGAGGTGGCAACCCCCTGCAGTGTTCTCGCCTGGGCAATCCCATGGACAGAGGAGCCTGGTGGGCTACAGTCCACGGGGTCGCAAAAGAGACACAACTTAGCGACCGAACAGGAAGCCACATGAGGCTACTACAACTTAAGTCAAATTACGTACGTAAACTTGAAAATTCAATTCTCAGATACACTAGCCACAGTGTAAGCTTTCAAGAGTCACAGGAGCCAGCAGCTACTGTACTAGTTCAGCTACGCATCAACGTAAAAAGCGTTATCAGACGGCCCTGACCTAAAACAGCATCTGTTTCTTAGGCAACACGTTTTCGGTTGATACAAAAATGTATATGTATACTTTCCCTGGTCATATGCATTCCGTGACTTAAAAAAAAATTAGACTTGGTGTCAGCTCTAATACGCAGAAGAGTAAACTGTTGAACAGTTTAATACCTGTATACTGTAACTGCAGTAAGTGTGCACTCATATAAGCTAACAGACACTGGTAGTGGTGGGAAAGGTCACACTCCACTACAGCGCACAGGGAAGCCTGGTGTCCGATGTGTGCTCCTGCCACAGGGAAACCTGGACGGAAAGAAGGGGCAGGAAGACCCATTCCAGAATAACAACTCAAACATGGGTCAGGCGGCTCCAAGTTTCACCAAGTCTCCTTAAAACAATTCTAGAAAAGCCCTTTCTACTTCCCTTAATGTAAAGAAGGCACTCAGTCACCCTCTAGCTTGTCTAAACGAGCCAGGAACACTGGCCATAAAAGCAGCAGTCTCGTCAGGGCTCTCTGAAACAACACCGAGTACGGTTTGCCCTGGTGGCCGTTACAGCGCCACGCTGGGGTGGCTCACAGGACGCACTGCGGAGCGCACGACGCGCATGGCCACAGGCACGGCGCGCGCGTGGACGTGCTGCGGAGCGCACGACGCGCGTGGCCACAGGCACGGGGCGCGCGTGGACGCGCTGCGGAGCGCACGACGCGCGTGGCCACAGGCACGGCGCGCGCGTGGACGGGCTGCGGAGCGCACGACGCGCGTGGCCACAGGCACGGCGCGCGCGTGGACGGGCTGCGGAGCGCACGACGCGCGTGGCCACAGG
This sequence comes from Oreotragus oreotragus, assembly GCA_006410675.1. Taxonomy (NCBI): domain Eukaryota; kingdom Metazoa; phylum Chordata; class Mammalia; order Artiodactyla; family Bovidae; genus Oreotragus; species Oreotragus oreotragus. Next base: position 21,381 of record SJYX01013060.1, on the reverse strand, counting down.
CACGGCGCGCGCGTGGACGGACTGCGGAGCGCACGACACGCGTGGCCACAGGCACGGCGCGCGCGTGGACGTGCTGCGGAGCGCACGACACGCGTGGCCACAGGCACGGCGCGCGCGTGGACGTGCTGCGGAGCGCACGACGCGCGTGGCCACAGGCACAGCGCGCGCGTGGACGCGCTGCGGAGCGCACGACGCGCATGGCCACAGGCACAGCGCGTGCGTCCACGCACTGCAGAGCGCACGACGCGCGTGGCCACAGGCACGGCGCGCGCGTGGACGGACTGCGGAGCGCACGACACGCGTGGCCACAGGCACGGCGCGCGCGTGGACGTGCTGCGGAGCGCACGACACGCGTGGCCACAGGCACGGCGCGCGCGTGGACGTGCTGCGGAGCGCACGACGCGCGTGGCCACAGGCACAGCGCGCGCGTGGACGCGCTGCGGAGCGCACGACGCGCATGGCCACAGGCACAGCGCGTGCGTCCACGCACTGCAGAGCGCACGACGCGCGTGGCCACAGGCACGGCGCGCGCGTGGACGGACTGCGGAGCGCACGACACGCGTGGCCACAGGCACGGCGCGCGCGTGGACGTGCTGCGGAGCGCACGACACGCGTGGCCACAGGCACGGCGCGCGCGTGGACGTGCTGCGGAGCGCACGACGCGCGTGGCCACAGGCACAGCGCGCGCGTGGACGCGCTGCGGAGCGCACGACGCGCGTGGCCACAGGCACGGGGCGCGCGTGGACGCGCTGCGGAGCGCACGACGCGCATGGCCACAGGCACAGCGCGTGCGTCCACGCACTGCAGAGCGCACAACGCGCGTGGCCACAGGCACAGCGTGTGCGTGGCCACGCAGCTGAAGAGCAGCCTCGGTGTCTCCAGGCTCTAAAACAAGGCCTGCTTCCCATCTTGGCGAGAGTTATGGCAGGGTTTCTGGAAGGGAGTCAGGTGCGGGACATTTGGGTCTACAGAATGAAACTGGCATCACATCTTACAGCCACGGAAGACCGTGCTTGTGGGGAAAAGAATCGCGTCATCGGGAAAACATGCAATGACACCGTGTTTCGCGCAGAATCATGATTCCCCGAGTCTGTAAAACAGAGAAACACACACACAGCGCAGACAGTAACACGGCGCACCAGGACGTGAGCACACCAAAGTGCTGAGTGTGGTGAGCTGATTTACTCATGTTCACATCTTACTGTTTTCTGCAATGGACATTTAGTAAAAACCCCCAAACTAAAACATTTTTCAGTTGAGTGCCTGAGTCTGCTTTTTCCAGAGTTATTACGTTTGAAGTAAATGTTGTCTATGTTACATGCAGTCTATTTTATTGTGAATTTTTAGTAAAGAAAAGGTTTCAGACTGGTAAGTTTAAGCTAATAAATGATTTCTAGACGTTAAGGATTAATTTAAATTGTGGCAAATTCCACATCTCCTTTAAAGAACTTTTAAAAATGTTAACATCTTCCTAGAAAAATGTTCATGTTTACATGTGTTGAGTTTTAAGGATAAATATAACTTCTATGTAGTTTAACTAGGAAAAGGTAGATTGGATGTCTTCAGTAAATGACCATGCAAATCTCTAAGAACAACTTAAAATGATTTTTCCTAAAATGTAATTTTCATGAAAGTATCAACAGCTTCATATCTTCTGAAGATTATTTCTAACCTCATTTATAAAACCTGATAGAAAAGACACACTATTTCTTCATTTATTCATTCAGTGAGTGTGTGCTGAGTGCCTACTTGATGAGTCGGTCACTGTGATCGGCGCTAACCAGACATCATACAGGTCCCCACGGAGTCTAGTCAGGGATGACAGTTTAATGCATGAGATTAAATACAGTAAAATAATTCATTCTTTTATAACAAGACCCTATGGAGGTGGCCTAACCCAGCTCCAGGATTACAGGAAAGAAGGTACATTTACAAGGTTTCATCTTCTGCATCCCTTTGGCATCTATCAGCCTTACAGCACGTGGTATCAACAAAACAGCAGTCTGTAAACTGAATGACGTAACTGCTTTAATGCCAATTCCTCCAATGCGGGTCCTACTGCTTGCTGCAGTCTCTTGCACAGCAGAGAGTGCTAACAATATTTGTTGAAAAAGACAATGAAAGTTTGCTTTTGTGGAAAGAACACAGGATTGGAATCAGTTTCAAATCCAGGCTGTACTACAATCAGCCAGACCTCTGACTCAGTCTTAAACACCGGAATGACACACTTCTCTTACTGGCGAGAGAATTGCATACCACGTGTGTAAACCATCTAGCAGAGTGCTGGGCGATTTGAAAGTATTAATATAACTGATCACGAATAATACTATTTTGCTCATTATTTGCAGACTCAATAAAGGTGAACCTTGAAATAAGTCAGCAAAGTCAAAAACATTTAAAACAGAATGCTCTAAAGACTCGTGTGTGCCAAGAGTGAAGTTATATATACACACAATGATTAGATCAAGGATTAGATTCCTGGACACACGATTAATTCTGGGAAAACAAATTTTCACCTGTGAAAATCTGTGCCACACAGATCTTCAGAGTGCACTGGGAGAGTATCCTGGGGGAAAAGGAGCTGTCTTTCGTAGATCAGCAAAGAGGATGTGTGGTTCTCTCTAGACCTGCGCAAACTCTGTGAATTCTGTGAGCCTTTCTGGGCCCTATCGTGTGAATTCTGCGAGCCTTTCTGGGCCCTATCGTGTGAATTCTGTGAACCTTTCTGTGTGAATTCTGCGAGCCTTTCTGGGCCCTATCGTGTGCCTTTCTGGGCCCTATCGCGTGGATTCTGTGAGCCTTTCTGGGCCCTATCGCGTGAGGCACTGTCCGGGGTGCTGCGGCTGCAGTGATGAACAGATGCAGCCCTGGCTCTCGAGGAGGTGAACGCAACGACAGAGCTGCCTGGCAGGTGCCGGGCCGAAGACGGCGGGGCACTGGGTCTGCTCCTGAAGTTCAGGTGAGGCTCCTCCCAGGAGAAGACGTCTGAACGAACGCCTAAAGAATGGGTGAGAGTCCCCCCCGCGGAGGAAGCGAGGGGCGTGCTGGCTTAGGCAGAGGTGACAGCAGAAAGTCATGGAAGAGCTGAACAGCATAAAAGGGGGCCAGTTCTGTACAGGCTGCTGCTGAGAGCCCAGCACCGTGAAGGGAGAAGAACGTAAGCTGAGGAGGCGACCAAGAGCCTGGCAGGCCAGGCAAAGCCGCCTAGCGACGGCGAGCCGGGAGTCGCGAGTGAGACCCGAGCAGGCTTCCGGCCACGGGCGGGAGACACTGCACGGGGGAGGGGAGAAGAGCAGTGTTTCTCTTAGTCCTCTGCTTGGGCGGCTGTGAAAGCGTCCAGAACGGACGACTCACTGGATCGCACTCTTGGCTTAGTGAAGCAACCCCGAAAATGGAGAATTACTCGGTTTCAGGTAAAGACAATTCAGTTTCATTCCAAGAGACTATAATCGGTCCAAGCTATGTTATCCCAAACAAAATATCTGATCACTTATAGGCCCCTCTGAACATCCTTGCACTTACCTAGCGAAGTCTTAAGAGTTTGAGGCTTTTGGTTCTACCATCTAGAGCTAGAGTTTATTTGTAGGGAAAAGCTGCAAAAAGTATCCAAGGGAGTGAAAAAAGTTTGTACTTCCCGCCTTCAAGGACCTTATCATTTGGATAAGCAAATAGGAAATGTTAAACTCAGGTTGGAAAGACAATAAAAACAAAGGTGGGAAGGAAAAGAAAGACTTACGGAGACCAAACTCTTGGAAAAGCCTCTATTTCTTCTTGTGTGTACTCGTCTAGCCGTCTGGGCACTTTTCGCGGTTGAGGAAGCTCTTCTGTTAAACTCTTAAGAATATCTTCTGGTATATCCTAGACCAAACAAAAATTAGGCTTAATTTTCTTAAAATCTGTTCTTCGTAATTAATTAGTAACTCTTGTGTCAGTGTGTTAGTCCCTTAGTCGTGTCTGACTCTCTGCAACCCCACGGACTGCAGCCCGCCAGGCTCCTCGTCCATGGGATTCTCCAGGCAAGAATTCTGGAGTGGGTAGCCATTCTCTTCCCCAGGGGATCTTCCTGAGCCAGGGGTCAAACCTGAGTCTCCTGTATTGCAGGCAGATAGACGCTTTACCCTCTGAGCCACCAGGGAAGCCTTAGTAATTCTTACTACGTATTAAGAAATAACAAACAGAAGAATGTTCACAGCAGCACGTTTCATATCTTGATCCTGACAAACATTTCTAACGATGAAGCAGGCGTCTCCAACCTCGACAAGTGTCTGCTCACGGAATTCTGCTTTTTCTGAATTTTGTTTAATTTTTCCCTCCTCCTTTCAACAGCAAGGAAGCACTGCCGTGGATCACTCGTAACGTTTCATCCGATGGCTGTTTGTACAAGGTCTACTGCTTCCAGTGCCACAAGCTTTTTCGATTTATGCTTCATGTTTTTGCCAAAAAAAAACTTTCAAAAATGAAAATCTGCTGGGTCCTCAAGTCATTTAGCCAGCAAGCATTTACTGAACTCCTTCTATGAACCAGAAATTGTGCTAGGGGCTGATATAGAAAGAAAAATCAAAAGACTATGGCTTCTAAATGCTTCCAATTTTTAAGAAGTTCCTCCTTGGCTAAGAGTCTCTCCGGACGCAGCTCTAACTCCTGAGCGACACTCGTGTGCTCACTGCCAGCCCCGCTCCAACTTCCCTTCTCCACAAGTGCCCGCGGCTCTGAGCAAGCCCCTGCCGCCACTCGTGCACGGGTCTATGCCGAATCCCCCGTGCCTCTCCTCGTGGCGCCTTCCAGAGTGTTCAGAAAAACGAAAGGAAAGAAAGGTAAGACGCGAAAAAGTCTGAACCCGAGTAAACGGGAAGTAGACCACAGAGTAAAGCACGTACTTGAGAGGCATCTCGAGAGAACTGCCCTAAACGGGTGAAAAAGCGAAGAGCACGATAACTGCACTGCACTAAGTAAGGGGATGATGAAGCGAAGAGCATGGATGACCAAAAGAACTGGCATTTATATTGTGCTCCTGGAACAGAAGTAAGGCAAAGGAATCACAGTGTGGATCTGAATGATGGTTAACTCAGGAGAGTCTGCTGAAGGAACAGTAAGCACCAATACCAAAGTGTCCTATGAGCATTTCCACAGGGACTGCAGATGTAATCATCTCTTTCTAGTTTTAGTGTGCTTCTAACCGTTCTCAAAAAACAGGATGATTATATATTTGTCTGTAGAGAATGATAGTATAATTGGGAATCAAATGTCCAGGCAAGCACATAGCATCAAACAAGTTACTCAAGCTTGTCTTAAGAATCAAAATACAATTTAAAAATAGTTTCAAAGAATCACAGAGCTCTTACACTGTAAGCTGATTCTAAAACCCAATATGCCAAAAATTAAAAGAATTCTTTTTTTTTAAACTTAAAATGACTTTAAAATTATGGTTTGGATAGGCTGGGTCACTATCAACATATATAAAGCCACAATAAACATTACTCACAATTGTTTCTTCACTGAAAAGCATTTGGAAAACATTTAACTTTCCTTCCCCAGCATATTCAAATACACAAGTGTAAGCACACAGAACCAGAATGAGCAGAGGATGCCCAGACACATTAAATATTGTTAATTACTCTTTAATCTTTAGTAAGGAAGTCTATCTGCCAGTTTGGTATTCATGAAAATGTATGAATATTTCACACTTCTTTGGAAAACTACTAAAAAAAGTCCTCAGATCACATTTGCAAAGACAATTTTAACACTGCCAACCGCTCATTCAGCATAGAGAGTTTAGAACCTAGTGGGTTTCTGGTGCTGAACTGAAGAGAACTTTGACTGAAGCGAGCTTACCAAATTTCACCACTATTAAGGAATCCACTGAAAGAATCAAAACTCAGTGCGCAGTTAGGGATGGAGATGCTGAGCCCAGTGGACCAGAAATACGGGGAGGTGCTCCTTTAACACGTGCAGGGAAGGGCGCCCTCACCGGCCAACTGTGGGTGTGTATCGGAGTTTCTTTCTCCGTGATGATGCCTTCTGCAGAGCGGGTGGTTAGCCGAAGAGGGAAATGAGGAAAAGAGTAAAGTAGAAAACAAGCATGACGGGGGGAGGGGGGGAGGGGGGGGCGATCATTCATCCTCTCACAGGTCTTCCTGTTCTTGCTTTCCTGTCTGTTTCCTGGCCACGCCTCGCAGCCAGCAGAGTCTCAGTTCCCCAGCCAGGGATCCACCCCGGGCTCTGGGCTCTGGGCAGTGGAGGCAGAGTCCTAACCTCCGGGCTGCCAGGGGAGTCCCAGTTTATGCAATTTTTAAGAGAATTTCTAATCTACGGAAAAGTTGTGAAAATGAGTGAACTCATCTAGCCCTCACCTAAATTCACTAATTGTTAAAATACAACATGATTGCTTTCTTTCTATTCATAAGCACATATATACCAAACACTCTTTTTGACTGTACCATTTGAGAGTTGTCTGCCAATATTTCATCCCTAAATATTTCAGCCTATATATCTTCTAAATAAAAGAATTGTTTCTGATGTAACCACATTACAAATTCATGTTCAGGAAAACTAACACTGATGAAACATCTTTCAACCTAATACACAGTGTGTGTACACACACACACACAGCATATATTCAAATTTCCTAAAGTGGTCTAATAAAGTCTTATGTCGCTTTCTTTTTCTAATCCAAGGTCAAGTGTCAAGGGCTACAACTATCATGCTGTTTAACATGCATGATGCATTCTTGAGTCTAGTTTCCTTTGATTGGAAGACTTTCCTTGGTTTATCTGTCTCTTAGGAAATTAATTTTTGAAGCGGCCAGTCCAACTGTGTTGCAGAATAGCCTCTTTCCTTTGGATTTGTAGAACTGTTTCCTCACGATCAGATTCTGGATAAACATTTCGGGCAGGACACTATAGTTTACGTTGGGTCCTCAGTGCCTCATCCGAAGCAGGAGGCGTACAACATCAGTTTATCCCATACTGATGATAGATCTAATGTCTTGGTTACGGGTGGTGGTTGACCAGATGGCTTTAACGTAGAAGACCCTTCTCCCTTTTTAAGTAGTTCTCTGTGGCATGTCTTGAAACTCTGTGAATACCCTGTTCTACAACATCTAACTCAACGGATATATGATACACTGATGAGGGTGGCTTTTCTAATTCAGTGTTATTTTCCACATAGCTTAGACGACATTCTTCTCTAAAGAAGAGCTCTTCCTTCTCAAAAAAGGAGAAGGGAAATTATAGTAAGTTAAAAATCATTTTTGGACTATCACTGTGGGCACATAGATTTCTGTTTTCTACTCAAAGTAATCCGTCATTAAGCCCATCCATCTCAAGGCTCACACAGTCCCGAACCTGTTCAGCGGCCACCCTTTCAAGTTGCCTTCTGTGTGCTGACATTTCTCCATCTTGAGCACTGACTGACTTTCTGTTACTTACTATTTTGCTATTATGAACAATGCAGAAATAATAATCTTGTGCATGTGGGTACTCCAAAATAAATTTCTAAGAATCACATTCCTTTTAATATGGGATAGCACTTAGAAAACACAGTCTGAGCGCTAGTTCTGCTTACCTCTATTGGTACTGGCATTTATTTTTTAAATATATAAAATCTTGATTCTTTATGCAAAAAGATATGTGTGTGTGTGTGTGAACATGTGTGGACATGTGTGTGGACATGCGTGTGGACATGCGTGTGAATGTGTGTGAGAACATGTGTGTGGACGTGTGTGTGTGGACATGTGTGTGTGGACATGTGTATGTGTGGACATGTGTGTGGGGACTTGTGTGTGTGGACATGTGTGTGTGGGCGTGTGTGTGTGGACATGTGTGTGTGGACATGTGTGTGTGGACATGTGTGTGGACGTGTGTGGACATGTGTGTGTGTGAATATCTGTGTGAGAACGTGTGTGTGGACATGTGTGTGTGTGGACATGTGTGTGTG
>SJYX01013060.1:0-13307 GCA_006410675.1 Oreotragus oreotragus | reverse complement strand
GACATGTGTGTGTGTGTGTGGACATGTGTGTGTGCGGGGACATGTGTGTGTGTGGACATGTGTGTGGACGTGTGTGTGGACATGTGTGTGTGTGGACATCTGTGTGGACGTGTGTGAGAACATGTGTGTGTGGACATGTGTGTGTGCGGGGACATGTGTGTGGACGTGTGTGTGTGTGTGTGGACATGTGTGTGTGTGTGTGTGTGGACGTGTGTGTGTGTGTGTGAGCTTGTATAAATGCAAAAGGTAGCATGCTGCCCGTATCCTTTTCCATCTTGCTTTTCGCCTAATAACGGATCTTGGAAAGCATTACTTCTCAAGTCACAGTGATATCTGTCATTCCTTTTTGTGTAATTGCACAGTACTCAACTGAATAGATAGAGCATACTTTAGCCAATTTCCCACGCATAAGCCTTTATTTCCATTACTATTACGGATAGTACGGAAACAGTGATCTTGTGTATGTGGCTCTTCGGGGCAGGCTGCTGTAAGCGAGGCTGCTAGACCAAGCACAAACCTCCTCACGTGTGTCTGTGTTAACTGTCGCCCCATCCCCGGATTCCTCGTGGGCTGCACACTTTGCACCGCTGCCCACAGCGTCTGAGTGCCTGTTTCCTCGTGGCCATGATAGTAAAATGTGTTGTCAAGTTTTTAAAAATTTAGCGATCCATTTTTGGGGAAATGGGCTCATTTATTTTATAGACAGAAATCATTTAAGTAATTTACACCAAAACCTATCTAGCTTGATAACAGGGAAAAACGACATTACTATTTTCTTTGTCCCTTTAGGCAATCATGGTTGCTAAAAATATGTGAAAGTACAATCAGAAACAGTTTTAAAATTCTTTTACTTTCATGCCCAAGGTCATTTATCCTTACATGATGATACTACTCCTATGCTTGTTACCTCAGAGGTAAAGTGAACAGGGGAAATTATTCTACTCATTCATGCAAAGCAAAGCTAATAATTACCACTTAGGTAAAACTCTGAATAATTTACTTATGCATTATTTAAGCTAACAATAGAACATACAAGTGCCTTGAATAGCTGACAGAACTTGATATTCTGGAATGAATTCTATATTATTCTTTTACTAGGAACTATAAGGACAATTATAACCTGTAATATTGATACCAACTAGTACTTACTGTTCCAGGGCCTGGTCTAAGTACCTAAAAAATGTTGTTTCATCCAATTCTTATAGCAATCTTATGATCCAGGTACAATTACTACACCCATTTCACAGATGAGAAAACAGATAATAATGGCCACAAAATCAGTAAATGGTGGGACATGTATTCAAACCCAGGCAGTCAGATTCTAGAGCCTGGACGCAACTATTTTATATAGAGCTTCTAGTGTTTATATTGGAGAGGAAAGCTAAGGACTCATACCAGCATAATAGTTACGAATGAACCTGTCTTTTTATTTTCAAGTTCGTTTTAGCTGAACAAGTTCTGAGTAGGAGTAAGTATTCTGAAGTTATATCAGGGAAATAATTAGCAGTCAAAGCCAAGCTATTAATCTATGATTCATAGAAGCTACACAGGTCACAAAAAAGTACACTGAACTCATACTTTTTTGTAGTTCATGAAATTACCTATGAGTACCCTCAGTTAAACAGGGGCTCTAATTACAGTCCCTTATTCTAAAAAAAGTAGCTATTAAAATGAAAATATGGATCTTACAGACTTTTGATTTTTGGTACAATGATGGTTCACTTTATGATTTAAAACAGAAGCAATTGTTTTTGTAGTGTATTCACTATAAAATGCAAAAAAATATTTCAAAAGTCGACATAAAATTACTGAAAACAAAACAATTATTTTAAAATGAGAAAATATTTAATTAAAAATTTACTAAAGGATCTTCGAGGACTTACTTCATCTGGGAAAAGATGCAGCCTCTGCATCAGAGTTCTTCTGTGAAGGTTTTTTGGCAGCATGCCATAAACAGCTAGTTTTACAATCTGAAAAACATACATGGAGCGCTCGGTAAGAAACGCGTGAAGGGAGTATAAACACAGGAAGAGATGTGAGGAAGAGCAGTGTGCTCAGACTCTGCGAATGTGAAAGGAACAAAACTGAGACCTAGGCAGATATGTGGCTGCAATGAAAAAGGACTTTTGTTATTTTGTACATTACCATCTTCTTTTAAATCTGTTTATCTGTATTTAGAAAAAGGGAAAAAAAAGGAAGACATTAAGAAAACCTGTGTATGTGTTGACTTTAGATGGAATGAGAAGAAATTCTCTAAGCTTATACAAGAAATTTTGGTCCAAATAATCTACTACATACAGGTTACAGCAGATCCTGCTAAGTCGCTTCAGTCGTGTCTGACTCTGTGCGACCCCATAGACGGCAGCCCACCAGGGTCGCCCGTCCCTGGGACTCTCCAGGCAAGAACACTGGAGCGGGTTGCCATTTCCTTCTCCAATGCATGAAAGTGAAAAGTGAAAGTGAAGTCAATCAGTTGTGTCCGACTCTTCGCGACCCCATGGACTGCAGCCCACCAGGCTCCTCTGTCCATGGGATTTTCCAGGCAAGAGGACTGGAGTGGGGTGTCACTGCCTTCTCCAACGGCAGATCCTAGGGAGGTTTAATCCCGTTTCCCGAGGTGGGTGATCAGGAGACTGCCAGTGAATGAACTAAGCCTGACCACACCATCATGAGGCTGACTCTGTAAGTCAGAAGTCTACAACAAAGGTAATGGTGAGCATTCACTGAGCACTTACACGTGCACAGGGGTCACCGCGTCAGACACGTGCACGTGCACAGGGGTCACCGCGTCAGACCTGTGCACGTGCACAGGGGTCACCGCGTCAGACACGTGCACGTGCACAGGGGTCACCGCGTCAGACACGCGCACGTGCACAGGGGTCACCGCGTCAGACACGCGCACGTGCACAGGGGTCACCGCGTCAGACACGCGCACGTGCACAGGGGTCACCGCGTCAGACACGCGCACGTGCACAGGGGTCACCGCGTCAGACACGCGCACGTGCACAGGGGTCACCGCGTCAGACACGCGCACGTGCACAGGGGTCACCGCGTCAGACACGCGCACGTGCACAGGGGTCACCGCGTCAGACACGCGCACGTGCACAGGGGTCACCGCGTCAGACACGCGCACGTGCACAGGGGTCACCGCGTCAGACACGCGCACGTGCACAGGGGTCACCGCGTCAGACACGCGCACGTGCACAGGGGTCACCGCGTCAGACACGCGCACGNCTGTTATCTTGGTTGTGTCCCTAAGTTCCATTTCACAGACGAGGAAACAAGCTCAGTGAGGTTACAGAACCCACTCTAATTTCCTACATCTAATAAATGGTAGTGGAATTCAAACCAGGGAGGCCTACTCCCAGGACAGACACATCACACATGCAAGCACACTTAACAACGTAATGCGTTTCTCTCTGTCACTTGTCCAGAAGACCAGGCCCCTTCACCCTGTCACACCCGCTCCCAAGAGGGCAAACTAGCTTGCTGTGATTGGCTTTTCTGCCTGTCAGGTTTGTCTGCTGTTGGGCCCGCTTTCAGGTGGTGCCGGTCTCCGCTGGGCGCTCGCGCTCGCTCCAGCTGAGACGAGCAGGGGCGTCTGGGCCCGCGGCGCTGGCTCCTCTTGCTGCACGTGGGCTCCACGGCCGAGGCACCTGGGCTGAGCTGCCCCGTGGCACGCGGGTCTCCCTGCCCAGCGATGGAACCCGAGGCCCCTGTGCTGGCAGGCGGGTTCGCACACACGAGCCCACCGGGGGTCCCGAGGCGCCCTCAGCGCTGTCCTGGGTGTGGCTCTGCGTGCGTGCCAGCCTGCGCTCTATAATCTCCCGTGGGCCTCCTGGCATGTAGTGTCCGCAGACACACTGCGTGAGCTGCATCAAACGACTGACAGACATCTGGAGAGGCAAGCTGACTTTCTCATCTGCACTCATATTTCAAGGACATAATTTGGCATGTATTAAACTAGCCCCACTGAGACAGTATGTGTTACAGTGGGCTGCACTGCAGAGGATTCCCTTATCCTTTTACTTTCTCATCAAATCAGACTACAAAACCTCAATATGCACAAATGCTAATGCCACCCCACGTATATTTCCCACTACTTTCTATATTAGTGCTGTTAAGGCTTTATATTCTAGAGACTTTATATTGTTAAAACTAAAAGCAATTAGAAATTCAGTGCCTGAATTACATAAGCCGCATTTCAAGTGGTCAACCTGCCGCAGGTGACTAGTGGTTACCGTGTTCGACAGTGCAGACGTTTTCATCAGAGCAGAAGCTTCTATTGGGCAGCACTGATACCAGTCTTTAAAATTTTTAATGTTTTAAAAGCCTTTAGTAGAAAGCAACAGTGTTAAGACTAAGCATCCTGTCTGGATTAGCAAGTCAGTGTAACTTGTGAACATCACCCTAACAGCCAGTCGTTACATTAGCACGGTTTCTTGGTATTTGGTTTTCAGGTTCTTAAAACAATTAGTTTTATTTACTTGAATTAACAAATTGGTACTTTTAAAATATACCTTATTTGAAAAGTGCAAACGTAACAATCAATTTAGAGAAAGCTGCAAAGTATGAAAAGGCTGCCAGCCGCCAGGTGAGAAAAAGATGACAGACACAGACCCACAGCTGCCCAACATAAACGAGGCGCAACGAGGGCAGGCGAGCGGCTCCAGCTACACAGACGGGCGCCCGGACTCCGAGGAGCTCAGAGAGTGGGACAGACAGACGAGGCAGGGCCGATGAGCACTAAAGACCCTCCTGGCTGAATCTGAACCCAGGGCATGTGGCGTCTGCTTCACAAAAATATCTTTACAAGCTGTAGGAGAGGGAATGCATATGAGAAAGGGACCATTTTAGAAGAAAAATGCAAGAGCACAGAGACTCTTAAGGAAACTAAAGTGTGTGACAGATGAAGAAAGGGTATAAACAAAGGGCTGAATCAATACACTTACTTGAGTTTAGAACTAAAGATCTGCCATGTAATTACAAAGAGATTGAAAAGTATTTTAAAACCTACTATTTAAATGTATTAATCAATGTACCTTACTGTTCCCAAAAAACACTGTTTGAATTGGTGGTAAAGTAACTGACCTCTTCCTAAGGAAACCATTTTTTTAAAAACACAGTCAAAATTAAGACTTAAAGCCATCATCAAATACTTCATAATGCATTTCAATCTCTGTTCATAAAAAATAGTTTGAAACAATTTCTCCAAATGCTATCCAAAGCCAAATTCTTAACATCAAAAGTTGGATTATACTGCCCCCTAGTGTATATTTAGCATTCCTGAACAAACTAGAAACTAGTTTTAAAGACATTTAAAAACATTCATAAAGTATTAAAACTATAATTTGTTGTATACGTTATGGTATATATTAGCAGCGGCCCTAAAAATGACTTTTTACTAGTATTGTATGCAGTCCATATTAACACTTTCACTTTCTTATAAATGAACTCAAATCAATCCAAAAGCAACCAAGAAGGGGAGGAGAAGGAAAATAATACCTAGCTCAACTTGGGGACACAGCGGGGGAAGCAGAGAGGGATGGACTAAGAAAGGAGCACCGACATACACAGCCCGCTGTTAAGTCACTGAGTCAAGTTCGACTCTCTGTGACCCCACGAACGGCAGCCCGCCAGGCTCCCCTGGCCATGGGATGTCTCAGGTAAGAACACTGGAGTGGGTTGCCATTTACTTCTCCAGGGGCTCTTCCCCACCCAGGGGCCAAGCCTGCGTCTCCTGCACTGGCAGGCGTGTGTGAACGGACAGCTGGTGGGAACCTGCTGTTAACACAGGGAGCCCAGCTCAGGGCTGGGTGATGACCGGGGGGCTCAAGGAGGGAGTATAGACAGGTATGACTGACTCACGATGACGTGTTGTAAAGCAATTATCCTCCAATTAAAAAAATAAATCTAGCTCAGTAAAGTTTAAAAATAAACTATGAAATGACATGAGGCATCAAAATTTAAAAAGGCTGATTTAGCTATAGTGAAGTCGCTCAGTCGTGTCCGACCCTTTGCGACCCCATGGACTGTAGCCTACTAGGCTCCTCCCTCCATGGGATTCTCCAGGCAAGAGTACTGGAGTGGGTTGCCATTTCCTTCTCCAGGGAATCTTCCCGACCTAGGAATCGAACCCGGGTCTCCAGCATTCCAGGCAGATGCTTTAACCTCTGAGCCATATATCAATATATAAAAAGAATATACTGTAAGTTAAAAAGCACTATTGGAGATAAAGTCAGTACATACCCCAATCAATTCTTCAGGAAGAGTACAATTTCAAACTTAAATTTATTTAATCTTAAATCTTCGAAACATACAAGGGAAAAAACTGACAGAACTATAAGGAAAAATTAATAAATCCATAATTGAGATTTTAACATAACTCTTCAAGATAATAAACTGAATAACAAAAATAGAGTGTAAGATTGGAACATATTAAGCATGTTTGATATAATTAAAATATAAACATACATACATACATTTGTCTCCCCAAAACATTTTCAGCAATCATATATTCTAGGTGATCATGCAGATGTCAAGAAATTAAAAAGAAAAGCATCAAAATCCTATGACTAAATGCAAAGCAATAAAATTAGAAAAGACACAGAACTGAATGCTGGTGAAGTATTACTGATTCTTACCAAAGCCTGTATGGCATAGTGAAGAGCTCACAGCCCTGAATGCTAGCTACGCTGGAAGAGAAGGAAGACTGAACCCCCAGTTTCTGAACCAGTCTCTCCACAAACGATGAGTGATAATAAAAAAAATACAACACACTTACTGCTACTGGATCCTTCCGGTGGAGCTGAGCAGCTGTTACTTGTTTGAATCCACCTGGGTAGCTATTAACAGAAACAAACACATTAAAATTGGGAGTATGCGATGGACAGTATCCTTGAAATGAATATTCTAATACGAAAACTATTTTTACTGTGAAATTACATTTGCTTCTCCTGGAGGAGGAAGTGGCAACCCACTCCAGCGTTCCCGCCTGGAGGATCCCGTGGACAGAGGAGCCCGGCGGGACAGTCCGTGGGGTCGCAGAGTCGGACACGACTGAGCAAGTAGCACACACACTTGGTTCTGGGAACTACGCTACAAGTAATGTCTTAAAAATTAAGCAGATGAGATGCTATTAAGTGGTCAAATTTAGGAATCATTATTTTATAAAACCAGTCAATCATAAAGGAAACCAGTCCTGAATATTCATTGGAAGGATTGATGCGAAGCTGAAACTCCTATACTTTGGCCACCTGATGCGAAGAAATGACTCCTTGGAAAAGACCCTGATCCTGGGAAAGACTGAACACGGGAGAAGGGGATGACAGAAGATGAGATGGTTGGATGGCATCACTGACTCAATGGACAGGAGTTTGAGTATACTCTGCGGGTTGGTGATGGACAGGGAGGCCTGGCATGCTGCGGTCAATGGGGTCACAAAGAATCGGACACAACTGAGCCACTGAACTGGATTTCATAAAAAGTTCCACATCTTAGAAATTTCTTGGCTAGCCATTTTAAAAATAAATTAATCTGTTGGCTGTGCTGGGTCTTCACTGGGCTTCCCCGGGGGGCTGGCTGGTGGAGAATCCCCCGTAATGCAGGAGACCGGGCTTGACTGCTGGGCTGGGAAGGTGCCCTGAGGGAAAGGCTGCCCGCTCTGTCCTCACTGCTCCAGGCGGGCGCTCTCCGGCTGCGGCACACAGCTGCGCGCTGCTCCGGCACGCGGGCTCTCAGGGCACCGGCTGTGCCTGCTGCGGAGCGCGGGCCCCAGGCGTGCAGGCTTCCGTGTTGCAGCAGGCCCCACGGTGTGGGCGCAGCAGCCGCCCCAGGCGTGTGGAATCTTCCTGGTCAACGGTGAGGCCTGTGTCCCTCGCACTGGCAGGCGGATCCTTATCCGCGCATTACCGCGGAAGTCCCAGGCTAACTACATTTCTGTTGCAATTTAAGATCATGCATTCATCATCCAAACATTGACAGTCGCTCACTTCTGCTTGAATGAAGGGAAACCAAAACAGAACAGTGCCAAAATGTGTCTCACGCTCCCTGAAAAAATCAGGCAAAGTGAAGAAGCTAGGGGTCGGGTCTGGGGAAAACAGTGGTAGACGCCTCGGTTCTGAAGGCAAGTTGATACTCCAAACAGGTCGTGCTCCTATTTCCTCTCACCAGCAAGTCATATGCCGCTTCTAATAACAAGATATTTCATTGTGTTCAGATCAAAATCATAAATGGAGATTTAAAAAAATACTTGGGATAGAGATCTTAGTAACCTGAATACCCCAGACGCAGGTCTGGAATCAAGGTTTGGCCAGCAGCCACCAGTGTAATATGAGGCAACTCATTTCATCTCTTTATGGGTTTGCTCAGATAAGAAAAATGCTAGTATCTGCCCCATCTACTTCTCAAGATTTTATGAGAGTCGAGCAGGAAAGTGTTTGTGACAGTGCTTAAGAGATTTAAAACAAAAACAGCATGCAGATGTTAGACTTTATTACACTGAATGGATGAATAAAAGCCTAGATGATTTTCCAGGAAGGGAAAAAGAAAACACGAAGACAGCGGGCTCTGCAAGGGAAATGTCAAATTATCTAAATATGATTCCTTTTACAGGTTTCTTTCAACACTTAAAAACGTTCTGAGGAGGATTTAGAGAACCACGTTTTAGGAATAAAATTTAAGAAAGCAAATTTAGAAGTACGCTGAGAAGAATGGATAATTTTCAAAATGATACTCTCTCATTTGTTTCATGGAGTTTCACCCTCAGAACAAGAAATAATTGTCCTCTATTCTTTCTCTCGGAGAAGGAAGTAGCAGCCCCCTCCAGTGCTCTTGCCTGGAGAATCCCAGGGACGGGGGAGCCTGGTGGGCTGCAGTCCATGGGGTCGCTAAGAGTCGGACACGACTGAGCGACTTCACTTTCACTTTTCACTTTCACGCATTGGAGAAGGAATTAGCAGCCCACTCCAGTGCTCTTGCCTGGAGAATCCCAGGGATGGGGGAGCCTGGTGGGCTGCCATCTCGGGTTGCACAGAGTTGGACACGACTGAAGCGACTTACAGCAGCATTCTTTCTCTCTGGGAAGACAATATTTTGGGCTTTTATCACATGGTTATTTTGAGTGTGTGTGAAGGAAAGTCAACGTTTATTCTTTTTCTTTTATTTAGTTGGAAGCTACTTACTTTACAATATGGTAGTGGTTTTCCACGCACGGACATGAATCAGCCATGGGTGCACGTGTTCCCCATCCTTATCACATGGTTACCTTGCATTTTCATGCTTCTTTCCCAACTGCCTCTAAACTTCATAAAACTTTTATATATATTTTACTTTGCCAAAAGTAAAATGACTAAAAATCAATGTGAATTAATTTTTGTTAAAGATTTCATGAAAGTGTTAAGTATAGGAATGGGCAAAGGTTGGCCAACAAGCCAAAGTGGTTTTCCAAGCATTTAAGACCTACTTGGGCAAAAGACGAAAAGAAACAGATGGGAACCTCAAAGCTGGCTCGTGGCTCGTCTAAGGTGAAGGTGCACTTGGAAACAGAATCATTTTGATCAAGAATGAAAGGTCAGCGTCTAACTGTATCTTGCATGATACTGAAGAAACTATGCTTAATGAAGTTTGTGCACGGCCTGAAACTGAGGGTTAACTAATGCATTCCCTGAAACAATCCAGGTCTCAAAAGATCTTCAAAGGCTGGAGATGAAACTTAGCATGGAGTACACTCAGGGTGCTACAACCAGATGAAAGTGCAACGGAAACTCAGGAAGGAGGGTGCGAGGTTGAAAAGGCCCCGGGAGCTTTAGCTGATAGTACACTCAGCGCAGCGCACGGCGACACGGCCGAGAAGAAGCCTTCGACTGCGGCAGAGGACGGCACACGGGACAGAGGGAGGAGCCGCGCTGCAGCAGGAAGCCATCGGGATGCAGCCGGGGGAGGGTCCTGACACGTAAGGCTGCGCCAGAGAACAGTGAGCAAGGCAGGACGGAGGACACACAAAGGACTCTGCACGCACTGCAGAGGAGAACAGACAGACCAGTGGTGCCTGCGGAGCACTGTCCCAATCACCTGCAGGAGGTCACGCGGAAGGCAGTTTCACACCGTCCAAAAGAGGAGCACAGAGGACGAGATGGCCGGGCGGCATCACCAGCTCGGTGGACACGAGCTTGCGCAAGCTCCAGGAGATGGTGACGGGCCGGGAGGCCTGGCGCGCTGCAGTCCACGGGGCCGCCGGGTCAGACACGACTGAGCGACGCGAACGACAGTGACAAAGGGCCACCATGAAAGACAGGTGGCGGCTTAACAGCACTGAGATCTTCCCAGAATCCAGACTGCGTCAAGGGCAGAATGGCGGGCGGCCTCAGGAGCTGCTGGTGCTGCTGCTGCTAAGTCACTTCAGTCGTGCCCGACTCTGTGTGACCCCATAGACGGCAGCCCACCAGGCCCCTCCGTCCATTGGATTTTCCAGGCAAGAGTACTGGGGTGGGGTGCCGTTGCCTTCCCCGGCCTCAGGAGCTAGGAGACTGCTACTTCAAAGACAGGCAGACCTGTAATCTGGCAAGCATGCTGTGGGAGGCTGTGACGGCGTCTTTCCAGCTGGGGACTCGCCTCACCATTCTTTCAACCTCATGCACTTTTAGAAGTTCAAGATGCTTCTGGAAACAGCCGTAAGACAAGTCAGAGGCAGCAGAAAGAAATCAGAAGACTGACTAAAGCAGCAGAGAAATCTAGATCAGAGAGGTTAACAGGACCAATACACTCAGGGGAACCAACAGCCGCGGGCGGTTACAAGGACCTGCAACAGTTTTGGGGTTTTCCGACTGTGTAAATCACACACGCATCACGAACAGAATCAGTGTTTCCTTACATTTCTTTTTCTCTCAAAATTGTTTTCTTCTCTTCTTATCCTTGTGCTTTGCCTGTGCCATGCGGGATCTCAGCTCCCCGACTGCATTTGAACCTGTGCCCCTAACCACTGGACCACCAGGGAAGTCCCTTAAATCCCTTTAAATATAATCAACAATATTAAAGTAATACATTTCCACTGCCTATCTTCCCAGACAAAAGCATTATCTTACCCAGTATGTGAGGAGTACACTTTTTGCTCCCACTTGTTTCCAGAAAAGGCAATGTGCCTGGTGTTCATGATGACAACGTGATCCCCACAGTCACCTGGATTTAAAAGAACAAAGAAAGAAAAAAAGGATTTTGGTTGAAAAATCTTGATTTTAAGAAAAAGTGCACTTGGTTATTTACAAAGCTTCCTAAAGTCCAAAGAACACATCACTGAATATGAAGCATGTCAGTGCAACATCAAAATCCTTGAACAGACTGATGTTTTTCTTTTATATAACATCTAAGTACAGAGGAGTTGGCTAGACATTCGGAAAATCTCAACACTGGAAGGTAAAAGAGAATCTGGGAAAGAGGCCAGTAACAACCTAGGTCTTTGAAAGCCAAACTACCGCTACTCTCATTATCTTTGACCATTAATGATTGCACTTCGTTAAAACATAATAATTACACTTTAATAATAATTACACTTCACCCCTTTTAACTATCTAATATAAACTTCCCCTTAAAAGTAAAAGAGAAAATGAAAACAATATGCATATAGACGAAAAAGGTATGTTTTACCAGTAGGTAAATTGGAAACACATGTAAAACATCACAATTGTTATTCATTTCAAATTCAGAGAAGAGAGTATTATGCTCTCATGCTTAACTACTAACCCAAGGCTTTTTCCAATCACATTTAACTAGTTAAACGTCTTTCAGATTGGAAAAAAAAAAATTAAAGTTTGGTAAACACTTTTCAGAAATAGGAATTGAGTTTATTTACAAACATTTATCACCTTAGATTTCTAACCTTATTTGATTTATTTTTATAATATTGGGCTAAATGGCCAAACAAAATTCAAACTAATTAAACCAAGGGGAAAACTCAAAGATTTCTGTGAGGAACTCTAAGGTCTCATCGTGGATCCACAGTCTTCTTCCCCCTTCACGACACACAGCCTTGCTTTTTTGTGCTGATCTTACAGGACTTGGTTTGAGAAATGTCTGAAAAACAGCTGTTCCAATTTAGTGATAAATAACAGAAGTTTGGCTTTGGCTTTTAGGCTTGTTTCCAGCCCTGATGCACAAATATCCAAATGCCTAGTTCAATTTCTTTTTCTTCTCTTAGTATCCCCGAACTTCTGCATGGCTAATGTGACAGAGGATCACGAAGTCACCACAAAATCCACTGAGTAGAAAGGCACTGTGATAGGAACAGGGGTGTTGTTCCAATTTACTGCTGGTACGTAACTATTCACTTCTAAAAGAGGTTAAGTATTCTAGGTTTCAGTTCAGTTCAGTTCAGTCGCTCAGTCGCGTCTGACTCTTTGTGACCCCATGAATCGCAGCACGCCAGGCCTCCCTGTCCATCACCAACTCCCGGAGTTCACGCACACTCACATCCATCTAGTCCGTGATGCCATCCAGCCATCTCATCCTCGGTCGTCCCCTTCTCCTCCTGCCCCCAATCCCTCCCAGCATCAGAGTCTTTGCCAATGAGTCAACTCTTCGCATGAGGTGGCCAAAGTATTGGAGTTTTAGGTTTAGCATCATTCCTTCCAAAGAAATCCCAGGGTTGATCTCCTTCAGAATGGACTGGTTGGATCTCCTTGCAGTCCAAGGGACTCTCGAGAGTCTTTTCCAACACCACAGTTCAAACGCATCAATTCTTTGGCGCTCAGCTTTCTTCACAGGCCACCTCTCACATCCATACATGAGCAAAGGAAAAACCATAGCCTTGACTAGACGGACCTTTGTTGGCAAAGTAATGTCTCTGCTTTTGAATATACTATCCAGGTTGGTCATAACTTTTCTTCCAAGGAGTAAGCGTCTTTTCATTTCATGGCTGCAGTCACCATCTGCAGTGATTTTGGAGCCCCCAAAAATAAAGTCTGACACTGTTTCCACTGTTTCCCCATCTATTTCCCATGAAGTGATGGGACTGGATGCCATGATCTTCGTTTTCTGAATGTTGAGCTTTAAGCCAACTTTTTCACTCTCCACTTTCACTTTCATCAGGAGGCTTTTTAGTTCCTCTTCACTTTCTGCCGTAAGGGTGGTGTCATCTGCATATCTGAGGTTATTGATATTTCTCCCAGCAATCTTGATTCCAGCCTGTGTTTCATCCAGTCCAGCGTTTCTCATGATGTACTCTGCATAGAAGTTAAATAAGCAGGGAGACAATATACAGCCTTGACGTACTCCTTTTCCTATTTGGAACCAGTCTGTTGTTCCATGTCCAGATC